>NW_010579845.1:25470-36428 GCF_000705375.1 Tinamus guttatus | reverse complement strand
CTGGTGTCTGGGGTTATTCCTCCCCAGGTGCAGGACCTTGCACTTGGCCTTGTTGAATTGCATGAGGTTTTTCAGCACCCAGTTGTCCAGTCTGTCCAGGTCTCTCTGGATGGCAGCACAGCCCTCTGGGGTATCAGCTACTCCTCCCAGTTTGGTATCATCAGCAAACTTGCTGAGGGAGCACTCTGTGCCTTCATCCAGGTCATTGATGAAGAAATTGAACAGGACTGGACCAAGGACTGACCCCTAGGGGACACCACTAGCTACAGGCCTCCAACTGGACTCTGCAATTCTGCATCTGCCTTGTAGCAGAAAACCTGCTGTTGTTTCCTAGACACTTGACTGACCCTACTGTCCATTACTGCACCTGCTCTGTCCTCATTTTTTTCAGATACTGTGTGGTTGCCCCATACCTTGATGCTGACAGCGCTTTCCGCTAATTTAAAAGGAAGTGTTGAAGTGTTTCTCAAGACATAGGATTGGTTCCCTGCCAGTCTCTCCAATGGTTAAAAAAAAAAGGTAGATCATAAAGTCTTTCTGTTTAGAAACTATTTGTGTGGGGATTTTATTATTTAATTATTTTCCACTCTCTCTAGGCAATCCATCTGGACTTAAAGTATGGGAGTTATTAGAATCAATCAGAAAAACCTGACCTATGTGAATTGTCCAAGCTCAGGTGTTCAGCCTTTATCAGAGTGGGAAATTCAAACCAGATCTCCCAATGCCTAGTCCAGTGATGTAGCCCATGGGCTTCCCTGACTCTGAAAGTAAAGATATCTGAACTGACTTGAGTCTTGAAATATTAAGTATATTTGTCTAACATTGCAAGTTAAACTTTTTAAAGCAATGTTATGAGATGACTCATAACTTCCTCATTACAGATAATGACCTGCTCTACTCTGATTAGCTGGATGCCTACTCACATTTTTCATAGGGCATCTGTTTTAGAAGCACCATGGTTCAAATCTAGAAGCATGGAGCCAAAGGGGGATCTGGCAAACTGCTGATTCAAAAAATGTCCCTTTGCTTTTATACTCTGAAGTCATTAACTATTTTACAACTGTAAAGTATGTTAAAATGTCCCAGTATGCTCCTGGCAGGGTCATGGTGTCCTTTATCAAGGACACAAAACTCCTTGTGTTTAAAATACATAAGGGTATAACACTTCCCAGAAACTCTCACACATTTCTGTTCAGTTAGTATTGATTCCTTTTGTCATTTTGACACTTCGGGAAAAAAAAAGCTTTCTTTTTTTCCTTTAGAAATACAAGTTGAATAGTAGTGTAGTCAACCTTGTACTTCTGGTGGTGTTTGTAACCATCTTTGTAAACTGTTTTGTTTGTTTTTTTTTTTTCCAAATCTTTACTTTGATTCTTCATTAGTGTCTTGGTTTCTTTGTCTGCTTTCCAGAAATAAAGTGCTTTGCTAACATTTTGAGGTGTTCTAAAGAGTAAAAGTACTTTTTGATGACACGAGATTTGGAATCTTCAGTTTGCTTCTAAATGTTTTTATTTGAAAAACTAGGACCATGGGGGCCCTTTGGTTACATATTAGTCTAGAGTTTTTCAGAAAGAGGTTTAGTATATTTGCCACAATGGGTCAGTGAAAGTCATTGAACTGAGAGAAAGAAGAGAGGAAACTTCTCTGCCTTCTGGCACACCATGATATGCATGAGGAGAAAAATGTATAGACAGTGTTTCAGAAATGTAAAAATACAGGATATCAGACATTTAGCTTCTTCTGCCATGAAGATGGATCAAGTTTAGTACTACAGTCAGGTGAGGTAGATTCCCTTGCTGTGGGATTTGCAGTTTTTTGCAGTTTTCACATCTCTGCTGGCCAGTGCCTCTTGGCTCTGCTGGCCAGTGCCAATTGTTTCAAGGCTTTTTCAACAGAAAAATTCTCTTTTGTCTCTAATAACTTGCTTTGTGTTTGTATCTTTATTTAAGACAGGATGACCTTAACATAGATTTTATCTCACTTTTATTTATGATAGTGCTGTGGGAGTAAATATCTGTTCAAGCTTTAAACACTATTTTAAGTAATAAAAACATAAACAAGAATAAAACAATCTGTCATCTCTCTCCTTAAAAGCAATCAAAAGATAATCAATACCAAGCTTGTATAGGTATGTTTTCCATATATGCGCACAGATTTCTGAAGTGTTAAGGACAAATAAAGATAATGTATCTACATATGTAATTCTGTATACTGAGTATCACTCTATATATTTCTTTAAAATAACCTGTTAACTTCTTTGTTTTTTTAATCACAATGGCAAATTGAGCAGATGCTCTTATTGAGCTCTCCCCTATGAGGTGCAGGTCTTTCTCCTGAGTGGTTACAGCTAATTTATGACCTATCAAGGTACATGAAAAATTCAGATGATTCCTCCCAGAGTTAAGGGAGCTTCCAGAAGAGATGCTTTGGGAATTCACCTGAGATCAGAACTGAAATTTTCTGATATTTCAGTATCACATTGCAAGCAGCTGTTTAATATTTTCATGTCTGCCATTTGGCCTCACTAGACCTGCAGCAGGATTACACTTTGCCGTTCTAATTAAATAGACTTATATTTTGCTTTTATTTCTCAAGGTCAGTCATTCTCCATAGGATCCGCTGAATCTTTTACTAGATTGAATCACTTCATAGTTACAGAGAGAAGCTACAACAGGCCCAATGGAAGTGCTGTTGGTCCTATAACTAAGTTTTAAGTCACTTCAAAGAAAGAAATCATTAGGTAAAACACTGAGATATGAAAGTCCAGCTATGAGGAATGATTGTGGAAACTATAACATAAATGATATGGTACCACATAGGATTCTACTAGTTTCCTAAAGGGGAATAGAATGTATTTATGAAATATTTCATTATGTCCAAGAAAATAGAAACATCCCTAAACACCTTTTTTCAATTTTTAAAAGAGATAGGATTTCTGTTATTAGATTTTGAGTAAAATATGAGTATGTTTCCTTCCTTCTTGTATCAGCATAAAGAGCAAACTTTCAGAAGTGGTATCAGGAGAGCTGATGACTATGCACAGAACCAGAGTCATAGTTCAGAATATAGGAGCTGGCAGGCAGGTAGCATTGGATGTTCCCAGAGAAGCTCAATAGGCTGTGAAAAAGGCTTACTTGGCTGATAGCAATAGCATATACTTGTATAGCATGGAGATAGGTTAAAGCCAGTGCTCAGTGAAATCTGAAATAGCATATAGTGTGTTGTGGAAAAAATATGGCCTTTGCAGATCTTGCAGTTGTTTGTATTTTTAAACTGTACTTGTTTAGTAGTTTGGGTGAGTGAATAAGAACCAGGCATTAACAGAGTTTCCATTCCCACTCAGTAGTTAAGCAGCTGGGGCTGATGTTGTATCTATGCCTGGGAGTGACCAAACCCCTGCATTGGAACTGGAACTGTCCTTCTTGCAATATCCGTTCTGTGTTGTATAAATAATTAAGCATCCATCAGGACAACAGCTAGCACCCAAATACTAAAAGAGCCAGACACATTTTATTTCCCTCTGTAACATCCCATGCAACTGGAAAATCAGAGAGATATCCATATCTGGCATCCTATGTGCCAGTGGTTGAGTCATATCCTTGTCTTTGCTCAGACAGAAACAGAGCCATGCTGTCTTCTGGGTATATGATTTAATTAATGCACTGTGTGATTATTCTGCTGCTGGAATTCTTCTATTTTCCATAAAATATGTAAACAGAGAAAAGACAAGTGACACTGTCAGCAGTGGTGGGAAAGTTTGCCTGGAAAGTGTGAAACTTTCTCACCCAAGAGAAATTCAAGTACTGTAGAGAAATTCAGTTTCATATCCCTCAGGAAATGAGACATACTGCTGATCAGGTGCTCTAACCAAGCAAAGCAGCAGCACTTAAATGCTTCACTTAATCTGCATTTCCTCTTTTTTTTTTTTCTTCTTTTGTAAGAAATGTTTGTGCTGACTAAACTAATTTTTGGAATGTGGAACTGTCTTCTCAAGGAAACAATAGGACTCCATACACCATTACACATTTTTTTTTCCTTTTTTTTTTCTTTTTTTTTTTCTTTTTTTTTCCCCCACTCAGCCCCGAAGCCCTTCTTGAAGATAGGTTTGCCTCCTCATTTCAGAACTCATCTTTTAACCTGCTGCTGCTGCTCACTCCTCTTCCACCCACACAAAATATACTCAGAATTGGCTTCAGATTTATTAGTCAAAATTCAAAATGGTTAACATATCTGCTATATGGTTTAGAATCAAATATATTTAACTGAAATAGGATAGCCTAAAAGAGCACATTTTTAGCTTCAGGTTATCTACAACTGGTCAGCAGCACAGAGCAATGAGTGAGTTCTGTGAGTTCATTTGATAAAGGGGAAAAAGTGGACACAGCGTGAAAATCATTCTGAGTAATTGCAAAGCGGAATTCCAGGAACTGCAAAAAAGGCCAAGGATAATTTTTTATGTATAGCCTAAATTGGATGCAAATATTAAAGACCATTATTTAACTGTGCTATACAAGAAGCATTTTTTTCTATTCCATTTGGATTCAAAATTTTAGAAAAGTGGCAGTGAATATGTGCATTCAATATTTCAGTAATACTCAGCCTGGAAGAACTTCATTTATATTTCTGGAATACCTCAGCATGCTATCAAAAAAGGACTTTATTATAGTGAAGGGAAATCAGAAAGCACAGAGAAAATTGAAAACTGGTTAGGAAAGATTAAGACTGGTGGCCCAAATAAAAGCTAGTGGCAAATGCTGGCACACTACACAGATTTGCAGATAATATTTCCTTAAAAAGAATAATGGCATAAAGGAACAAAATAGAGAAAAAGAAACATTAAGAAAATCACTCAGAGTGAAATTTGTTACGGTGCTCTTTATTGTTGTTCAGTGTGAGCAGTGTGAGCCCAAGTCCTGACTTTGAAAAGTCTTAACATTATTGTCTAAAGCCTTAAAAGTATCTAAAGTTCAGGACAAAACAGGAGTTTAAACATGATTTGGAATATTTCACATAATGCAATAGCAATTCAAGCTCTGGTACTACACTTGTATGTGGCAATTATACCTTTTGCACAGCCATGCTTCCTCCCAAGCATTGGTCACCTGCAGAGTACGGGACACATGAGCAGATGTGCCTCACTGCAGTATCTCAGAATATACTAGTTCAAGTGTTGGAAGCGGTCCAAGCATGGTGCCCTCTTCAAAGTATAACAACCCTCCTAACACAGAGTACACTGCTTAGATGTAGCCTGCAGCTACTTAGTCCATTCTGAGTTCCTTGCTACTACAATCCCTGACTCAACTACCACCAATGACTAATGGTTAAAGGTTCTAATAGCAATGACTAACTTGAAGAACTTTGCACTGTCCTGCAGTGCAGCTACACCTTCAGATTCCCAAGATCAGAAAGCAGTACCTAATTTTACTCATTTCAAATGAGAACATAAAGCTTTCAATGAGAGAGTTTCATTTGCTTCATTTTTTCCTCTTGAATTTTTCACAGTGCCCAGTACCATAAAAATAGACTCTACCAATGTCCATGAAAAGAAAGTCACAGGAACACAGCAGACAAATCATAGTAAACAATAGGTATATGTCAAAGAATCACAAAGAATCAGACGAAAATAAAGGATAACATTAGCTTCATCTGAAAATTAGAATATAGCACAGGAAAGGATTAAAGAAGTTTGTTTATTGACTATGGCATGTTTGAAAGAATTCTGCATTGGTGAGAACAGAAATAACAGATTTAACAGATACACATACACATACATAGACATATAGCAATTATTTTTAAAAGTGTGAATGAATCAAAAATAAAAATGCCTTATTTTAAGAGTGAAAAACATTTATGAAGCTACGAAAACACTGTGATTATTCACTGTATTTTTAATATAAAATTGTATATGACTGACTGACTGACTGACTTTTTTAAATAATCAGTTATTATAGCTTATCCTAGCTGGTCAGTTAAGCTAGTTATTTGCTTACTGCTTGTGGTGAATGGTTAGTGGTTAAGCTCAAAAAGAGCAATGGCTCTGAAGATACCCTGATCCTCTTTATAGTTCAGGATAAGGGTCCCTGTGATTGGAGCTCTACAGGGTTGTGTTCTGAATTGCTATTTTAGTTTAAATCCTCTATAAAGGATAGAATCACTCCATTCAGGCTGTTGGTCAGCAAAACTTCACCAGACTTTTTATATTTTTCATCTCTTTACCTCTGCATCCCTTCTTATAGCTCCCCTACAAAAGCCAATGATGTACCTTTAAAATATTCTCATGTGGTGAAGGATATATTTGTATTTGTTTGCTGGAAAAGTACAGTTAATGTTGGGGTAAACTGAACAACTGTTACTGGATAGGGCTCCCTTTTTAGTAATGTGGCATAGATGACAACTATAAAACTTCAGCATTCCAAAAAAATTTGGCTTTCCTTCTCATATGAATGGTTTCAAAAGCTATTACTCCCAATATACAGATAGAGCTAATATTAACCCTGCTGAATAAGAATTTCTCCAATTTAAATTGTTTTTCTTAAATAACCATCCTCATTTAGAACAAAAAAAATAAAGCCTTTGAATAGTCTCTTCAAGACTCTTTCTAACTAACCTCATAAGACCTATTTCTGCACAGAAACTTAAATCAATATTTTCTTATTATATTGATTTTCCACTTACAGTAACTGCAAAGTTTTTCAGGCCTCGTAAAAAAGAAAAAAAGGATCAAAGTAATCCAATTTTTATAACCTAATGAATATAATATTTTCAGGATTGAATTGTTCAGCATGAAAAATCAGTCTATAACTTTTAAAATCAGGCCGAGAATAGACTCCAATGTACAGATACTGCACTTCTTTGGTCCCATCCAAATAAGGACCTAAAAACAGTATCATCAATAGAGCTTGATAAATTAGGCAAGGAGTTATTCATGGCATTTTCTCTAAGGATAAGTAAATAGGCGATGGGAATAACTACTTCCAGAGGTGTACCAGTCACATGCTGACAGCCTTGCAGTTCATGTTACCTCATCTACCTACAGGAAATATTTAGCTAAAATAGCAATAACAACCAAGACGACTTCAATAGGACTGCTGATCTGAGCAAGTGTTAACAATTGCCCAAAATACTCTGGCCCAGAAGAAGTGGTACATCATGTTCTGCTGCTTGTTTCAGTAGGATGATGGAAGAATGAGGGTTTGTATGTGTAAGTGTAAAACAGTAACTCTTACAGAGTATGGTGGCAGTAAAATGAGGTAGAGGAGAGAGACATAGATTCTTTTACTAAGGCCTCTCCAAGTCAGCTACTTAGAGTAGCTTGTAAATGCAGATATCTGAGCCTGTGCAATTTTGGATGACAAAAATATTCACTCAACCAGACTCAGACTGCATCTGCAAATCCAGGCAGCAATATGCACAAACTGCAAGTGGCCCAAAACTCTGCGACACAGTTTCAGCCAGTTTCAGCTCTTAGGCCAACTGGCCTTGGAGTGTGATCATGCCAACTCAAAGGCTTCACTCCCTGCTTGTCTTTTGCCCGTTGTTTGCAGGCAAATATAGTGTGCAATATCTTCTGCTGCTTTGACAGCAAAGTGGCTATGGTTGCTGTCTCTTGGATGGACTCATGATTTGATCTCTTGATGCTCTGAAATTTAGATTCATGGGTATACAATCATTAGAAAATAAGTATAACTTTCCACATTTACAAATGCCTTCTAAAAGCCCTGGTTAGTGCAAGACAAACACACTCCAAAATAGCAGTCCTGGCCTGGACAGAACACATCATGACACAGTCAGGACTAGATGCCATTAAATATGCTTGCTAGCATACTCTCTGCCTGTAGAACAGACACTTGAAAATACTCCACTGGAAACCTAAGCTGTCTGTGCCACTATGTAGTGCACAAACTTTTGCAGAACCGTTGAGATGCGCAGAAGGTTTGATATAAGCCCAAAATGTTTTTTTGCTAAGTTGCATATTGATAGGAGAAACAGTTTTCTGACTCTGCTTATAGATGGCCTAGTACATCACAAATTCTTTCTTCTTGTCTTCCTTCTTTCCATTCTTTGCTTTTTGATCACAATTTCCATCCCACCGGTTCACCTTCTAGATCTCCTAGGAAAACAGTCATAACTAAGAAAACAACATATAGAGGATTAGAATAAAAGATATGACTGTTCTGTTGTATTGAAGAGGCACAAGCACTTGAAAAATAGATTATTAACTTAAAAGATTTCTCAAAAAAGCCTAGAGCTGGCCCAAGTTTATAATAAGACCAATCAACTTCCAAGGCAAAGATGGAAGTTAGAAAGATCAGAAGATAGAAAGATCAGAAGATAAAATCAATGAATATTCTGGAGGAAAATGTGTAAAGGTTTTGTGATGAAGAACTAAGTCAAAAGTGTGTTTATATGAAAATGTTTCCCCTGATATTATCAGGCAAGATGAAGACTATGTAAATTACTTTTATGTAGCCCATATGTCTATCTCTTGAGAAACTAATTCCTATGTGAACTTTCTTTGGTGTTCCATTTCCTTACCAGTAGAAATGAGAATACTATAAAAAGAAAAAGTTATATAGCTAGGACTTTCAAACAACTATGAATGTACCAACCTCAATCTTATTAAAACCTGACAATTAGTCTGGGAGGAAGATTCAAGATTCTAGCAAGATTCATCATGCTATGAACTTAAAATGCAGAAACATTCATATCAGTTCAAAATAAGGTTCTTCTAGCCCAACATCCCATTCAGGAATAATATTTAGCAATGAGGGCTACAAAAAAAGAGAGCAAGGAGGAAAAAAAAGTAGGTCTTTCATTGATAAAGGCTTCTGGTATCTAGCAACCAGAAGCTTAGGAACTTCCTCAACCACAGATAACTTTTGAATAAATAATCTACACTAGACATTCAGCCATGCCTCTAGCTGTGACTGTAAAGTCCCTAAACCCAATATAAAATGCATATGGATTTCAGAATTTTTAAAATGACATATAATATAACAAAACAAGAGAATTTCATAAGCCACCTCATTTTTATTTTTATTTCTCTATCACATATATGTACTGAAGGGTTTTTATTTTTTTATTTTTATTTTTTGTAACAGATTTGGGGAAAGACCTGAATCGTTTTGCACCCTCACAGTTAAGGACCCTCCTAATAACAGAGTATTGAGGAACTCCCACATACCACTAATTTTTTTCCACTTCCACATCCACTAAGGAAAGAAGGGACAGATATTTCACTTATGCCACTTATGGGCTTTGTGGAATCACAGTGGTGATATTGCAACTTACAGCAATTTTTCATCAGCTTTAACTTGCATACTGAGGGAGCATTTTAGCCTCACTCCATCCAGGACCGGCATGAGAAAAGTTTACCGCCTTCCTAACTTATATAAGTCAATGTTGTATTGATAATATTTGATACTGTTCCATCATCAGGTCTTCAAATGCTGTAATGTGGGGGAACTAATTTTATTTTTAAGATTTTCTAGAGGCATTTATATGAGATTTACAGTTGTAGTGCTCTCTAGTTACTTGCTTCTGATTTATAATTGGAAAATATAGTGAAAATCTATATAGGCTCAGTTTTTGGGATATTTCTGCTGTTTCTCTTTTTTTACTGTTGTCTCATAAAAAATAAAAATAATAAAAAATACATAGGGTCCCTGAAAGACTTACTGATATGAAAGCTACAGCACAGATATGAGATTAGAGCACCAGTGGTGCAAATTAGTTTGATTCCATCACTTCCCACAAAAGAGAAGCCAGCCCAATTTAATTGCAATAGCTTTTCCAAGACATTTCAATTTCCAGGAGTCTTTTTCAGTGCTGTATTTGGCATGACCCTTTTTAACTTTTTCGAAGTATTTTGACGAGGAGAGTGAAAAAAAAAAGGATGAAAAAAACAGAAAAACAGAAGAGGCTTTTCATGTTGTTGTTTACTGCAAAATAATAATAATTTTTAAAAAGCGGGTTGGCACTCACAATGCTTCCTGAGCCACAGGGACTTCACGCTTGTTTCCACAGCGCGGGAAGCAGGGGCAGCATGGAGGAGAGACTGGGCCTGAAGGCAGGGGGTCCTGGCCGCCCGCAGCCTGGCTGGGGACGCTTCCCACCACGGGGCTGCCCAGGCTCCTGCTGCCGTCACCACCCCGCCAGAGGGGTGTTTTCACTCCCTGTCCCATCAACGCTCCCTCTGTTATTGAAATATGAGGCTGCTTCCTCTCCAGCAGAGGCCGCGGGCTTGAGGCGGGAATCAATGGGCCTATATATTCTCCCTGGGGTTATAAAGAAACGTCTCTTTGTTCATCAGGGAGGGCCAGCTCCCCAGCCCTGCTCCTCACCCACGTTATTTTGGGGGTGTCCACGCTTGTCCGTGGCTGTGCCGGGCCTTGAGGCCACCTATGTCCTTGGGTACCCCCAAGATGTGCCACATATGTGATCCAGGAAATGGGATTGCCCTGAGTGCTGAAATGCATGCCCACATTTACATACATGAACACATGCATGTGCATGCATGCACATATGCCACTGAGTGATGATAGAAACCTCCTTGGTCCTGACACCTCCCCTCTAAAAACCCACTCCTGTCCCATGTAGCTCATCCTTGGCCCAGAGTCTGCTATGCACAAGCAAAAAGGGGTACTCAGGATCAGGACCAAAATCAAGATTCAACCCCTGAATCCCAATCCAGCCAGGGAAATGCAATCTCCAGCATAAGGCATGGGCTCTTACTGCAGCAAAAATGTCCCATTTCTGATGCAGTTTGGGGATGAATCACTGGAGATCCAGCTGCCAGCTGTAGCCTTCCATCCCCTAAAACTCTAAATGAGGTGCCTTTAGCCATCCTTACCATTTTCTTATACATTTAATGCATGTACATTGTGTGTGCTTTTACTGGCCACAATCACCCTGAGCTGATACCTTTGTATTTCTAGGCAGAAAACTGCAACGCTGCC
>NW_010579845.1:0-24261 GCF_000705375.1 Tinamus guttatus | reverse complement strand
GGGGTGGTTTTTTTCTCTCCTTGCTGGGGATCGAAGGGAAAAGCCATCCAGCTGTAATTAAGGCATCTTGGGGACGTACTTCACTTCTGACGTGTCGCCTTCATTCTGCCCGCAGCGATAAAATAGCCACAAAGGGACGGTCACGACATAGGCAGGCGTGCCCCAACTCAAGGTGAGCACCCAAAGCTTCCACGGTGGGACCCGCCTCTTTGTGCTACCACACCGGCGCAGAGTTGTGAGAACATCTTAACTTTGGAGCTCTTCACAAGGTAAAAGCAAACAGCCACTCACCCACCACCAAACTTCTGGGAGAGGATTTTTTACTCCTTTCTTTCGTTACATGGGATGAGAGACCCAGTGAGCAAGGGCTAGGTCATCAGCTCCAGGGCTGTGCTGAAGAGTTTTCCAGCGATCCAACTTGGCAACAAAAGAGGGGTGAGGGGGAAAGATGGATTGTGAAACTAACTTTGATGTATTTGACTTTAAGTGCTCCCTGTTACTAAAGGAAAGATCATATTGCAGATTCAGTCTGCAATATAAAAGTTGTGTACCTCAGATCTATGGCTTCCTCCTATGGGATTACACATTTCACAGAGATTCATCTTTCTTCAGGGATTTCTCCATCTGTTAGAAACTTTTCAAAGGTTTTAGGACATAGGAAACGGAGGACAATAGACTGAGCAAGAACTTGAAGGGCTAGGAGTAGATTCTCATCAAGCACAGACAATCCAGTTAGAAGGGAAATTATTTTGATACTATGCGATAAATTATATGCTGTTGTCACATAGCTTTTTTTAATTGTCAAAGAAAACCTGAATAATATTTGGCATAGATTTCTTTATCATCTCAACTCAGCAAGAAAATTGGGATGTCATAGCATTTTGAATATGTAGCAATGTTAGCTGGTCTGCAACTATAACTAGATAGTTCATTTGCTGTTTGTTTGCTTTTTAGTTGAATATAGAGAAAGGTGTCATTTGAAATGTGTCTACTTGTGTGGTAGGTTCAGCTATAAAGTATTTGAATGAGGTTGCATTAAGGTTGTTTATTGGTTTTCATTTGGCTATCCCTGGAGGAGGTTCATTACTGATAGGGACTTTTGGGAGAGAAAATGTTGCAATATATGTTGCTATGAGGTGTCATAAACTCATATAACTCCTTAAGGAGTCTCTGGGAATCTGGCAATGTGCACCAGGGAATTATGTGGATTATTCGTGTATTGTATTAATGGTTACTAAGGCTACTTCACTGCCTGCACGTGGAAATAAGCTGTCTAGAAATATTTCCATTGTTTTGTTAGGAAAACATTGTTAGGAATATATATGATGTGTTAGTTCAAAACATCAATGCAGTGAGGCTGTGTAACTATAGATACACATCCTCTCAGTAAACTCTGTTTCCAGAGCATGAGTATTTTTAGCACATGGAGATATGTATTGCGAACAGGGAAGTTATTATCAGCTCCTATGGAGGGGGAACCAGGACTCAGTAGTCTCATGTCACAGAGTGTCATATGGAGTGCCAAATCCTCATGCTACAAAGACACAGCTCATGCTTTGCCTGCTTTTTCATATCTAAAGGAGGCAGATCTTTAACTCCTGTAAAGCATAGCTAAGTGGAGTTACTCTGAATGCCTTATCCGATACTCTAAACTGTATGTGCTTACCTGTATTAAGTATTCCAGTAACCAGGGAAAGGAAAGGAAAGAAATAAAGCAGGAAGGGACGAAAAGAAAGATAATTTCATGGTGCTTTTCAACATAGCAGTTCAAACAAAATGAGAAAAATAATTTTGTAGAGAACAATTATTTCAAGTTAAATAGGCAATAAAAATGTCAATGGAATAGTCAGGACACTATAGGTCTGCACTGAAAATGTGTCAAAAGGCCTGTCTTCATAAGAAAATCCCTAAGTGTCTAAGCAGATTCTAATGAGAAAAAGACCCCTCCTCCCCGCCAATGTTATTATGAAGTGAAGTATTAGCTATAGCAATGTCCTAGTTAGAGACTTGACTGACAGGGTAATTCAACAGGTTTCCACAGCAAAGCATTCTTTCATTATATACCTGAGTTCAGTTTCTTCTCATTTGCTGTTAGCATGGTTAAAATAGCTAGTAGCTGTATAAAAAGAAAAAAAAATCACTAAGGTAGTACAAAGGCATAGATTTTTGGAGATTTCAGGAAAGGGTGGAGGCTTCGTGTGCCATGCTGTAGTGCACTTTTGTTTTTAAGGTTTGTAATCAGGCAAAAGGAACATTTTCCATTGCATTGAGACCTCACAAGTCTCTCTGATTTTATGTAGAAATGACTGAATGAAATACTGTTGTCCACTATTTGTAACAGTCTGGGCTTTGGAACCAATATCAATACTTACTTAATCAAGTCACTTAACCTCTCAATAAAAGTCAGGAAATAATATTGACTAAGCTTTAGAAAGTGTTTTGAGAGCTTCAAGTGAGGAGTGACTTTGCAATTGCTTATATTTAAATATATTCAAAATTTTCCAATTCACTGCAAAGATTAAAAAGTCAGGACAGAAATTAATAATTTTGCTTTTCATTCACCTTTGCATTAAAGTAATGGTTAAACTACCCTTGGATTGAAATACTTTGCATTTCTGTGTTTCATTGTAAACCTGGCAGTGTGTTTCATTATTTAAAGTTTCCTGCAAATTGAAAGTGCATTTTGGGGAAAATAAAAGTCATTTTCATATTACAAGCATCTTCTGTTGCTTGTGAGGAAGTATTAGACATTCTGTCTCCACTGTTAGTAACTGTACAGTACTGCACTTGAAAAGGTAGCTTGTAATTTGTAGGTAACAAAATGTTCTTTGGGGCAAAAAAAAAAATCTGCATATGCTTAGGATTTCAATCAATAGCATTGAAGGAGGGTTAGAGAAAACAGCTGGCTAAATAAATATTAGGTGTAGAGTGGATGCAGTGGTATAAATTAATAATGCAGTTCTTTATCTACTCTATGAATGGGAAGTTTTGTGGAGATAAGATGACCTAAACATGGTCACTGTATGCCACCTAGTGGATATTACAAATAGTTTTTCAAAAGTTTTTTTTTTCTTTAAATCTAAACATCTGTTAGTAATCCAGTTGCAACTTCTCTGTAAAAGGTCAGCTTTAGTCTGTTTTACCATTAAAAGGCATAAGCTATCTTTTTTTTTCTTTTTTAGCTTAGATCTTTAGGGGATGCTTTTCCTGATTTTTAACTGTCTGTTAGAGGTGGTAAAAAGCAGTTCAGTCTTTATTTGACATTTTTTTTTTTACCAATATCTGTTTCCAAAGACTTGTTAAATCGTTCTGTAGCACATATCCACAAATTAATACTTAGTTTGGCATTACTGATCAGCTACTGAGAAAGTGAAGGGATTTTTCTACAAATATTATGGCAGTAGAGAAGATATGTTCAGCAGTAAGGACTTCAAAGTAACCACTGCTTCCAAAACGCCATTGCCGCAGATTATGTCCCATGGTTAAAATGTTTTCTTTCTTTTTCTTTTTTTTTTTTTTGTCCCTGAATATCTTGTCAATGCTAGCCATAGACAAAGAAAACATCAAATTATTTCTGATGGATAATAAAAGTTCACAAACCCTAACCATCTTCCTTTTCTGTGCATGTCATCTATCCCTGCCTCCCTTGGACCTCACACATGTATCTTCGGGACTGCACTTTCTCTTCATTGGGGAAAGGCAGATTGCCTTCTGGTCTGCCAGGCTGTTTATTCAGTAGTAGATCTTTAGATTATGTCAGTCCTCATAGCTCTAAGGAAGCCAATGAGATGACAGGAATTTAGGCAGGCCTACGTCAGTCTGGATGTGCTCTGGGACCAGTTTTATACTATGGGACCAGCGACGTGCTCCCTTTTTCTAAGCTTTTTGGAACTCCTCCATCATCAGAGCTCCCACTAAGGACATGTCACCTCTGGACCTAAACCCAGCAATGGAGCTGCACGTTAAGTCTCAGGGGCTAAAGGAGCAAATAGATACTAAAAGACCTTGCAAAATCAAGCTCTCTGTGCTTTGACAGCTCCTGATTTTCATCACTGTCTGAGCAGTAAATCAAATGGCAGCACCACACTTAACAGAACAAACAATTTCCATGTCCTTCTCCTTCGCTAGCTTTAAAAACACATTCTTTGTTTCCTTTTAATTAGTACAACACAGAGGAAATCTTGAACATGATCAACGGCTCTGAAGTCAAACATTTTAAAGATGCATTAAGAAATCCCAGAGCAGTAATCTGTCTGAAGACTGCACAAAATAGATTTAAAACTTCTCAAGTGTTACATGAAATACGATCACAGGAGGTTGTTAACATGATGCATGAGTTAATGACTAAAATGAGAAGGAACTCTGCTTTCCCATTCATCAGGCAAAGTTTACAAATGAAAGTCTAGGAAGGTAAAATGCCACAACTGCAAATGGGCTAATTGATTTGATGCTATGCTTCATAGGTGGCTATCTTTTATCTTAACTCATCCTAGCCTTGAATCATGACTTAGAGGTTCTGCTGATGGGGTCCAACCGCAGCTGCAATGCTGAGAGTCTTTGCAAGGCCACTGAGCCTCTTACTCATAAGAGGGCTTTCCATGAGCAGCACATCGAGCCATAGCCAATTCTAGAGCAGGGCTCGTAGCGAGAAAAAATCCACATCATTAATTGTCTGGCATAATAGAAATAAAGTCGTGAGAACAGAAGAATGTCACTAGATATTTGCCTTGTGCTTCAAAAAATGTCATCTTGGCATTTGTCTAATAGCAGAAGACCACTATCTTGAGATAGCTTTTCATTAATAATATCACCTAATTACTTTAAATGCTTATCGTGTACAAGAACCATATAGGCATTGGAGACAGCTTAGATTAGAAATATGCTTGGCAGAAATTTAAGCAGCAGAAAACAAATGTTTCAAAATGCTGCAGAAGGAAATGAAAAAAAAAAAGAGTTATTTAGAGGTAGTTCGAATTTGGGTTTGATCACTTCTGGTCTGTATTTTTACAGGTAAATGTATCAGGTAATTTTTTTTTTTCTGAATGTGTTATGTCATGTTAAATTACATGGCTTATCTCGCATTACCTGGTGATTTGTCCTGTAAAGTGTATCAATAAGTATTTTTGCAGTATACCATAATGACATCTATTACAAGTAACATTCATTTACATTTAATATTCCTTCCCTACCATAATGTTTATATGCATACACAGCAGTGAGTCTGCATATTTCTATGCATAGATGTGTACGTATGTTCACATGCTCTGTTGGAGTGCATAATTTATTTTTCAGAGCCTGATGACTGAAAACCAGCTGTGCTAAATGGCAGCCCACTGGTAAATTGTAGGTTTTAGTACACAGACTATTACCTCCATTGTTTTAAAACTGGCAACTCATTTTTCCCCTAGTTAGTGGCTATCACTGCTTGGCACTTGTGCTTTAGGAAATATGCACAAAAGCAATGGTACAATACCAGCATGCTGTTATGTTCTGATCCTACATAACAATGCAAAAGCGACTTTACTTACATTAGTAATTCACTGACACCAATAGAAACTCAGATAGGACTCAGTGAATGAAACTACTCTTCTAGTTGCAGAATGACATCTGTAATTTCTCACATGGCTGATCAAATAGCAATATGTAAAGCACCTACCCTGTAAATGTGTGTGGCTTTATAGACATTAGTACCTCACTGATGTCAATAACGTGTTCTTTCAAGCAAGGTTATGCATGTTTACAGCAAGTGGAGGAATCAAGGCCTGCAACTGTGAACTCTATCTGATATATACAGAAATATATGTTTAATATAGGAAAAAAGAATTCATTTGTAAAATGACTCCCCAAACCCTTCAAGTGCAACTGAGCATTTCTTCATCTATTAATACTTAAGAAAACACATGCCACACCCCAAAATAGCTATGTAGTGATCATTTTTTTCCACAACCATACTTTCAAGAAGAAACCTGAGTTATACACAGCATGTAAAAAATAACTGCTTAGAAATGAAAAAAAGCAAATTCCCAAATTTCCCATTTTGTAGCTGTAAAATATTATTGTGTTGGGTCCAACCAGGAGATTTATAAACAGCATGTGTGAGAGAACTGCTCGAGAAAGGGGAACTTATGTGGAATCTACCTCTCCACGATTCCCTAGGCAACACAATCTGCCCTCCTAGCACATACTAAGAAGAGTGAATGGAGGGTGGAGCGAAGACACCACATGGCCAAACTCTGTTGTACTCCCTGCAGAGGTGGCAGCCTGGTGGTGCCACACAGCTGATGGGCCACATAGTGCGATGTCTGGTGCTGGGCCAACAATGGTGGCAGACCAGTTCCCTCCAATAGGCTTTGCTCAAACTCTCCTCCTTCTAATCCCATTATAATACAAATACATAACCCCATCCCACTGAGCACAACTCCTCACTAAGCATGCGCTCTAGATTTTCGATTAACTCGGGAGATTCTTTTAAATCAATGAATAACAAAAGTAAGTATGACTAGAGTCACTCAAGCTCCACCTAAATGTAAAAGAAAATATATAAAAGGCGAACTAAGGAGGGATATCAGAGGAAGGAAGAATGGGGTAAGACCTAGGAAGGAAGAATGGGACGGCAAGAACGGAGGAAGAGGAACTAAGGAAGAAGGAAGAGGAGAGAAGGAAGATTCCATCGTAACTTCTGGATCAGTCGACAGGCTGAATCCCTTTCCTCCCCTCGGGTCAGGACACCGCCTGAGGAGACTCCTCAAGATTGAGAGCCCTCTCCCATCTTCTGGGTGAGTGATGATTGCACATTTGTACGCTGGGCACTAGCTAAGAACCCCACACTGTAGTAGAGAATTTCCTATACTGACATCCAAAACCTGTTTTCCAAATGTTGCATTTGAATAAATTGTGCTATTCGTGAACCTGACCACTTGTCTTGAAGGCAATCGGACCGACAGTCAGCAGACTGTGGGTGAATCCGATACTGCCAGAGTTGGGCACATAGCTAACACAGTATTTGGTATCCCTATGAAGAGATGAGTCCAGCTGCCTCCAGCCCCTCTAACCTTTGAGGATCGGCTGGAACGCAAGGGGATTCATCTCTTACCAAATTTGCCCCCTCCATCCAACCGCAACAGCATGGCAGGCAATAACGCTGTCCAGATAGGTGCAGTAGTTACTTGACTGACATTCCAATGAAATTCCAGGATGTGTGTTTTTGTGTAGCACAGATCATAATAGGGCTGCCACCTTCTGGTACATGCTTCTTATTGCCTGGGGTGGTTTCAGCTTGTTTTCCCAGCCGGGATCTTGTACATGCAGTGATGAGGCTCTGTATTTTTCAGATATAAAATATTTCAGGGTTTCTAAATGTCTGGAACAAAATGCCAATTTTTGCCAGATAACTGTAACAAGTTATTTTAATAGCTTTGATTATATAGTTAAAAAAAAGTCAAAATTGGGATTTAGTTTACCTGCCTAGGCAGGTAGGCTAGTGCACTTCTATCTTTATTTTGTGTAAGAAAAGAATAAGCCATTAGATTTTTCAAAAGCAACCTCCACATCTGATCATCTGTACTTTAATATATGTCCCATTCTGATCAAATCAAACAACAAGAAAAGATTTCAAAACCCAGTAGGGCTGTTCCCAGTAGGATTGGAGAATGACAGTGGCATATTTAACTTCTTCATAAGCAAGCTAGGAAAATATTGTCTTGATGAAACTACTGTAATATGTTTTCAAAGCGGGTTAGGAAATCAACAGCTCACTGTGAAAACAGAAGCACATATCAACTAGGGATTTTCCATGGTTAGTCAGAGTTGGTAATCTTCAATACTTTTAATAGTAACCTGAATTGTGAAATAGATAGAAAATATCTTTAAGTTGTTAGATGACACAAAACTGGGAGAGAGGGAAGCATTTTGGAATCTATGCATACAGGTTGAAATGATCTGCCTAACTAACTGGAGAAAAATCTGAAAAAAAAAATCATTTTAATAAATACAGTATGCAGAACTTAGGCAGAAATGATCAAGTGCAGAAACACAGAATGGGGAACAGCTGGATCAGAGTAGTTCTGGGACACTCGAACAGAACATGAGTTAACAGTGACACGTTGTTGCAAAAAGAAAACAATACCCAAAGAGCTTGTTCCCAGTGTCAGACACTGAATTGTAAGTGCTGTAAAGACTAGCTAAAGAAAGTCTTAAGGAAAGTAATAAGAAAATAGAAATTAGGAAACATGACTTCAAAGAACTAAAACAACTGTAGTTAGAGTACATTGAAAGACAGTCTTAAGCATAAAGGGGTGCTGTAAAGTGAATAAACTACTCCCTGTGTCTATAGCAAGTAAAAGGAAAAGTAAGAGGTGCATATTGCAGGAAGAAATATTGGGGAAAGAAATTTGTAAATATAAGGATGAGCAAGTTCAGGAATAGGCTGCCTGGAAAGTCTGTATCTGTTGTTTCAGACTTTAATATCAGGCTAGACCAAGGATGAAGAAGGTGATGACTGTCTCTGTAGTTCTCTGTAAGACAGTTTTTCTGCAATTCTGCTAACAGAAAATTTCTTCTGGATGATACTACTTTTGAATGACTAGAATCAGTGGTTGTTTTGGCATCTAAACCTCACAGGAGAGTATTTAAAAAAATCAAAAGTAGTTCATGAGTTTTCAGAGTTAGTGGCCCATAAAGAGAGCAATTCTTCCTGAATGTAGCAATTCAAAAATGTGATCTTTGCAGATATGCTTGAGACCAGTCTGACTTCACGTCTCATCTGGGTAAATATAATTTGAGAATTACTTCTTTTTAATCATTTACTTCAAATCTGAGGCAGAAGGAGCTTCCTTACCTGTGCTTGCCACTGCATTTAGTGATTCACTTTAGGTATCAGGTTGATAGAAACTTTAGATTTACAGTATTCCAAGATGGATCAAAAGTAGCAAAAATATGCAGGAATGTCAGAGATAATGTCACTGGAAAAGAACAAGGAATAATATTAGCCTATCAGCGAATTAAAGCTACGGCATTTATGAAAAACACCATAAATGTCAAGGGAAAGTGTAAACATTTAGTTCCAAAGACATATATCCTTTCAAACCATGTTGTGAGGGTGACATTTTTTGGTACATCTGAGGATTGATGCAGATTGTGTTATTTTATCTCAGGGATGTTTGTTCAGGAATGCACTTCTTGATAGCTGATAATGGGTTTAAGCAAATCTGTACTTATATTTGTGACTTGCAATGTGTAAAATAGTCATCTCGGAAAACATCTCTCCTTCTGCAGACAGTGATATTCATTGATTTATTCTTTTTATTTTATTACTTCAGAAACTGCCATGGAACTGTAATTTACAGGTTTTATGCATTTTTTTTAGTGCCAATTGTCCAATTTATATTGAGTTTCTCACATACAAGTTAAATAAAACCTTTCAGATGTGGTATAATATTGCAACCTACATGTCAGAGGCCAAGAGCTTACCCTCACAAAAATACCTAGAGAGGGAGATGGGGGATCTCCAATGTAATGCAAGTCATATTGAAGCTCCTTTGATGCTGAACAGCCATTTTAGTATATTTTTTAATATTTCTTTGTATATATTTTTAGTATATATTTTAAAATTTTTTGATCAGACTTGGTTACATGCTAAATGATCAAAGTCATTAGATATCCAAGATCATCAATAAATTTTGTCTCTCTGTGTTCTCCTAAACTAGCAACACTCAGAAAAATGTAACTTATGGCAATGGCTGTTTGGGAGTCACAGTCCCATTGCATCTATGTACTTCAGGGAAATTTACAGTTTTCTTTATACTACAGAAGCAAGAATATGCCTCTTCCACAATTAAGGGTTTACAAGTACAGCTACAGTGAAATATGCAAATAAATAAGAATGAAAGGCCATTTAAAGACTGTTATACAGCTAAAACTTGTTCTTTCCCCAATTTTTGAGTAGGCATATTATCTTCTTAAGAAAAGGTCACTGTTTTGTAGATGTGAAAGCAATGAAAAAAGACAATTCCAGTTCCATATAGATGCGTAAGTTCTTCTTAGACCTCAGTAAGACCAGTGTAGGTAAGAGGAAACTTATATGGGTTTACCTTAAAAAGAACTTTGTTCATATTTTTCCATCATGTAAGCTTAAATATAACTACACTGGCAGATGCCCTAGAAGGTCCAATGGCCAGCTCTTGCAATTCTCATAATATTTTGTGGGTTTGTTTTATTAGATCATCAGTTTGGGATTCTTAGTATTAGATGAGAGTCTTAACTTTCATCAAGAACCTCTTTGGCTTTTGGACTTACAATGGAAAGGTTAAATATGAACTGCAGAAGTAAATTAGATAATCCTTGTTAGTTAATTTGCTTGTTTGTTTAATCTTGTTTGTGTACTAACTGCATAAGTTGATCTAACAATTCTTGGTATCACTGGGCTCAGCAAGACTGAAAGGGGCATGCTTTTCTCAGTGGGGCCAGTGGCAGAAGAGGCAAACGGCTTGGGCTGAAACATGAGAAATTCCATCTGAACATAAGAAAAACTGCTGTACTGTGTGGGTGAAGGTTGTAAAGTCTTTATTTTGGATATATTTAAAACCCAACTGGATGTGGTTCTGGGAAACCTGCTGTAGCTGACCCTGTTGGAGTTGAGGGTTGGTCTAGATTATATATGGAGGCCCCTTCCAGCCTCAATTGTTCTGTGATACTATCTATGATTTACATTCCCACAGCCAAATTCATATTTACTCATGTAGCATGTAGACTCATGATACTGATGAGAAAAGAGCCACTGATTTTTGCTGAGGTGGGCTTCAGATTCTTTCTTGTCTATTTGGATATATAAAACCACAAGAATGAAAAGGGACAAGATATTACAGAGTGATGACAAACCTCTAATCAAATGCCATTTAGAGCAGTGTGTACAGTTAGACCTTTTCAACAAAGAAAGGCAACATGTAGAAACCATGAGGCTCATTTACATGTCATTTCCCAATTGTCTCTTCAATTTTCCATCCAGCAGCCCTTAATTGCTAATGGCCTTGGCCTTTAATGCAATCCCCCAGCACTAAATGGATCAGCATCTCTAGACTGAGTAAGGAAGCCATGGGTAAGTATTTAATGGTTGATTCAGTGCTAGAAGAGCCTTATGAAGTGTAATCTTTAATCTCAAAATGACTTCAAATATATTCCATGTGGTGTATTGCCTGAGCAGTGAGGAATGAGACAACAGATTTCTGTACAATTCTGACCTGTGCTTTTATCCTTCTGAAATAAAATCACCCTAGAAGATAGACAAAGGCTTATGAGCATGAAACAAGTAAAATTGGGGTAAATTATTACTTGCTGTCCGTCTAATACAGCTTTTCATTTCATTTCTGCAGAAATTTTAGTATGATTACTAGTCAGGCAACTTGCTTGAAATTCTGAAGACAACTCCATGCTGCTTATATCTCTGCCACTGAGACTGA
Source organism: Tinamus guttatus (assembly GCF_000705375.1). The sequence goes on along the minus strand of NW_010579845.1, from coordinate 12,808 downwards.
GAATTTCTCAGTGCACAATGGAGTGTCAGCGACAGACTTCTGAGAATCTTTTTTGCCATGTTAAATTCTTGTCTAAAAGGGAGAATTGTAGTTGCTACTCTTGCAGAGAGACTATGACACAATATTAATTTGAGACAACATTTGGGCATCTGATAATAGATATTAATTGCTATATTTTAATTATTATTTGCACCCGAGAAGAAGGATTGCTGATTAGTTAAGACATTTTATTGTTAAGCTATTTTAGTGTTGCTTGAGAAACATGGTTTCAGTTCCTAATTCATGTGTAAATTCCTGTATGACCTTGAATAAGCCAGGAGCTTCTTAATGCCTCTCTCCTACATCTAGAAACATGGGATGACAATGCTTCTCTTCTTCACAAGGATATACCTGTGAAGAAACAGATATTCACATAGGTAGTCTGATAAATTCATGAAGTTGCAGCTGTGCAAATAGTTCAGTCAAGCAAGACATATTGCTACCTCAAGGGCAATGCCGTAATATATTTCTTTTTGTGACAATAGCTCACAAAGAGCACATCTGCCTTCATGCAGTCCAGTCTAAATCTGTCTAATCTCCATTGGCTTTGGGAGGGATTATAATGAAGGGATTCCCGAGTATCTGCATGGAGAGTGCATGTACATCATGGCTCGCTGCTCTGCTGGTGCCCAGTAGTTGTCTTCATATCAAACTCACATTTCTACAGGGATTTACAAGCGAAGATATAACATTGAATTATAGCAAGCTAGTCACTGAGCCCAAAATAGCAAGTTCTCTAAAAGCTGGAATAGTTCTTAGTACTTGTGTTACTTAGAGGTTTCATCACCTACAGTGTATCAGATAGATAGCCATAAGGAAGAGATACTTGTATAAAAAAGACTAAAAAAGGCAGAGATTAAAATGACAGTTTAGATACAGAGAATTTAGATAGGTGCATCTTGAGAGCAGAGAGAATTATGCAGTCAAAAAAAAAGTCATATTCTTCCCCAGAAACTTTTCAATTCACTTCTAGACAAAACACAGAAAACTACAGAGAGAAGATGGGAAACAAAAAGAAAACAGAAATGCACACTGCTAGTCACTTTAGATTGCACATATTTGAGTGATCAAAGTTAAAATTTAAAAGTAAGTACATACAGTAATAAAAATAAGGTAAAGTCTGGTATGGAGAATTGTTCACCTGTTTCAGTCTGTCTACTTTGCACTCACTTTACAAAGATATAAATATCTGCACAAGCTAAAAGGCAGTGAAGAATCAGGTCAAAGTGCTTTGAGCAATGAGATTATTGATCCATTAAAAATAAAAAAGTCAAAAAAGGCAATTCTGACTCATGCTTTGTTGAAAAGTCATATAACTTTCCATTGTTTACTTTTCCAAAGGTTAACACAGCAGCTTGAAAACATGTTAAATAATTAAAGATCACATATGCTAATATCTTCTGTCTCCTTGACTCAGAGACCAATAATACTCTTTTATTTTCTGACTTCATCCTCCCTTTAAAATATACATAGCTTCTGAAATTATTAATTCATAAATTCATAGTCTTAATGGGAATACTTCTAGCTATCTCTTACTATATATTCAAAGCATTATATCTTTTGCTGGCCACCAAGATCATCTGTCATGTCAATATATCTTGTGCTCAGTCCCAGTTCCTTGGGTAATATAGATCACTCCATGGTGGTTTTATTCTTCCGTGTGCTGAAGGAATGACTCAGAAATCACAGTAACAGTATCCATGAAGGCATCAGAAAAGGTGGCTGATACAGGTTTGAGAAAGATGAACTTGGGCACCTGAACTTTCTACTTCATGGGTATGTTCCCACCTAGCTAGCCCTGCCACCCTGTAGGCAATAACTGACCACAAACTACAAACTGTAGCCTTGTACATTACTGTTCCTTCAGTTGTTTCTCAAGGCTCTTTTTGGCAGATAGCACCCCAGGTCTGACTCATGTCCAGAGCCATGTGTTGACTCTTGGCCATGTACATCAACCCTTGCTCTGCAGATTTCCTGATTGTATTCCTGTAAGCCCATTCCTGTGGGTATGGTCTTCACAAGACATTTCATTTGTAATTAAAACCATTTTCTATACACTATGCTCACATTTTGAGCTGAGTATTTGTTGCGTCACAAGTCTTTTCTGCAAAAGATAACATCTGGGACTTGGGAGTTTCAAGAAAGCAGACAGGAATTTGGACAAACAGTAGAAAGATGTTTTAGCTAGTGGCATATCTATTCCAAATAGATATCTATTCCAAATCCACTGAGTACAGGAGTGACATGCACCATTGAGGGATATGGTGGTAGTGGAGCATGGAGGCACCATAGGTTTAATCCCTGATCTCTTAGCAGCAATTGCTACCCCAACCTGTATGTATGTACCCACCTACCTCTTTGCAGTGATTGACTCAGGCAAACTACCTATGTATTTCCACCTATGAAAGCATTAATTATGTTGCACTTAAATTATAAATGTTACTCTTCTGACATTATGCTTTCTCAGCTTTGAGACCAATAAGAGTTATGAGAGCTGCCGTCCCAGACAGAACCAGGCAGGAAACACCAAACGGCTTACCATGAGATGATGTGTTGAAAGTTATCTTCACAACCATAAAAACTATACCTAGTTCTTATGGATCACTTTCCATCCCTAGGTCTTAAATCATGTTACAAAGATGGGAAGAAGTACTGGCTCATTTGATAGAAAGTGGAGACAAAGTTTACATTTTTATTATTACTATTTTTGGGGACACAGTTATTTAACAGTTTTGAAGCAAAGATACTTAGCAAAGCTTTGAAGCCATCATGTGTCTCTCTTGGCTGTATAGCTCCATTATGTAGTGAATTCCAAATATATCAATATATACAGATAGTGGCAAACTCTGTTATAATGTCTATGCAATTACTTGATCCTATGCACCAGCTCTGAGCTGTTGTACACAGTCACCATGACATCCCCCACATAAGAGATCAGCAAGGACTGCATTTCCAGAAAACAATTTCAAATTAGGATCTTGCCTTGACTAGCTGAAAGTTTTTACTGAATTTAGAGTATATCACTGCTATGACTCTTGTGGAATTAATGACCTTTGCTTCAGTGACCAAGGAGTTTGAACAGTGTTTAACCACTCTCATGAAGTGCTTTGCTGCATGCTAAAAAAAAACCCAAAAACAATACTTGCCTCCAAAAATACCCAAGAGCTGTTTTGCCAGCACAGAAAGAAGTAAGATCGCTCTTCCTATTTTTCTGGTGGGCAGAAAAATGAAAGCCATGCCCACATAGATTTCACCGTCTCGTTCTGACCCTGTAAAAATTGTAAGCCAACCTTCTCAAAACCTTGGTGGAAGGTAGAAAGGTTTAGGTCATTATATTCTAGATATTTCTTTTTCCAGGTAGTTCTTACTGTTATAGGTAGTTGCATTTTATTCTCCATTTTCTTTACAGACAAAAACAGGATAAAATAACTCTTAAACTAGGATAAAATAACTCTTAAACTAGATGTGAACAATGAGGTGAAAGTAAATTGAAAAACAAGAACTTTCATTAGGAAAAAGAAATGTTCCGAGAAAAGGTGAAAAAAATTATTTCACATAAAGTCACAATTTACTGACAAATTCCTTCCTTAATAGCCATGAATGTTCAAAATGAGCATAGAGAGCCTGGATATTAAAGGATATTAGATTGTACTCCATGCTGTCCTTTTGGAATTTAGTGCTAGTAGATACAACGAAGGTCTACACTATTGCTCACTGAACAGAGAGTGAGAGTCCTTTCAATGCAGCCAAATCTTTTATTTGCTGTCAAAAGAACATGATTGAAAAAGATTCTTATGAAATTTTATTAAAAGGTAAAGATATAGTAAATAGATGATAGAAGAGATGAAGAATTGAAAAGCAAGAAATCAACTAAACCCCAAATATTGTTTCTGAATTCAGAGAACAATGACAGTCTATGTTGTAGTCAAGGTGCTATTTATAGACTGTACATTCAGTGTTTACACTAGAAATGAGTTTATAATGGAAAGTATGTCGGGTTATGAGTGTGCCAGTATCTTTTTTTCCAACAAAATCTAATTTAAGACATTTAAACAGAGGTGTTTGCAGCAGAGGACTTCCCCGTCATGGGCAATTTAAAATCCCTCATAAAATATGTGTGTCAGTTCTTTTATAGTAAAAATGAAGGAAAATTCTCTGCTCCTAAATAGCATCTGGTTTTACAGCCTTTGATGTCCCAGTTGTGAAATAGAGGTCACCTACAAACTCACGTAGTAAGCGTACGAAAAGGTGCACAGCCACAGCACATGCGCAGTTCTGTTTCTTGCTTTAATTTTCTCTGTTCACTCACTTCTGCTCTCAAGAGATGTAATCTGTTGCAGCTGCCTTCTGCATTATGCAGAAAAGGCTGCTGCTCGGTGACTGTGGGGCTGGATGACAAGTCTTCACTCTTGTATGCTCGTTTGCTTGAATGGGGAAATACCAACCCCATGAAACCTGCGGTCTTTCCTACAGTCATGTTTTTCCCTTACAGTTGAAGTCTACACTACAACCTGCTTTACTTACTATAGTATTAATGCATGTGGAGTTGCATTACAGCTGAGGGAAAGCTGTGTTCCCTTGGGCAACCCATGGAAAGCCCACCTTGAAGTGCAGTACCAATAAAAAGTGCAACTGGACAGCATGCCTCTGCTCCCCCAGTTCCCCACTCACATTTTCTTGGAGAAGATGTGCTGGAAAAAAAAAAAAAAAAGTTTCGTTGCTACATTTACTCTCCCCTTCCCACAGAAGAGAAAGTGTTGTTTTTTTTTAAATTACTTTTCCCTGCAGCACAGTGTAGATACTGACTCCCTGAGAGTGAAATGCCTCTGGTAGCTAGTGGCAGGAATTGTTCCATCTTGATGCCAGCAAGGATTAAAGCTAAATGCCACAAGTTAGTCTATAAAAAAATGTTCTTGTTTTAAATTTATATAAAACAAACTCATGCCTACACCTCAAAAGATGTGGGTCACCTCAGGCAAATTTCAGATGAAGCTAGCAAGGTTCAAAGGCACTGCTACAACATAGTGTGATCTTTTCACAGCATGTTGGAGATAGATACAAAATTGTTCTTCTTTAAATGCGGGTTTTGCATGCATGCTTTAAAGTCTATGTCAGATTTAATTAGAGCAATGACCTGATTTCTTAGAAATAGATTTCTACTGTCTACAGCATTTCCAGTGAAACTAGGTTATTAAAAAACTCATTTCTTATATTTATGCTCTTCATATAATCTATTTAGAGGTTTGGTGAAGTGCTTTTTAAGTAGTATTCATTTTTCAAATAGACCTAAAGACAATAATATGATTATTATTGTGTGTCAGCTGATTAACCTAGTTTTTTTGATCTTCTGCTAACTTCAGTGACATTTTGTTTAATAATATTTTACTATAATACTAGCTATGGTCCCTAAAATGGCAAAGTTTTCTCCCCTTGGATGTGCAAGCCCTATGAGAATGTCAAAATAGTGATTGCACATGAAAATCCCCCTTTAGGAAAAAAGTGACCAATACACAGAATGAAGCAGGGAGCAGGAGAGATTTGACTCTAGGGTCTTCTTGGATGAATGTCAAATCCCAGAGGACAGCATGTTAATATTATGTGGGTCTCTACTCACTTTGTCCCTGGAGACCATAGTAACTGTTTAGATGATCAGTCAGAAGGAATTTGTTTTGATACTGCTGGAGTAAAAAGGAGAGACTGAAACTATTTTATCATGTGTTCTGTATTTGATCATTTCTCCCCTTGCCTCTTCTAGACATTTCACAAAAAGAGTAACAGAAATTCTTCCTTGCTGCTTCAACTTAGGGTCTTCAGGAGAAGACTCCATGACTGCAGCTACTCCAGAGGTCACTTTTGCACTGTATCATTGGTGCAGCTGCTCAAGTAAAATAAACTTCTCCTTTGAAAACAGTTTATTTTGCTCACCAAACTACTATAAATTAGACTCTCAGAGGTTTTTGTCCCTTATAACTATGCTTACGTTAGGACTGAACTTTCAGCATTCTCTGTCTAGCCAAAGCAACAGACCTTTTCTAGTGCAGATTAAACTCAATTAGGGATTAGCATAGCTCCCCAACTTCTTGTTTGTCAGCCCTCAGGCTGGGAAGTGGAGCTCTGCTAGGGCTGGTTTATGGACGTTTTCACTGGGATAGGACTGGATGTTTTGAGTTTTATTTCTTTCTGCTGCTTGGTTCTTCAAAAGCTCTTGCTTGGAAAAACAGCCTTGAGAATGGCACCCTGTGAACCTTGGCATTCGGATATAAGTGAATCCTTTGCATTTGGCCTTTGAGAAAGAGATGAAACACATGGTCATAACCCTTCCTACTAATACACCAGCATGAGAAATGGCACTTTGCCCACTAGCAGTCTGAGGCAGGGTGTGCCTCCACTCAAGCTATCTCTAGAGGAGCTCTTTCAACAGGTAATACAGCATTCCCTTTGCTTTTCAGTCCTTTACCCCAGGCCACAGTTTTAATACCCCTTTCTGTAGTGAATGGCAATTACTTTGGGAATTTCAATCTTGTCCTTAGAGGCACTCCTCTTCCTGAGGTCTGTGAGATAGGTACTCAGCCCCAAAATGCCAGGGAAGTCTTGGTAGCTGGAGGAGGGGTGTAAATAGAGTTGTAACATATCAACACATGCAAAAGTCCACCTTGCCCAGTGACTCCTTCCAATGAATACCTGTAGCAGTTACTTACGAATAGACTGTATATATATATGTGTGTGTGCGCGCACACGTACATATGTATATATATACACACAGATGTGTGTTTGTATGTATATATATATGTATGCATATATATGTGCGTATATATATACATATATATACATATATATATAGTTCTCACAGTTGGCTGCACAAGAGGGCCTGTCTTATGCTTTGCACCAGGATCCATGCCAAAAATGGTAGGCTGCTAGTAATTCCTCAGAAGGAGCTTGAGCCAGGCTCCCCATCCAGCAAGTCTGACACTATATCTGTTCCCTCGCAGAGGGACATCCTTCAAGGATGTGCAGGCACTGTATTTTTGTTTTATTTTGCTTTGTTTTTTTTGCAGGTATAGTCATCTTAGATTGGGACAAGCAATGAGAATTTTATCCTGTGACAGTCAGGATTGAAAATTGGTAGCGTCCTTGGTTAAAACAGTCAGAATCTGGCCTGTTTGCATAATTCTAGTGCATGGACCATTTCCTGACTTTCCCATTCCATTAACTTCCGCAATATTTCCTACGCAAAAAGTTTAAGCCTAAGTTTTAAGATGTAATCAGATCATTTGCCTGCAGTAACTAATCAAAAAGTTTGAAAGAATCCAGAAAGTTTCTATCAGGAATGACACAAATCTTCTCTTGAATCCATTCGTTCTTACCTTATTTCCCAAAAGGAATGTTTCTGCATTTCTGCCTCTTTTTCTTTTTTTTTTTCTTTTTCTTTCTTTTTTTTTTTTTCCTCATTACAAATAGTGATCTTTGATTTGGGTTTTGGGAATGTTACAGTTCCAGTGTGGACAATTAGTCACATACACAAGTATACTCGGTGGAAACTAAACAAGACCTAGCTCTTGTAAATCTTTTAAGCCTGCCTCAGAGCATCAGCAGTTTTAAACAACTGAGAAGAGAGAACTCTTGAGGGAGCTGCGCTCTGAAAACATTTTCTACTGGCTTGATCTCTATAGAGGGCATAGAGTTTAGGACAGATGAGCTGCCATTCACCACAAAAGATAGGAAATGAGACCAGTGGTTCAGAAAAAAAAATGTTTCCTGTGATCCTGAGTCATTCACCTGGCAAAGTTTGGCTGCTAGGAAGGTAATACTGCTCATTTGAAACTCAATAACCTAAAGGTGGCCAGAGGGAACTAACAGTCTCAGAGACTATGACCTTTTCACAATGTGCAAAAAAAAATCTTTCATTATGTACTGCCCCTCAAAATCTGCCAGAACACTTAGAAATGACTCATGGATTGTACTTAATATTCACTTTTAAGCATGAAATGTAGAATAACAAGATAAAGTAATACAACTTCCAAAATACAACTATAGCAATTATTAACAGTGTAATAATATTATAAGCAAGTAAAAAGAATGATTTGTAAGAACTTGTATAATTATATACCATATATAGGATTTTTTTAATGATCCAAAGAAGATAGGCATCTAGCTTTCATCAACATTTAAGAGAAAGGCCCTATAGTAACTTAAATCATTATGCATTTATGTCATGTGAAAAATCAAACATGCAAAAGAAAAGTGGCAGTTACCTGTAATTGTCTTATGCAGGGCGGGGGGGAAGGGGTGTATCTACTGTTAGGACACAGGAGACCCAGAGCAGATTGAACCTGTTCATCTGGACTTGGAAACCACCTGTTCTTAGATAAGAGGCTAGAAGAGGCTTGTGGGCCTCACAATAAGAAGATGGCAGAATATAAGCATTACCTAGCTGGAGAGCAACCTCTTGAACTGGATTGCAGAAATTGTTTGAAAACTACAGATTTGAAGATTGGAATAGCAACTATAACTAATGGAGGAACTGCAAACTCATGAATCCACTATAGGTAATAAAATGCAGCACTCCCTTTGTATGGCATCATGCTTTGTGTTTTCAAAGATCACATAATGAACCTGCTCCTATTATATATCAGGTGATGGTGCTTTATCTAAGCAAAAATGTCCAGATTTCTGATCTAAAGGCATATGTATATAATCCCATTTAAAGAATAAGAATCCTGCTCAAAGCACTAACTAGTATTCTATCCTTTATAGGGTTTAACTGCAGCATGTTTTTTTTTTTATCCATGTTTGCACTAAGCCTACAGCACCAGATTTTTTTTAACTTCTAGTCATAAAGCTGGACCACATGACCTTGGCTATACTCTATGAATAATGACCAAAGCATTGATATCACTGTTGCCCTGTGTGTCTGGAATAAATTTCATTTCTAACACAAGGCAGACACTTCAGATATTTTAAAAATATTTTCTTTCTCCCTGCAAACAATTTATCAGCATTCTTCCCAAGGAATTAATAGACTCAAGGGGATTCCAGATGTCTTTTAACAGTCATGCTGTTTTTCCACTGAACTATTCTGCCCATTGTTAGAGAACTATCATGACAACCTGCTATCCAGACATTGACCGTCTGGCACTTTAGATGGCCCCCAGAATTATATGGTCCTCACAATTTTCCATATAGTCTCAACTGATGAAGTAGCATAGGAGGAGATGTTCAAAAATTTGCTCTAAGTCATTCTAATTGAGTATATGACCATTTGCATTCCCACGCCATGAGTTATTCTTTCCCTTTGCCATGGCATCAGCAAAATTTCCTTTGGAAGAACAGTTTAACATGGGGAGCAATCTTTTGATTGTCTAACCTTAATTCCACCAGACTGTTTTTTTTTTTTTGCTTTTGCTTTTGCTTTTGCTTTTCATCTGGAATATTTTTTCTTCTCAGCAAAATAAGTGAAACATAGAATCTAGACTAAGTTCTAGTGTAAGAACATATCAGAATAGGAAGTGTATTTTCATCTGATTTTGCTAATTGAGGTCTAAAGTCTGTAGCTGGAACTGAGTGTTGTACCATTGCCTTCGGAGGATAGGAAGACCTTTGAAAGTGACTGTGAGTACTTACCCTTTTAAGAAGCGTAAGTGTCCTTCAAGAGTAAGGCAGGCTTTCATATCACCTAATTTAGATGCCTACTTTTGTCATTAAAACATCTAAAATGAGTGTGTCTGTTACCAGGATGAGTCAGAATACTTGCATTCCCTGTGATGTAAAGAGAGATGAGCAGTTGCTTCTTAAGTGTTGCCTGCACATGATGAGTGGGAAGCTGAATCAAGACAGCCTTAAGAAATGCTAATTGCAAGCAGGACACTGAATTCCAGATTCACGCTGAAGTCCAGATGTGAACAGTCCACAGTACTGTGAGGGTGATAGAGCACTGGAACAAATTGTCCAGAGAGGTTGGGAAGTCTCCTTCCTTGGAGATATTTGAGAACTGTCTGGACAGGACCCTGGGCAATGTGCTCTAAGTGACCCTGCTTTAACAGGGGGCTTAGACTAGAATATCTCCAATGGTCCCTTCTAACCTCAGCCATTCTGTGATTTGGTGAACAGAAGGGATATTTCCATAAAAGCAGATAGTTCTTTGTGTGAGTTAGGCAAGAGCTTATGGACTATTCCAGCACCATATCAGAGTGACAGTGACAGCAACTGGATCATACAAGATGATGATTGCATGACCATATGCTCTTGAGCACTGCAATCTCAGGTTTCCATAGGTTTTTCCACTTGCAGGAAGCAAGGATTTAATACGGGATATCACCATTCTTACGATAAAAATTAATTCCTGTAAACATAAGAATTCCCTAGACTTTTGACCACTATCAGAGAGAAATATTGAGCTACATGATCTTTGACCTCACACAGTGTGGCTGCTTTTCTGTTCGGTAGCTAGAAGGTAGCTAGAATATAAAAAGTGTTGCTGTAGCAAAACCAAAGATGGATATATAACCTAATTTGCATTTTTCAGTACTTCAGAATTCTTCAGAGAATTGTTTCTTACATATATAGTTGAATTAACTGAAGGCATTTTGTTAGTTCTTGGAATATTATATTAAAATACAAATAGCAGTGTTTTACAGTTTTAGATTTGCCAAAAGTAAATCAGTTATGGTTGTGTATAGCATATGATGATTAATATCAGAATTTCAAATTGCATCTAAGAATGAACAGTTTTAGAGGACTTAATGTACAGTCTCCATGATCACTTCCCTGAGTCTTAAGATCTCTTTAAAAATTAATATTCAGCTTCTCTGTATCCCTGTCTAGGGAGACAGCAGATTGTATAAACTGCAGTAATTGAAACCAGAGCAGATTTCTTGAGTAAGACTAACCATTACCTTTTTTTTCCTGAAAATTCACTGACTCGTAGCCAAAATTTTACTAGTTTTAATATGAAAACATCCACACCTATCATTTCTCCCCTGAGGTCTTCCTAGGCTGCTGCAGAAATGGAGTCTGACTTCTTTTTCTTTGGCTAGAATTGAGGATGTAAATTCCTCTGGCTAATTGATTTTTGGATAAGCTACAAAATAGCAAGGGTCAGATTCTTGGCCTTGTAAAGTTGCTTTACATTGGCTTTGGCTTTGTGCCTCAACTCCCATCCTGGGGAATTCCTGGAGGAGACTGGTGCAAGGTCATGATAGTCCTGACTTTGGCGGAGACTCATTTTCTCCACTGTCATTGCAGGTGGCAAAGAAATGGAGCAGCCTTAAAGCTGCTCAGACTTGAGTCAGGGGTAGAACTATCCTTCAACAGCACAGTTTTGCCCAGCTAAAACCTTATTCTCAGTTGATTAACCACAAATATAAGAGGCTTGGTACATTTTCTATGAGGCAGGCTGGATATTTTCTCCCCTGTGAAACAGCTTTGAAATTCTTGCTAATTTTGTGCAATATGAGGCATTTTAAAGACAAAAACAATCCTTAGCAGTGGACATGAGCTTTACTGGAGCCAAAGAAACCATAGACATGCACATGCATACTAATTGTGTGCGTGTGTGCATATTCCTGCATACCCAGTGAGCAGTAGACTGTCCTTTCCATCCTTAACAACTAAGGGAAACCAAATGGCCCAGCCACAGTCACCTTGTCTAACATCAAAGCTAGAGTACCACAATGTCTGGTATTTCCCTCCAAAAACCTCGACATTCTACAGATAAAAACTCTAAGGTTTATCTTGGATCATCTTTGTGACATGTGACATGGGAATTCATTCAGTTGCGTCCAGGAGGTTGGGGAAGGACAGAAGAACAGATTTAACTGAGTCCCACATGAGTCAGTAATTCATCTGCCTTCCTTGTATGATGCTTTCACTTCAGCACAGAGTAACATTTGCCTGCATCCACAAAGTAAACAGAACTATCTCTAAAACATGCATACTGCCCCTTCAGTTCAACAGGCTAATCCTGAAACTGCTTGTTCTGATAATCATTGGCCCAGGGAACCTCTTGGTAAGTGGAAGGCTTTTCCTTATTACATGAAGGTGACCTTGATAAAGAAAGGTGGGCAGGCATGGGGATCTTCATTTGCGCAACCAGAAAATAAATTTTTTTTGTGCTGTGCTGGATTCCCAGATCCCGCACACACAGGAGGAAACATCCTGCACAGAAGAAGGACATGGTGTCCCCAAAAAGAGTAGTACTACTGTCAGCTGGTTTGGGGGATCTTCTCACTAGAACCATCAAAAAGAACAGGTTTATGGGAGGAGGGTAGAGCCAAAGTGTTAAGGAGCCACCAAAGCACCCTCAGCACCCTGTCCACGCTATCCTTTCCCAGCTCATGTCGACTCGGCACAACCTGGTTCACTGAGGATTTTCATCAGCCTCACAGTGCTCAGGACCTTTTGGAGCCAGCAGGGCTCAAAGCTGGAGACTGGAATGAAAACCAAAGTACCTTCATGTAAACATTGCATGGTCTGCTTCGAAATCAAATCTGCTTTGTGAACCAAGCTATTTTTAAATGAGTAACATGCTATCTCACCCATTAAAAGGAAAAAAAAATCCATTTTAGTCCTTAGGCAAAAGAAAGAAACAAAGAAAAATGGGAGCATTTTCCTCACCTGATATAAAATGTATCAGGTGCCTAACGTGGGATGAGTGCCACACATGGGCACTCTGCTCTGTCCAGTCCAGTAAGGAAAAAGGAACACCTTGCTGCACTTGTGTGCCCTCTCCAGTCCCTGCAAACTCAGGCTGATGTGCTCTAGGGGGAGCCAC
>NW_010579843.1:0-84863 GCF_000705375.1 Tinamus guttatus | reverse complement strand
AGATTTAAATGCTGGACAAAGTATTGACTAGTCCTCTAGTCCTGCCCAAGCTACGCAAGCCCTGTGCTCCTGCCAGTTGTTTGGGAGAGAATGGCTGGAGAATTTATGTGCATGTGGCAAGCAGATTGGCACTGCAGCTGGGTTGTAGGGAGAAGAGAGAGACATAGGAACTGGAATGCAACGAATGAACAGCATTAGAAGCCGAGCAGGAGAGGAAGGGAGAAGAGCAGAGCAGGGAGGAGGAGCATGCTGGAGAAGGCCTGCTGCTGTCCAGCCCTCAGGGAGAGTCTTCCTGCTACACAGTGTCCCATCAAACACGGTCTCTGGTCCCTAATCTCAGGTCTGGTGCTTCCCCAGGCCCCCTGCCCCCTGCTGCAGTGTGCTTGCTGAGCGAGGGGCACCCCGACAGGCTGACAGCATCCTGGGGAGCAGCAGCCGGCGGGCGAGATGGCTACGCACTGACTCTGTACCATGGGGGCTTGGACACTGTGTCAGCTACAGCTTCCTTTGGGAGTGACATCAACAACTACACCTTCACGGGCCTGGCTCCGGGAAGCAAGTATGTGTTGGAAGTGATGTCCATAGCCGGGTCTTACCGGACGCCTGCAGGGAATGTCAGCAACTGGACATGTGAGTATCAGGTTTTTGAGGGCGATCTCAGGCCTTGATGGAGCAGGGGTAGTCTGCCCATCATGAATGTTCACAGCACATAACTGCTGGCTTTCGTAGAGGATTCCCGACCCCACTGTAACCCTGCATCACTGAGCACGGTGCTGCATCACTGAGCAAGGCTCTGTCCATCCTGAGCATTAGTTCCACAACCCTGGATTTGCTCAGCTTCTGAATCTGGAGGCTATAGTTCAAGAGAGACTTGGCCCCTGGCAATAGGGGAGGGAGCAGGAGAGTGGAGAGTCAATGGGATGAGGAGATTCGGTTTCCCCTGCACTTCACCTGGCTGGGTGCAAACTCTGCTCCCAAGTCACTCGAGGTGACTTGCTCCACCTGGAACAGGGCTGTCTGCTCAGCCAGGAAATAATCAGAGTTTGCACAAGTTGTTTTTAGCAGCCTCCAGGTTTTTAGATACTGCCCTCCAGTGAAGATAAAGTGCCCCATCCTGCACAGTGCACCTTTTCCAGTGGCACCGCCAGGACACCCGGGCAATGTCCTCAGACCCTTCACTAATACATCTGTCTCCCATCTTGTCTCCCCAGATCCCCTTGCACCACATAGTGTGTACATGACGAACCAGGGCTATACTAACCGGCTGAGCGTGTCCTGGAAAGCTGAGCCCAGAGGACAAGACGGTTACAGGCTCTTTCTGTACCATGTGGGATCAGGTATTCTGGCAGGCAACGCATCTGTTGGGAAAAGCACCAACAAATTCACCTTCTCTGGCCTGGCTCCAGGGCACAAATATGTGCTGGAAGTCGTCTCCGTGGCAGGGCCCTACACAGCCTCAGCAGGGAACATCAGTGACTGGACAAGTAAGTGGCAGAATCAGAGTCCTTTGTGTCACAAGTGAGGTTCAGGCTTCATGGGGCAGGCGGCTCAGCACCTGCAGTGAGAAGATGCAGCGACAAGCTTGGAAGTGCTGCCTGGAAGTTATAGGTATTGCTGTAGCAGCAGATTTTTAGTCTACTCTAGCTCCTGTGGAGGGGAGAGGAGCAGGGAATTGCTGTTGTCCCTAAGACATGTCCCTAGGACCCAGCTATAGTCACTGGCTGTGGTCACGGGCTGGCAGTTCCACTGCTCATAAATTGCTGGTTCCTCCAGGCATGATTGAACAAGACAAGGGATCCACGGGTGCTATTGCTACTCTGACCAAGGACATCTTCAGATCCTGGGGGTCCATAAGGCCACACAGCAGGGTGAGGGAACACCCATTCTCTAAGGCATGCAGGAAATTCCTGGCATAGGGGATAAGGGCAGGCTGAGATTTTTTTTTTTTCAGGAATGTGGAAATTGGAGATAAGCACAATAAGCCTCTTCATGTGCTTGTCCCCACAAACTGTGCACTTCAGTTGGGGAATCCAGAGATCTCTGCTCCCACGCTCAGCCGGTCCCTGGCAGGGTACTGGGAGTCATGTGCAGAGCCCTTCGGGCAGGTCTCTACTGAACACTTGCTAATTAGCAGGAGAAAGAACCCATCTTGTCATGCTCATCAGTTTGCATGTGTACCCATCACCATTTAAAGGCCATTTCTGGTAGTGACAGTCAGAAATCTTATCACTAAATATAGGAAGTTTCCCCCTGTATTGCCCATCTCCTGTTTCTATCTCTGCAGAATGTGACAGGGGTTCTGACATGCCAGTAACACTCTCACAATGTGGTTTTCTTTTTAGCCCCCTCAGTTCCCAAAAACCTCTCTGCGGTGGTTGAAGGGAACAACACAATGCTCGTCTCCTGGGACAGTGTCTCTGGACAGCAAGATGACTGCCAGCTGCGGCTGCAGGATCCCAGGAACAGCTCCCTGCCCCAGCAGCACACTGTCACCAAAGGTCAAGTGCAGCACACCTTCCAGGGGCTGATCCCAGGGAGAAACTACTCCGTGTCCTTGAGCTGTGTGGCTGGGCCCTACTGGAGCAGCACCAAACCCTTGGCAGTGCCAATAGGTGGGTTTGATCTGCTGTGGGGCTGGGACGAGTGCAAGCTGGAAGAGCAAAAACATTTGGTTGCCTCAGGGCTGGACCAGCTCTTGGGGGCTGACAGCAGAGTGGGAGATATGGGAGACTGGCAAGGTCTACTCTTCTGGTGGCCGTCAACCCCCTGAGCTTTCCTCAGCAGAGATT
Source organism: Tinamus guttatus (assembly GCF_000705375.1). The sequence goes on along the minus strand of NW_010579843.1, from coordinate 82,074 downwards.
CCCCATAAGCCAGTGACCTGGCAACTCGTGAAGCGAAGTGGACTCTGCAGAGGACAATTGCAATGGTGTAGTTCTCTTATAGGACACATCCTTTCCATGCCCTGGCCCATTCACTTTGTCTTTTGGCCCCAAGTACAGAAGACTCTTGGGGCACGTTCAGGTCTGCCCTCTCCCACAGACCTAGGGACTAGCAATACCAGGCCATAATGTCTCTGTGGTGATCCACGGGTTGGTGTTGGGATTCTTCTGATGTAGTAAGCTCAGAGCCTGTTGTATCCAGGGCTCTCGCTTTTGCAGAACCGAACCCAGTAGAGGATGTGCAATGCCTGCCGGAGTCCAGAAGCCTTTACTTGAATTGGACCAGTTCTTCTGGAGATGTGGAGGCATACGAGGTGGTGACAGAGAGACTTTCTGATGGACCTTCCACCTCCAAGGACTCTGTGAGTGTCCCTAGCAGTGAAGCCAGCCTGGAAGGACTGGAGCCAAACTCTTCATACCAAATCATTGTGAGCACAGTGGGCAAGAACAGGATGAGGAGCCAGGCTGTAACTCTTCTGTGTCACACAGCAGTGGAGGGTGAGTTCTCTTATTTCCTACAGCCTTATCCACAGATCACAGGAGAAGACATCTGACGTTGCTAATAAAATTTGGGGACTTTTTCAGATATCTATGAGGCCCATGTGGTCCTGCACTCTACTGCAGTGGGGCAGGGCTTTGGGATGATGTTGCTGGGGGCACTCAAATGCTGAGTAGTGCATGGTGGGTCTGTGGGAGCTGGGACACACTAACAGGCTGTGTTTGCTGGGTTCCTCTTCCAGCCCTGCCTCCACCCCTGCGAGCAGACATCTTCCAAGTGGAGGCCAGCTCCACAGTGGTCATTTCATCTGACCTCTTCAGCGAGGAGAACGGCCAGATCGAGTACTACGGTGTCATTGCTACCACTAATGACTCATGTAAGTGTCCCTGGACTGCAGTGGCTCCCTAGACATCACTCTGGAACTACCAATGTCACTTTGTATCTTTCCCTCCAGTGCTGAGGCCCACCCAGGACATCATGTCCAGCACATGGTACAACCACTATTATGGGACTGAGGACTCCTACTTGGCTGTCCTAATCCCAAATCCCTTCCATCCGAGCCCCAGGAGCTCTCTGGAAACCTGGCCAGTGCCAGTGGGAACAGAGGAGTGTGGCCAGTCCAGGGCAACATGCAACGGCAAGCTGAAAGCTGACAAACAGTACAGGTAGGATATGTCACCATCCTGCTGGGACGAAGGGGCTGGGGGATTATAGGGACTATGTGACTACCCTGCAAGGTGCCACCAGCTCCCTTGCCTCACACTCCGGCAGGGGAGCCCATGGCTTTCTCTTCCGAGCAGTATTTGAGGAATGCAGGGGCTGACAAACCAGGGAATATTAGTGTCAGTGAGCAAGGAAAGGGAGAGCAGAAACAAAAGCTGAGGCTGACAAGGGCTGTAAATGCTGCCTCGGCAGCTCGCCAGATGTCCAGGGCAAGAACAAAACAGCCACGCTGGCTTAGACCAGGACCTTTCTGACCTCATCTCTTGTTGCTGCCAGCAGCCTCAAATAGGGTTTAACAACAGTACAAATATACTGAGATACACTTCCATCCCCCTAGCACTCTTTCAGCCACCAGCCAGTTTGTGTTTACCAGCCCTTGGTGTTTTCCAGCAGAGAGATGACATTTTCTCTCCAGGATCTTCTTCCTGCACAAAGGATATGGACAGCTAATTCAGAGCCTGTCTGTAACCTGCTTGCTGTGATTGAAAAACATGCCTTTAATTGTCTGGTCAATCAGGAGCAGGAGTTCCTCTTGCAAATTTCTGTAACTTGCTCTCCTTTTGGCTGCTGTAAATAGTGTGTAACTTACTTCAGTAAATTGTCCTGCTTTTCTAGTTAGATCCTTAGGAGTATGGTAAGCAGATCCCTCCAGTGGCTCCTCCCCACTGTGAAAGTTAGCTTTTGTTTCTCATCTTTTAGCAACTTATTTATCTCCAAGTTTAGCTCTTGTCTCTTATGCCATGGTGTCTGTAGGCTGAGTTACTAAAGATATCCCGAGCCTAGCACACCAGGTCTGCAGTGCTGCCAGAGGGAGCCCACTTGGATTCACCAACTCTTGGCTGCTAAAATGCAAAGCTGATTTTGAAAGTCCTAGCTTTCCTTAGGGTCATGAGGGTCTACCCTTTTGGGCTACCTGTTCAGAGGACCAGGAATCCAGATCTGTGGGTCTGTGATGCTTGGTGTTCACATTGCTTGGAAGACACACAGCCAATTCTGGGTGTCTGGGATGGATGTGCATCTGGGCTCAGCTCTCCCAGCTGCATCGTCCTCTTTGGGCAGAGCAGCTCTCACAGTAATTAGTAGATTGACCATAACTGGGACAGTGACTTGATTTTCCCTATATTTTCCCTACTTCTGTCCTGTAGAAGAGCATCTTACTACCTGTCTCCACAAACAACCTCTCAGAGAAGAGCTGTTTGCTATTTGTGCTTTTTGACTTTTTTTTTTTCACGCTCTCCTAAATGCAGCAAACATCCAAAAGGCAAAAGTGGGAGAAAGGACCATTTTAACACATTACCTAAACTCCCTTGAGAAAACAAGTCTTTTTCTAACATAGCAAAACAGAGGCAGCTTTCACATCCTTTTGGGTTTTCTGGCTGCTGCCTGCACGGGTGCTGTGATCAGTTCAGGTTTCCCCTGACTGCAGGGCTGTGCTTTACCATAGGTTCAGTATCGCTGCCTTCACCAGGTATGATCCAGTAGCTCCTGCAGTGTCGTTCACCACATTCTCAGGTAAGATTGACTCTGTATTTCACGGTCACTTTGTGAGATATACCACATGGTTGTGCATGTAGAAACTATTAATAACAAGCTAATTGTAAGACATAGGGGAATTCAGGGGCTTCAGTAAATGTTGTAAATGCAGTAAATGTAGCCATTTACTGGCTCTAACTTCTGTCCTTTTATCATCTTTTGACTTCAGCTGTTCAAGCAAGTGTAGATGCAACTCCACTCCCCATGCCAGTCATAGCTGGAATTGTCGTGGGATTTCTCTTGACACTCACAGCTGTTTTTGCTTTGGTCTATTGCAAACAACTCAGAACAAAGAGGTAAAGATAAGCTACCTTTTACCGAGTGGGTGTAGGGTGGGAATCTGAGGCCAAATCTCACCTTTAATGCCAGGCCAGGAGAAAGAGCAGAGAGAGGGTATAAAATGCCCCAACTGGGACACCTTCTAGTTGGAGTTGTGCCTGAGAGTCACAGAAAAGGCACAGAACTGAATACATCAGGCAAAGGGGAGGTGCCTGTGATTAATTCACAAAACCTACAAATTTGCAAGGAAAACTATGTAATGTGAGCCGTGTGCTCCCAGGTGCTCTGTAAGCCAGCAGGTTGCAATATGCCTGTAGCATCTATGACTGCAATGTAGGGGAGAGTAACATCTGCACTTTGCTTGCAGAACCAAGAAGAACAGCCTGCCCCAGGAAATGGTGACTTACAGCTTGAGGTGAGTGCTGCTGGCTACACTCTTTTCCTCTCCACCCCTGCTGGTTTGTGTCAAGCCAGGTCTTGACTCTTCTATCTACCTCTCATACTTTGGATCAGGAAAAATCAAGCTGTCCTCTTTCCAGGTACTTTTAAATCCCAGGCTCTCCCATGCTCAGTATTTTTGTCTAGCTCCATTTAAAGTCAATGGAAGTGGAAACACATTGTCCACACCTCTGCAAAGGTTTCTGCAGTGCTGGAATATGTTCATCATCCTGAATTCCCTCCTGTCGCGATAAGCGACGCTCTGCTGGACCCACTTCCCTGGGCAATGACAAGGGCTATAAGCCACCCCTGTGCATGTCCAGCTTGGTGCTGCAAGCCTCAGGGCTGGGCATGTGGCTGCCCTGCTGTACTTCTCAATAGCTAAGGCACGTTTTCCTTTGGACTTCATGCAGAAATGTCCACCGGCCAATCCCTGTCCAGAACTTCAAGCAGTACTATGAGATGAAGACAGCAAGCGGCAATCATGCTTTCTTCCAGGAATTTGAGGTAAGAGAACAATCCTGCTAGGGATAAGATTTAATTTCCCCTCCTCGAGTGCTGCTTCAAATCCAGACTGGCTCCAATGAGGTTTTGATTCCTCAGCTTTGGCCTAGGCTGTAGAAATTCCACATCTCCAGGGCCAGTAATCCACCTGTGTAGAAATCCAAGCACATTGCTAGACAATCTTAGAGACCAGAGGCAGCAAGGACCAAGTGAGCAGGTAATTCCCTTGCTGAAGAACTGGTTTGTCCAACTTCTAGTAGAAGTACATGTTTTGTGTGATGGAAGGTGAGATTCTAGCACTATTGACAGCTGATGATAGGCAAAACTAGGGGGCCCAGGCCTGGGCTGGAGGCAAAGATACTGAGTGATGTTGCAGTGAGATCCACCTTGGCAGTACTGGAAAAGGGCCTGAACCTAAAATGAAGGAGCCCTCAGAATTGTTGGATCAGGCTGTGAAGTTCGTCTCAGACTAGCTTCACTGGCTCCCATAGCAATTTCACTGCAAACAACTGAAGCTTGTGATCTGCTCTACAGCCAGCCCATTTGAAAGCGCACCAATGACTGAGGCAGAAGCATCATAAGCTCTTTTGGTCTTCTCAGAACAAAATGCTTTGATTTTATCACAGATTTCAGACTCCTGGGATTTTTTTTTTGTCAATAATTGTTGTTTCTGTTGGTTATTTCCAAACAGTGCTGTTGGAAAAGGCATGGGGAAAATCCACCAGTGGCTCATAGTACATAAGCTATGCTGGGTAAAAAGTAGAGCAGTTCCCTGTGCGTGGGTGAGCCCTTTCCTGATCTCTAGAAACACCAGACAGAGCTGTTGGCATGAAGCTGGCTTGGCCAGGAACAATCTGGATAGACACCTAAGGTGCTTAAGCTTCTCCCTTGTCCTGCAGGAGCTGAAGGAAGTTGGAAAGGAGCAGCCAAAGGTGGAGGCTGAGCTATCTACCAACATCTCCAAGAACAGATATCCCCATGTGCTGCCCTGTAAGTGCTATCTTCTCCCTCCTCCTCTGCAGAGCCCAGTGATGGGAGTTCATGCTGTAACGGACAGGGAAGGGTTTACCTTGCAGCTCTGCAGGCTTCTCAGTGCCTGGGTCCTCTCCTGCTTCTCTCCTGGAAGGAGTTTTGTATGGCTCTTCCATTTCCCTTTTCCTGTTGGATATTCAAGATTTAAAAGCTGAACCACCTTCCTCCTCAATTCCTCCATGCGGCTTTTGAGCAGCTGCTGGATGAGCCCTGCTCAGGGAAGAGTCCCCCAGTTACAAATAAATTGGGAACCATGAATATCCCATGGTGCCAGATGACAGACCGAGGAGGAGCAGCTCTCAGTCATCTTCACTTCATGATATTCCATGATAATAGCTCCTCTTTTTTATCCTTCTGCTATTCCAGGCAGGATGGAATCACTATCTGGAGAGCAGAGTGTCTGGCAGGAACACAGAGTATTGTGGCTGTCTACATGATACGGAGCTAGGGGAGCTCCTGGGACTTGTTCAGACATTCTGTCCCTGTGAAGGAATTGGCCATGTCTTGGTGAAGGGCTGTCTTGGGGCATCATGTTTGTTTGGTGTCTTTCAGATGACCACTCGCGAGTCAAGCTGAGCCAACTGGGGGAGGATCCGCATTCAGACTATATCAATGCCAACTTCTTGCCTGTGAGTGCCCGCTTGCCTTGCCCAGGCACAGGGAAAGCACAGGGCAGCAGTGGAGAAGCTTTGCCTGGATGCAGGTCATGAGGGCTGGTGGTCAAGAGTTACCACTGGAACAGCAGCCGACACAGATTGTGGCAAGGTCCTGGGAGCTGGGCAGAGATGAAGAGTTGTCTGAGAGCTGGGGTTAACGGAGACAAAGAGAGATGATGGGTGATGGCTGTGAACGCATGGGTGTGAGTGTGGGGAGACTGGCAATGCTTTCTCCTTGAGAACTATCCTCTTTCCAATCTCTCCCAGCTTACTGCCCCATCTGTCTGTCTGCTCTTTCTCCCTGTGGTCTATACAGCTGCATTTGAGCAACCCTGGACCAGTGCCCATGTCCCCTGTCCGGGGGGATTTCCCAGGTAACAGCCAGGGACACACAGCATGCGTGGGTCTGTGGATTTGCAGTGCATGTGTGTGTTGGCAAAGGAGCAGGCCTGAGTCCTTGCATGCTCACCTTACCTCAGGTAATGCCTGGGGGGCACCAGACCCTGTTCTGTCTTTCCTTGTTTGAATCTGGAATAGGAATCCTTTGAGGAAAGTGTTGGGGTTGGGGGGCAGCACATCTTTCACTCCAAAAACATAGTGAGCATGTGTTGGGGAGCACCTGCTTCCTGTGTGGTGGCACCTCTCTGATCAGCTGCTGGGATAACTGGGACGAGGAAAATGAGCATCTCCCCATCTACCACAAAGGCACACCAGGAACTGACTGTCCCAGGGAAGGACCCACCTGCCTTGGGAACTTGCCAAATCTCTGTCTGGCTCTTGCTTAGGGCTACACATCACAGCAAGAGTTCATTGCGAGCCAGGGCCCCCTGAAGAAAACAATAGAGGACTTCTGGAGACTGGTATGGGAGCAGAACGTCTGCAACATCATCATGTTGACAGTGTGCATGGAGAACGGGCGGGTAAGTCTGCACTGCATTTTAACCACAGCCAAGACATGGGTAATGAGACCTGCATAGGACCATTTTCTGGAGGGGACTCTGGGATCCAAAACAAGGGGTGGTAGAGGGGAACTTTGTCCAATTCCTGGTGGGAAATGTAACACCCTTGCCTGTTTCCCCCGTTCTGCCCCTGCTGCCTTGGCCTCCCCTGCAAAAAGGTCTCCAGGTGTTCCTAGAGAGCTGTGAGGTGACCCACTTATTCTTCCCTGCTTATTCTTCCCCTCACTGGCCTTGCTGTGACCATGATCTGCCTGTACTCTAGGTCCTCTGTGATCATTACTGGCCGTCAGAATCTGCCCCAGTATCCTATGGGCAGGTCCAAGTCCACCTGCTGAAGCAGAGCAGCTCAGAAGAGTGGACCATACGCGAGTTCAAACTGTGGCACGTGAGTATGAGCTCAAGAAGACAGAGTCAGTGCCTCATCAAAGCCTGTGGGTTTGCTAAGGAGAGAACTGGACCCTGAATTCTCCTTGTTGGTAGACATCTGGAAAACTCTGTCTTCCAAAAGCAGGATTCAGTGCCTAGTACCCAGAGAAACAGATTGTCTCTCATCATAGTTTGGTAGCACAAAGATGTGCATCATCCCTTCCTTCCTTCTGGCCTGGTATCTTTGCAATGGGGCATGACCTTCAAGGAGTTTTGCCTTCTGATGCTAAGAGGGCACATCCCCAGAGTAGGAAAAGGCGAGTCTCCTCCCTGCCACTCCACCCAACTCATCATGCCAGGGAGCTGTGGAGAGAGGCAGGTCAGTAGGAGCCATGGAACAGTGCAGTAGAGCGCTGGCACCTACTCTGTGCAAAGAGAAAAAACCAGCCAAGGGATGATTAGTTTTTACCACATTTGCAGCCACAGGTTGGATGAGGAGAGGCAATGAGTTGTTGTCATGGCCTCTCTGCAGCTCCAGTGTGGACATGTCCAAATGCTGTTACCCAGACCCTACCAAATGTATGTACTAGGATCCAGCCCTCCCAGAGATGCACATTGCACACAAGACCGTCCCACCAGGCTGCACACTAATGATCAACATTCCCTCCAACAGGAAGGCTTCCAGACAGAGCGGCATGTGTCCCACCTGCACTACACAGCATGGCCTGACCATGGCATCCCAGAGTCTACAACTTCTATTATGACCTTCAGGGACATAGTCCGAGAACACATTCAGAGCGCCAAGGATGCCGGGCCGACCCTCGTGCACTGCAGGTGAGGCACTGCTCTGTGGGGAGAGGGCTGGTGTGGAAGGCAGGCAGGGAAGATGGGAGAGAGCAGGGAAAAGAAGATTCCTGCTCCTGCATGAGCCCGTGGCCCCATCCATCCCAGATCCTCGGCAGGGTATGGATCATGAGGAGGGAGAGCAGCATCCGGGCTCTGGTCTGAACAGGGAGATGATCTGAAAAGTTCCCCTGCTTGGTTGAGGGAGATTACAGGAGAGCTCATAACCTGCCTTCCATCCCAGGGGATTGAGAAATGTGAGGATGTTCAGCACCCTCTCCAGACAATCTGAATAGTTTCTCAGCCACAGAGTCACACAGGGAAAAGAGTCCCACAGTACAGCATCTGGAAGCCATTCCTAGAAGATGAAAGGGAACCTGTAAGCGACACAGTCCAGTGAAATTTATTCCTTGCTATCTGTGCTGTCTCAGTGCCGGAGTGGGCCGCAGTGGCACCTTCATTGCTCTGGACCGTCTGCTACAGCAGATGAAGCAGGAGAAGATAGTGGACACATTTGGGGTTGTCTACACCTTGCGGATGAACCGTTACCAGATGATTCAAACCCTGGTAAGCCATCTACTTTCTCTTCCCCAAGGCCTTTCACTTCTTGGCAACAGCCAGCTCCAGCACTCCCAGGCTGATATCAAACATGATGGTTTGTCATCTTGTTGTTCAAAGCATTCATAGCCTCCAAGCTAGGGTGGAAATTTCCACCAGCTAGGGTGGAAATTGCTCTTCTTCCATGGGGGTCTCCAACAGCTTTGTGTCCTTGCCAGATCCACAACAACAACATGCAGTTTCAGAGCCCTCCCAGCAGTCTCAGAAGAGCAATCTATGACCAGAAACAACTAAGAACATCTAGCAACAGGGTTAGGCCCTTCACAGATAATTCTTGACCCACGCCATTGACCTAAGATGCTCCAAAGATGCTGATATTTGTGGTGCTCAAAGTGTCAGTACTACCCTTCCTGCCAGATAAGAGACCCAGGGAAAGGATTCAGGGGGGCAGAAATTGACTCACCAGGGGCTTTGGAACATGAATGTGGGACTTATTCTGTCTAATATGTAGTGCCATCCCTACCCGTTCATGCTGTCTGTGGTGCAGGACTGCTTTACACTGTTGTCTGCTTTGCCTTCCAGTCCCAATATATTTTCCTGCACAGCTGTATCCTGGACAAGATCTTGGAGGAGCCACTCCTGGGTCTATCAGGAACAGAGACGTAAGGGCCCTCACTCATTTTGCCTCTGCTCTATCCGCTCTGATTCACAAGTTCTGGCAGCAAGTTCAGATTCCAATGTCTGTTGGGGTCTTGATTCCAGGACAGGAGGACTGGGCAATCCAAACAACAATCCCACCTTGTGTTTTGTGGGGGTTACCCTGGGGCTGGTTGTTCCCTACAGTATGTGGAGCCCAATCCATAACCAGCTGGGAGTCACCGGACTCAGGGGACTGCATCCCCCTTTCCTTTAGTGGCAGGGCTGCACCGGTACCAATGAGCTGGGTTGCAGCTGTGTCACCGCTGTACCCTGCAAAGCTTCCCTAGGAAGGCATTTATATCAGTGTCTGAATCCTCAAACCACCAAAATGCACTAGCACTGGGTCCAAACTGGAAGGGCTCATGGCACCTTGGTGGCCTTGGGATGTCCCTTCTAACTGAAGCCATGAGGATGGAGCAGGGTTAGGCTGGGCCTGGCTTTGCCTCCCTGCCTTGCAGTCTGAGGCTGCATCTGGAGGTCATACATGTACACGGTCAAATTCTCTCCCCCCTCACTCAAAACAGAGTGGATTTGTCTATGCTGCCCCTTGTAACTGGGGTATAGACTCTGTTAGACCTGGGACAGGGTCTTGCCTGAGGGAGGCCAACTTAGCATGAGCCAGATTCAGACTGATGTGCTACAAGGGTCCAGGCATCTGAGGGGTGGTGATCTGTCCGCAGTCCTGTTTTGCTACTGTGGACAGAGGACGGATGCTGCTGGCTTTGCTCAACCTCATCCTTAACAAAGTTTCTTTCCCCAGGTCCTGCCCTATCCCACTCAAAAGCTTTGCACAGCACTGTGCCCAGAAAGCATCCAAGTCCAACATGGGCTTCCTGAAGGAATATGAGGTAAGACATGTCCTGAGAGGGACAGAGAGGACTGCCACTGCTGCAGGGACTGCCAGCACAGCCACACAAACTGAGGGAGCAGTGGGGAATGTTATCTGCTGGTCTGGCTGGGGTTCACTCAAGAAATACCCCCTGAGTGGGACCCATGCCTTGGTTTCCACCAACACAGCTGTTCTGCCCAGGCTCCCTTCCCTCCCTGGCATTGCCTCTCTGGGCCATATCTCCCTAACACATCCTGCACAGAGCAGACACTCCCAGATCCCATCCAGGGTAGGGACCTACATGAGCACCACTACCCTACCGGATGGTAGCAAAGATGCGGATGTCTCCTGGCAGTGCAAGCCAGACCCAGCAGCCCACCCTAGCTTGGCGAGGGGGTTACATAGCCAATGTATCCACCTCTATGCTGAGACGTTCTCAGGAGCACACAGACCCTCCTGTTCCTCTTGACCCATCTCTGCTCACTACTTTCTTCACCCTCTCTTATTGTGGCAGACCCTCCTAGAGGTAGTCAAGGAAGAAGCCAGCTCTGCAGCATCATCTTCAGGCAGCCAACAGGCACGGCCCTCGTCCAGCATCCTCCCATGTGAGTGTTACTGAGACCTCGCAGCCTCTTTCCTCCTTTACCTGTGTGGAGCCAGACTAGACCAGAGCTCTGCAATACAAAAGAGTGACACACTGGCATGAGTCCACCAAAAGATTATCAGGGTGGCCAGGGGCTGAAACACATGATGTATGGAGAGATGTTTAGAGAGGCCGATTTGTTTAGCCTGCAGAAAAGAAGGCAAAAGGGAGATCTTATTGCTGTCTACCTGCTAGGAGTGGAGACAGAGACAGGCTATTCTTGGAGGTGAGACCTAGAAGGGCAAGAGACAACAGGGACAATTTGGAACACATGGAAAATTCCAACTTTGTGCACAGGAAAAAATATCCCAAAACGAAGATGAACACTGGTTGGGGGTCCCAGAGAGATTATGGAATCTTCTTCCTTCAGGATATGCAGTGCTAAGATAGACAAGACACTGAGCAACCTGCTGTAACTGAAATTACTTTGAGCAGGAGAGTGGCACAGAAATCTATGGACCTTTCCACCAACAGGAAAGGGTTTGTCTCCAGCATCTCCACGAGAAGCTCTTGGGCTGTCTCTAGGTGATAAATGTCCATAAGTCAAACAGAAGCACAGCAGAGGGATAATTCTTTTCAGAGAAATTGAGAGATGGGAAGGTGGTTGATGGATGTGTGCGGCTTTGGCAGAGTCTGACGATCAGTTTTCAAGAGCTGTATTACTGCAGAGCTGCCCTGGCTCTCCTCACGTCTCTTGTATTTTGCAGATGATCGCTCCAGAGTTAAGTTTTCCCTGCTGGAACAGGGCACTTTTTCAGGTCTCCTTCATGTGTGGCATGTCCCGGTGAGTTGTCTGTCCCCCCACAAAGCTGCAAAACCCTCTTCAATACCTGGGTCCTGTCACTTCATTTTCCTATGGGTGGCAAGTGGTGTCCAGTCCTTGCTCTCTGCTCCCTGGTTCCTGCTCTTGTTCTACCAGCTCCACTGGTCACTGCTGCTTTGTTGCATGTCATACATGAAGCTCTTGTGGACAAGAGCATCATCTCTGGGAAATGAGGATGTGTCTTTTACCTCTCCCCAGTTTGGCACATGTCCGCTTCTCTTCCTCAATGCTTTCTCCTCTCTCTCTGCCTCCAGATTTGTTGAATTTCCCGTCTCTTCCTGACTTCTCTCCTGCAGTCACTTGGGATGTTTGAATTCCTCTGTCTCCCTTTCCAGCCAGAGAGTGACTTTCTCATTTCCCATCCAGGGTTGCAGTTCCAGCAGGGATTATTTGGCTATCCAGGGGCCTGACAAGGTGACCATGGAAGAGTTCTGGACCCTGATGTGGGAACAGGATGTCCACACAATCCTAACACTTCTCCCGTGGCACGAAAAGGGGGAGGTAAGGCATTTTGTCCACCTGCAAACCTGTTTTACAGAGCTGGAATCTAATGTTACTCCAAAACAAAATCCGTTTATTATGCCCTGAAGTTTCGATACAGAACCAGCTCAGCTAAAACTGAAACTTTTGCATGTCAAAATGTTCTTGCAGCATGTCACAGGACATGGATTCTGTACTTTCCCACTGTTGGGTTCATGGGCTGGGTGTTTGGACTCAGCTGCTTCTCCAACATGGTTATTCAAGCTGTATCTCAAGAGCACCCTAAGGATGGTAACTCCTGCTTCCTTCCAGCTCTGGAGGGACAGAATGAAGGAGGTGGAGAGCTCATGGTGAACAGAGTCCCACTGCCAAGGAGCAATCTGTTAACGGGAAAGTTGGCTGCAACCAGCTGGTGTTTGCAAAACTCCCCTAGGATGAAGCCAGGGGTTGAACTGCAGTGATATGGGAGGTGGCCTCAGTCCAGCCCTGTCGCACACCTTAAGGTGATGGCTGATCTCAAATATGGTCACTGTCAAGATGAAGTCCAACTTGTTGTTGTGCACAGGTCCCATGTGAGGCATGCTGGCCCCTGGAAGGAGACTCGCTCTGCACAAAGATGCTGACGATCCAGTGTGGTGCAGAGAAATCTGTCTCAGGATGGAGGTGTATCCAGCTCAAAATGAAACACGTACGTGTTCACGGTGGTAGTCTGTCTCCCACTGCCTGGGATGATTTCATTGCTGGCAAACAAGTCTAGAGGGGCAAGGACTCGAGTGTCTGCAGAGACCGGGCTAAGCTGCTAAAAAAAAGTACCAGTAGCCCATGGATACAGGAGGGAATCTAGGATTGCAATATCCAGAGAGCATCTGTAGAGCAGATATAGGACAGGCACAGGAGAAACCGTGGAGGCTTCTCCCACCACCTGACCAATAGGACTTTCTGACCACTTTGCAAAGACCTTCTCAGTCTTTCTCTCTATTTCTCTCAAGGGAAAAGGTAGGATGCCATGAGGGAAGGATAGCAGGTTTCTAAATGCCCCCGCCACTGGCCAGAGGGTGGGCAATGAACCAGCAGAGAATTGATAGCATTATAGAACCTAGCACTACAGGTCACAGAAGGCATCTGGCAGCCCAAGGGTTGGAGATCCGGAAGCTTTCTTCATCCAAACTCACCCTTCCCACTGAAACGGCCAAGCCAACTCTTGTGTCTTCCCAGGAGAAGAAAGCAAAGGAGAAGCAGGTGCAACGGTTCCTGTATACACTCTGGAGCAGCAAGAAGCAGCCAGATATCCAGAGCCTGGTGGAGTTCCTCACTGCTGTCAGGCGGTGCATACCGCAGCGGAGGAGAGCCAGTCCTCTGGTCCTGCACTGCAGGTATGCGGGAGCAGATTTCTATCTCCAGGAGCGAGTGCCCACCAGGCTGTGCACCCTGCCATGGCCCCCAGCAAACCAGCGCTCGGAGACTTCGAGGCTGTAGGACATGTTGAAAGAAGGTCTGTGGGAGAAAGGGAAGATCTGGAGGTCACATGGAGCAATGCAGCCCTATGGGAAAGGAAATCAAATCGGGCTGGGTCAGGGGTGGGGGGAACAAGCATTCCTGGCTGAGGAATTCTGCTGAGGTCCTGGGAGCAGCTCTGATGGCCTCATCTGCTGGGTAGCAAAGAAAGCTCATGGTCCCTCAGGAGCCAGCCCAGCTGGCACACAGTTCCCCTCATGGTGGGGATGGCTCAGGCAAGGCATGCACAGCTCAGCAGGGTAGGGTGGATCTCCGGAATCCTTCAACTTTGGGGTTTCCATCCTCCTGGTTTCTCCAGGGGTTCCTGTAGTCTACCCCAGTGCTTACAAACTCTTATCCCCGCTGAACACAGTTGTTGCATGTCCTCATGGGGCATCCCGTGACGCCAGGCATGTCTGTTGCTAGAGGGTTGGTTCAGCCTGGCCTGAATCACGCCTCTCCCCTGTCCTTGCAGCGGCGATGTGAGCCAGATGGGGCTACTGATTGCTCTGGATTGCCTTTTGCACCAACTGAAAGCTGAAAGAAGTGTGGATGTCTATGGGGTGACCCTCCAGCTAACGAGAAGCTGCTGTCTCATGACCCCAACACTGGTAGGTGGGAAAAAGGGAGAGTGGCAGGCAGGGAATGTCCTGGCCAAGCAGCAATTGGACACTCTATGGAGCTGCTTGGAGCTTAACCAGCACATTTCCATTCTGAGAGTGTTGTCCATCACCTGGGATCTATTTAGGCTATGCAGCAACTGACTCCATGCTCCGACCCATGCTGCTGGCTGCTCTGCCAGCTGCTGAAGGCTAAGGATACTGTCTCTTCCCAGGGACCCTCCCAGGAATAGGCTCTCTTCAGTTTATGGAGCTAAACTATATTAAACATCATGTGAGCTCATGATAAACGCAAGCCAGCCACATTCCCCATCCTGCCCCAGAAAGCAGGAACCACTAGTTTGGTGCTGTATGGGCAGCTCCTGCTCACCCTTGGCCCTTGGGCACAGCTACCAGCCCAGACACCCAGAACCTGCTGTGTATCTGTATTTTTGCCTGCCACATGCTCTACCACCCAGACCTGGCTCCCAGCTGCAGCCAGCAGGACAGCACAACCTGTGGCAACAGAAGCCACCGAACTGTGGCACTGTCTGATGGTGCTGCAATCAGTGCCGTGCCAGCCCAGGACAACATGATCCATGCTTCCCAACATGATACTTGTGATGGGCCCTGCTGGCACAGATACCCTCTCAACAGCGCTTTCATTTATTGCAACCACTGAATAAGGCAATACAGTATCCCCAAAAACCCTCCTCTCAAAACTGGGGCAAATCTCTTTGGGGTTTCCCAGCTGCAGAGCTGCCTGCAAACAGCTAATCACATTCCTAATTAATACGAACCACGCACATGGTTGGAGCTGGAGGAGGGCAAGGCCTCTGCTGCCCTCGCTTCTGAGCTCCTTTGTGTTTCGGCAGCGCCCTTGCTGAGCAGGGACACAATGTGCCCATAAATGCACAGCAAGTACTGATTAAAGCCGCTGCCCCACTGAAGAGGGAAGGGCCAGCAGAAGTAGCAGTCCCCCCACCTTGCCAGAAGCAGTGGTTACTTTCATCCCAGTATGTCCTGTCCCGGCCAGAAAAGGACATGTGAGGCTGGCCTGCAGTCCCAGCCTCTGCCATGTGGTTGGGGACTTGCTAGGACGCTGCCTTTATTTGTGGCAGGAGCACTCTGCTCTCATGCTTGAGGCATCAGCTGATTTTTTTTTTTGAGGTTTTAGCAGCCAAAGAATGGGAAAATGAACCTTTGATTGTCCACATATAAATCTTGGGGTGTGCGAGCACCCGCAGCGTCAGCACACAGCGAATCCCAGGACGTCACTCCAGATTTCTCAGTGGGCCCCAGCTCATTGAAAACCTGCTCTGGTGACCTGGATTTGCAGCCGTCGTGTGATCCACGGCTTTCCCAGTAGTTCAGTGGGGCTAAAGCTGCTGCCAGCGGGGGAGTGGGTTCCTCGTGACTTGCGGCTTAGCCAGGGCATTAGTGAGGCTCTTGGAGGCCCCTCTATCACCCGCCTAATCCCCCTTTCCTGCCTACCATGTGATTTCGACCCACAGCGTTTGCAGGCTGGCCCTGCCCTGCGGCTCTGTACATTGAACACAACTTCATTTACCTTTCCCACAACTTCAAAGGAGCCTTTCCCAGATTCCTGCCATTGCAGTCATCACTCCTCACCCCAACCCTCACATGCCCAGCACTTCTGTCCCAGGCAGTTTATAGCACAACACTGTTTTGGCTATTTGGCCAGAATCTCTCATGCTAAATCTAATATGATCTTGGAATCTCTGGACACAAGGTTGGTGCTGATGAAATAATTCTGTTTGCCTTAAAAGGATATATATGATGTAATTAGACTTAAAACACCCAGATCTTTTTGTCCAGCTGTGGGAGCTGGCAGAGATCGAGCTTACTCTGCCGTCAAGCCTTGAGTCAGATGTGCTGAGACCACCACAAAGGGAAACTCTGTCTCCATCAATGTTCACCTGGTAAGACTCACGTCACTGCCGGACTGCTCTGAGCACACCAGCAAGCGCCAGTGTCAGTGGATTTGCTCTGCAGTCTTGTTTTGGACACCCAACCCGTGTCGTAGTCAAAAACTGCCAGCATGGTTTGAGGAAGTGAATATATGGTTTTCTCCAGGTCTGAATTTTCCTTTCCAGACAGCTCTTGTTACACAGGACAGACTTGGACCATTTGAGACAGTCAGTCTTTCTCTACCACTGACACTGTTAGCTAATCTTCTTCATAAAGCAGTTGCAGGCACTTTTAAAGCAAACTGCAGGATTAATCCTGCAGTCAGCAGGCTTGAGTCCTCCTGCCAAAAACCTGATTTCAGAACCCGTCTTCTCTTTTGTAGGACCAGTACATGTTCCTGTACACCAGCATCCGGGACATCATTGCTCAAAAACAGCCCTAGACCCTCTCAGCACTTCCTGGCACCATCCTTCCCTCCACCAATGCAGGGTCCCAGCCCGAGCCAGAAGCTGGAGAGGAAGCACTGTGGGATGCTTGGCAGAAATGAGACTCACATCAGCTGATTGCCTCATCAAGAGGAGCCTCATCAAGAGGACTGCATCAAGAGGAGACTCACCTGGATGCAGCCACGGGTCCTACATGGATTACAGGTGCTGGCAGAGACATGAGGACTTCTGATGTCCTATCACACTGCTGCAGTTGCTCAGATTCCTGGTGTCTGGAAGATTTATTAACCTAATTGTGGTGCATAGTCCTTCCTCCAGAGTCCTGCAGTGCTTCTGCACCTCAGCACAGGATGGATAAAACTCTCTCTGCAGGCCCTGGCTCCAGCAGGCTGCTAATGTCTCATAAAAGCCCTTGACTGCATGAGCATCTCATAGCATCCATGGGCACGGCATGCACTGAGATGTCAAGTGTTGCTGTGGGCAGACCATCCTGGGAACAGACCTGTCTTGGATGATGGATCACTGCTTGGTACGAACAATACACACTCCTAGGAAAGAGAGTGCTCTTACAAGTGGGTTGGCTTTCCTGGGGCCCCACAATGCTCCAGGACATCTCCTGCTGCATCAAAGTATCCATTCCCAAAGGGCATCTGTGTCCCTATCCAGGATGGCCATGAGCAGTGGCCAGCCCGTGTACAACAGCCTGTGTGTGCACACATAGGAACCGTGCTGAAATTCTGAATGCATCAAGAAGAGCAGGAGCTGCTGATACTAGGAAGGCTGGTGCTCATCCCCTCAAACAGAGGAGAGATGAACCATATCTGGAACAAAACCCAGCATTTCCCCACCAGTGGTGTTGGACAAATTCTGTGGGTTTCGTTTACTAGGTGTAGCTCAGAAATCCCAGGCACTGAGCACAGTTAGGTATTAAAGATGTGTGTAGATGCAAGCATTAGCCTACTGTCCAATAAACGCTTATTGAAGGTCCGCAGTGTCCATCGAAAGCTGAGAAATGTTCATATTTGTATGTGTCACCATGGTTTGCGATGCATAAAACACCCAGGGCTGTGAGTCTCAGAAGCTGTCAAGAATGTCTGTGAAGCTCCATGACCTGGGAAGTGAAGCAGATCCCAAATACAGTGAAGATGCAAAGCCTAAGGCACTGCCCTGAGACAGGATGCGAGCAGGAGCCTCATGGGGTTGGAGAAGCAGGATTCCCTGAGGAGGGCTTCTCCCTGAAGTCTGTGTGGGGCTCATGTGGCCAGCCCCCACCCACCATGGTGCTCATTGCCCCTTTGGTGGGATGTCAACCTGTAGCTCCATGCAGGGAAAAGATTGCCCTTGTTTGGCCAAGCACAGCTAGGGGCCCTCCCAAGAACCTGTCCAGAACTGACTGCTCAGAACAGCAGCTGACAATGTTAAGGAAAGGAGCATCTCCCTGTCCTCTCATTGCCATTTTTCTGCAATCAGATCTACCCTGCAGCTTTCAGAGTCATTATGCCTGGGGTTCTGCTCAAAGCCATGTTCCTCGGTGGAAAAGGGCTGGCTCTGGCTCTACTGCTTGTGGCACAGAAGAGGCCTGACGGGGGGATCATGTTCCCAGGGCCTTCCTGTGGCCTCTGCAGAGTGGCTGTCGTTTGAGGAGCAGGAGCAGAACAGCATCCCCACAAGACAACTTGGTACCTCTTCCCCTCCATGCAGAGAGGTGAGTTCCTCTGGCACAAGCCCCTCTGGTCCCCATGGGGTTCAGTTCAGCACAGGACTGTCCATCTGCTTTGCCTGCTGAGCTTCTGCTCTAGGCCCCACAGACAACTCCTCAGGAAAGTGCTGGTGAGTTTTCTGTGTGTCCACATAGCCCCAGCCATGGCCTACATGGATCAGATGCCATCCCAGGTCTGATGTGCAGAACCAGTCTCATTCATGGCAAAGAGATCCTATGGGCACAAGCTATCAAGAAGCAATTGAAGTGCATGATAGGGGAGGCATGTTACTGTCTACGGAGCTGCCATTAAGTCCAGGAGCAAGTTAACCCACAGTCCTCATGTCTGGCTCATGCAATGCTGTCTCCAGCAGCACCAGCAGCCATGCTGAACCTGTGGACACCTGCAACTGAAGCACAAGCTGCTCTGTCTGACACAAAGGAACCTTTCCCATGAGAGGCAGAGGGCCAGGAGCAGGAATTTGTCACGCGAGCTGGCTAACAGGTTGCACCAGGCCAGCTCTGTGTGGCTGCATCAGTAGCACAGCCCATCGCTGAGTTTCACATCCCTATCTAACAGGAGGCTGCCTTGGTTCCGATGATGAATTTATGACCTCCCACTCGCTCCTGCGATGTAGTCTGGAGCCACAGCTGCCTACAGAGGGTGTCGTGGGAGCTGCGGTTTGGATAAATAATTTTCCAGCCCTGCAGCTCAGAGCCACGAAACCCAGAAGGGGAGACAGACAACAAAACAGTAAAACAAAACAAGCTCCAGCTCCGGCCGCCCAGCGTGTTCTGCACCGCGCTGTGTTGTTCTTCGCATTTAGCCTGCTCGGGTCTGGCAGCATCCAGCTACCACCCTCCTCCAGCAGTCCCCGTGCAGAGGTCAAGACCCTGGAGATGAGAAGGACCGTGTGTGTTTGGATGTCTTGTCCCTACCCCTGATCCTGAAGCTGTCAGAGAGGGGCCAGAGCAGGCCAGTAATGCCAAGCAGGAGAAGAGCAGGGGCATCCAGCCCAGCGACTCCTTGGGAGCCGCAGTCAGAGGATCCTTCTGGGAGTGCTGGGATATCATAGCATCTATGGTGGGGTACAATCTGCCCTAGCTTCTCTCCTTTCCCTTGCTCCATCCAGGACACAGAGAGTCCAGAAGTGGCTGCAACTTCCCTCTGGTGCAATAACGAGGCATTTCTTCCATCAGAGGAAGCCCATGGCACCCTGCCAGTGCAACCACAGCCATCAGTGTGCTGAGCCCTGCTGTGGTGTTAGGTGCCTGGCACCAGATCATGGCTGCCCTGACTGTATCCATGCTGGGGTGAGGAATCCGCACTGCCTGCTCCGTTGTGCTGGGCACCCTCTTGCACTTGAGCCACACCAGCACCAGGGAGCAGCAGAGCTGCAGCCTCTTCCCAGAATCTCCAGCATCCTCTGTCACCACTGTCAGACACATCCTTGAGAGCAGAAGCTCTGGGACCAGACAGATTTAGACGGGGCAAATTTGACCTGTGAGGGGAATTCCTCCTGAGACAGCCTGTTAGGATGGTTGCTCCATCCACGGTGGCCAGGGTCCACCCTGAACACCTGCACACACTGGGCTGGCCATGGCCTCGGCTCCTTGACCCACTCAGTACATGGACTGTGACCTGGGAGGCGAGTAAGACCTCCAACAGATAGGACACTCTAGGTCAGGGGTCTGGTCCTGCAGGTCCTTCTCCTAACTCTGCACCTCTGCCTCTCCTCCCTGCATGGCATGGAGCCAGCAGCCTGCCCCATGACACTTTGTAAGCAGCCTCTGCTAAAGCAAAGAGTTAAATCGCATCCAAAGCACCTGTGTGCTGTGCCTTTAGCATCAGGGAGAACCAGTCCTGTCCTTTCAAGTGCAGCTCCATGGGCATCAGGCTTTCCAGCTAACAGGGAACACGGATGCCCTCAGCCTGCCCAAGTCAGACAGCAGGGCAGCATGCAGGGCACTGGGGCTTTGTGCTTGTTTTCAAGTGTTTACTTTTACATTTTGGAACGCCTCTGGGCGGCTTTGCTGCTTCTGGACTCACTCACAGCCTGGCTGTGGTTATTTTGGCCTTTGGATGGCCCTGGTGGGAGCATGGGCACAGGGAACATTCCTCTGGCCTTTGCCCTTCCACATGACCTCAAATGGCTCCCTCGGGTATTTCCTGGGCTAACAAGCAGTGCAGACACATGCGAAGCACCAGACACTTGGCTCCAGCTACATTTACCCATCCCTGCTTGTTTGGGGCGCTTTCTGCTCTCCCCAAACCTGAAGGCCCAGATTCAGGATTGCTTAGGAGAAATTGGGGCCTGTAAGGAAGTCTGGAGAGCCATTCTTATGGAACAGATCCTGTCAAAAGAGTGACTGGCCCTTTCACAGAGGTGTCACAGGAGAGGTGGATGAGGACAGACCCTGGAACAGACCAGCAAATTCTGGGACCACTTATTTTTCCCCTGTGTCCCTGTGCCTTGTGTCTCGGGCACTCTTGGCTTTCTCTGAGAGCTTTACAGGAGGGGCTGCCTCTCCATTACATTTTTTAAGCATGCAGCACAATAAGCCTTGGTTCCTCTGTGTCTGTAGTAGTGATATCTTCATGGTCATAGGGTTGTTTTCTCCTGGAGATCCAGGAGAAAACCAGGATTTTCCTGGGAATATTCAAGGGGTGTTCCGGAACAGTCTAAAATTCAGAAGGGCATGAACAGAGGGCACAGATGTTTGCCTCATGGGAGCAGGGTAGAAGACACACTTGTGGATTTGTGCTAGGATTGCACAACTCAGAGCTCCAGCCAGCACAATGTATGTTCCGCTTGGGAAGGTCCCCTGCTTGATCTCCCAGATGCTGACACCAGGGATCACTGCAGTGCGACCAGCCACCTCCCTTCCCCTCCACCCTCACATTACTGAGTGGCAGGGTCCAGTACCCATGAACTGTCCTTTCCAGGCCTATAGAGTCATTTTGACTCTCCAGGAGGAAATATCACAGCCCGTTGTCAGGTTTTAGCTCTCCCCCAGCGATATCTCACTCCAAAACAGCTCTAAAAAGCCTCACCAGCCACATTACACAGATCAAAGATTCAGTTTGGCATTTCTGCTCTGTTTCACAGAGAGGATGTGGCCAGAACTGATAGCCAGAGAAGCAGCACTCCATGGGTCCAAGACTTAAATCCAGAGAGAGGCCATCTCAAATGTATATGAGTGAACGACACAGCTTCTGCTTCTTCTGTTCCCATGACTTTGCAGTAATTGTACTTTCTGACCCTGGCCAAAACTTGCTCCCCTACTAGGTTCTACTCTAAGTTTTCCCAAGGTTTTAGCAGTATACTGTGGAGGTAGCAAGAGAAACATCAGCTAGAATGTGACTTACCATCCAGATGTACCACTCGCTGAAGCGTCATGCTTGATCACAAACTCCTAGCATTTGACACCAGAGTTTGAGCTCTGTCCTTTAAAGGCAGGTCCATGTGAACGGGAGATACAGCAGAGCATCTGGGGGATGCTGATGAGTAAAGGTGGCCACAAAGTGTTACCAGCTCAGGTGAAAAGGCAACGATGCTCAGCGTGCTCTGCAGCTGCTCGCTCATCTTCCAGATCTGCATCCTGCCACTAGAGGACAACACACAAACACATGTGAGCCTTGAAGAAGACACCCATTTATATCAATAGAAATGAACCGAATCTGGAGTTCCCGCTCCCTTTAATAAGCCCACACTGCTTATCGTGAACTTCAATTTAAAGGAGAACTGGCTGAAAAGTGACAGTTCCACCTCAGCAGGATTTATTCAGGAATTCCAGGTTTACCATGGAAACATCAAAGCTCACTGACCCGATGACTGACTCGCTGACTGTTCATTTTGTCAGCAGCCCAGCAACCCACAGGAATACCCAAGAAGTGACCATGTCAAGTGTTAATACATATCATCAGGTATCCAAAAGTGGAACATGGGAATGAAACACCAAAACTAAGCTGGACTAAATAGCAAATGGAAAAGTCAAAATAAAACAAAAAAGGCAGAGCAAAGCTCTCCACACCGTGTTACTCCAAAAACAATGTGAAAAATGTCATTGCAATCAATGTCTTCCTGGGGAAATGGCTTTATTTCAGCAGAAAGACAGTTTTCAATAGGAATCTCTTCAATGCATTTTTGTAAGTAAGTGCTCTATTAATAGTGTTCTCAGACAGAGCTCTGCATCTCCAAGGAGAATTCAATGACTGAGAAATTGTCAGGAGCTAGCAATGTGGTTGTTGTCTGTCTGTTTAAGCTGGAAAAAGAGAGTGAGAGGAGGAACATGTAGATAAAAACTGCTATTGCAGCCAGGACCACAGTGATAGGCCTGACACTTTCTCCAAATTGACTCCAAATTTCTGGCTGCTGCAGGAGGAAATCTGCCACTTCAGGCTGCACTAACACCCCATGTCAAGTCTGGGGTGGAAGGGTTGTCAAGGAACCCAGTGAGGAAGCCCCTCTCTGGGGAGGGTTTCCCATCTTCCCACCAAGCCCTCTTCCACCCGCATGGCAATGTTTTACATTTGGAGCTGTCAAAGCACATTGCAAATGCTTAATTAATGTCATCTCCAGAACTACCCATGATGGAAGTGGCTTAATTCCAGTTAAATCAGTTCCTGCTCTCAGACAAAAATTTTCTCTGCACACAGTGGCAAAGAAACATTGTCATTGATTTCAGCAGTGACTGACTTGCAGCCTTGAGATTTTGAATTTTAAGGGGCTCTGCAAAGGAAATAATTTCACAGCATCACCCAGGCCAGGCTGTGTGCATCAGTCCAAGCCTTGAGCTCAGGAAAGAGCGGATTTTTCTGTAAGGGATAACTTATTTTGACCCAAAGACCTTCATGGAAGACAGAGTCCACTACAGGCCCAGAGTAGATGGAGCTTTGTACATGTCCCATTTTGCAGAGCTACCTTCCTGATCCCAGATATTCCCCTGAGCTCTTTTCTCATGAGACAATGCATGTACCAACGAGGAAACCCTTTTTCCCAAAAGACAAAGCACATTTGCAGGAAGCAGGCACTGGGAAAATAAATAAATAAATAAATAAATAAATGATCTATCTGACGCCATGGAAGTAGTAGGTAGAAATACACCATGACTTATATTGGTCAAGATCCAGCTAAGGCTGGATAGCCCATTCGTTCGCTGTCTTTCTGCAAAACAAGATACCCACATTCAGCTGCCCTCCTTGTTACAGACCAGATGCATGTCCCCATGGAGAAATCCAGCGTGACACAATCTGTGGTGCTAGACATGGTCCCCATCACCAAATGCACTGTGATGGGAGGACAGGGACCATCCCAGCAAGCTGCATGGGTGAACACACTCATGAGAGGGGAGAGGAGAGGCTGTGCAGCGCTGAACTTTGCTGCCGATTTCTCCCACTGCAGGTGCTTCAGGCACCCCGTTTGGATGCAGACCTGGGTGTTGCTGAAGGAATCCCTCTCTCCTCCCCTGACCAAACTCAGTAGCTCCCTCACAGCCAATAGCAAGAACCCTCAATCTGATGCTTGTGCATCCCACACTTCCTGAGATACCTCTGGTCCTTGGCCTGGGCAGACACACAGGAACTTAAGGAAAAATTTCTTAACAGTGAGGGTGCCAGAGCGCTGGAACAGGCTGCCCAGAGAGGTTGTGGAGTCTCCTTCTCTGGAGATCTTCAAACCCGCTTGGACACAGTCCTGTGCCACGTGCTCTAGGTGACCCTGTGTGTGCAGGGGGTTGGACTGGATGACCTTGAGAGGTCCCTTCCAATCTTAACCATTCTATGATTCTATGATTTCAACCAGACCTACCCCTTCTGCCTAAAAGGGACCAGTCCTGCACAGGCCTATGGGGCAAACAGCCTCTCATGGTTACATGGTGCCACCTCGATCCCCACTCCTCTGACTATTGCTCCATTTTGACCTGTAACCATTGTAACCGGGGTTAGCAACAGCTCTTGGCGCATTCGGAACCAGCCACCTGCCCTCGGTGCCAGTGATGCAGCTCCTGCAAGCGCAGCCGGCGCTCGGCCGGGCGCTGCGTCCAGGTGAGCGCTGCGGGGAGGACCCCCCGCCACGCCGAGCACCCCGGCACTGCCGCTGCATCCCCTGCGGCTCCCACCGAACCTGCCCAACGCACGTGCTTGAGAGCAACGGAGGGACTGCTCCGGTAGCACGCGGGAGCAGCCCCACGTGAAGATCAGACCCCTGGACGGACCCACCTGCACACAGCAAACAGTCAGATGTGACCTTCCCACTGCCTTCTCCCCACCTACACGCAGACTTTCCAGCTGCAGCTGGCTTTAGCAGCCCGCACGGACACACAGAGTCCTTTATCTGGGGTTATATTTCAGTATCCCAAAGTCTGGAGCACTTGAAGTGCTTGCTGGATACTCCTGCCTCCCCATTCATACTCCTCTGCCCTACCAGAAGCAGCTTTGCCTTCCCTGCACTGCTGTCTCACAAAAACACTGTTACAAAACAAGCACAGGTCCTGGAGCTATGAAGCTATGAACAGGTCTTTATTTGTTGAGGTTTCTTCTTTTTTTTTTTTTTCCTTCCTTTCTCCCCTTTGAATGGAATTCCTGCCAGCTCTAAGGGAGAGAGAGGGAAAAGAGTAGAAAGTTTAACTCCTCCCATTGGAGCGTCTCACGCCCCTGCCCAGCCCTTGAAACCCAATAACCAAGATCATTCAACAATGCCTTCCCTTCCCTGGCTGCATCCTCACCGCACTCCCAACGGCACAGGACACTGTGCCCGCAGCGTGTGAAGACGCCCTCCATCCAGCTTGGACCAGAGGGACAGAGCGACCCAAGAGCACCTCGCGCGGGTCCTGCGGGCTGCAGCCAAGGCGAGGATGGGCGAACTCTTCTCCTGGGGCGTCCTCCTGGCCTCCTCGCTCTGCTTCCTAGCAGGGTGTGCAGAGCAGGATGCTGCACCCTCGTGCCCACCTCAGTGCCACTGTGACGAGGACGGCATCATGCTCTCGGTGGACTGCTCCGAGCTGGGGCTTTCGGAGGTCCCTGGCAACCTAAGCCCTCTGACAGCTTACCTGTAAGTATAGCCCTGGCTGCTGCTTTTGAAACGCTCTCTGCAGATCCCTTAGTCAGCTGCATCTTTCTTAAGTTTGGAAGTTTGTGTCACATTTTCCTGAATTAAAAATTCCACTGGAAATCAGACAAACAAAACAAATTAATAAAAAAGGGCAGCTATCGCTCCAGGACCTGCCAGCTAAGCCAGCTCCCCCTCCTCCCTGCACCCCTCTGCAAATGCTGTTTATATTGGGATGTTATGCATGCTTTGCTTCTTGATTACAGCGGATCGGAGGAGCTGATTTGCTGGGTAGATTTTGATTTTCTGAGAGCATAATGGAGTATTTATACCAAGCAATTACTGCAAACTGTTCTGGGATCCTTCTGTCAAACATTTCAATAGCTGTGATAACTCATGGCTTTGGGGGTTTGGGTTGAGCTGGCCACCATCAGTGTCCAATTTGCCTGTTTAAAATGAATATGAAAGAATATGAAACTCTTATAAAACAGTGTGAGGGTGGATTTTGGATTTTCTTTCTTTTTTTTTTTTTTGGCTTGGCTTGGCTTGGGTTAAATGTTCCTAAATTTTGGAATGTTTCTCCTCCTTCCTACTATCACTACCCCAAAGAGTTAAATTAAAACATGGACTGTGGGGTTAAATTACCACTAACCCCAGAGACAGTATCAGGGGTCCAGTCTGATTAGTGCTGAGGGAGCATATCCCCATGGATGAGCAAGGGAGACCACGACAGGACTGTGGAGTTTGACCACAGAGGTAACCCCTTTCTTAGAGAGACAAGTCACCTCTGGTCTGCCCTAGGATCTAGTCTGTGGAATCACACAGTGATTTAATCACACAGAATGTGCTGCAGCCATCAACCCCAGCTGAGCATCAGGTCGACTGGGAAGGACCCTGCCTTTCCCAGCTAGGGATGCAGCGAGGAGGCTGCCGAGGGAAGCTGCGTGTGTTGCAGTCAGTCACAGCAAGTGGTCACCTGGTAGCACCCAAGCACTGATGAGGATATAAGTATTGTGCTCACACCGAGAAGAGGTATTTGTCCAGGTGTGCAGTATGTTCTGTGCTGCTGGTTTCCTGGCGTCTATGGCTTGTCTTGCAATGCAGTTACTCTGCGGTTAAATCTAACCTGTCCCAGGAGGGTTTTGCAAAGCCAGTTGAAGCCGCTGTGGCTGGATAAGAGCTCCTTTCCCCATCCTACTTGCTTGAGAAGCATGTTGCTTTATGCCTTGTGCTGACCAGCTGGCCAGTGGTGTACAGGACTAGCTGAGAGAGAAACGTGACAGGGAAGGACAATTTTCACTGGAGACCACGAAAGATGAAGGAGCAATGTAAACAAGATGCATTTCCTGGGGAGAGGGAACCATGAAGTACTTGTCTCCTGAAGTGTATGCTGCATAGGGGGGTCATCCCCACCCACACCCTGGGGCTAAGTTTGCGATTAGCTGTCTATGAGTGTGATAAGTCACTGTGGCTCTGGAGCATGTCCCGATGGAAGTGGTTAGAACACATAGTCTGTTAGCTTGGGAGGCTGCAGAGCAATGGTACTGCAGGACAAATGACAGCCCCACCAGGGACACGCTCTACCTTTGCAGTTATGCACAACTCAGCTCTGCAGAGTATATGTTGCTGTCCAGGTCTGCAGAGTGTTTCCCACTGGGCTCTGAGCCATGGGAAGCTACACTGCATGAAACAAGGTCCACCACTAAGTAAAATTGTGCCATATCTACTCTGACGTGGTGGTCAGAGGGAGGACATAGAGTCTGGGGACATGGATTCTGTGTGCAGGCTGCCCGGAGAGCAGGAGCCTGAAGATGCTCTGCAGCAGGTTGCTGCCCAGCTGCTCCTGGCAGAGCTCAGGTTACATCCAGGGCTCTGTCTTCAGGATGTCTCTGTACTGATTTTGGAGCTCATCCAGCTGCCTTGGTCACAGCTCTGTGCTCTCCTGGGATGCCAGGAGCTGCTTCAGCCACCTGCTTTATTCACATGGTGGCGCTAGTGACAGCAGTTTGCAGAAGCACCAGCAATGCAACCTCCCCAGCCTCCCAAGCCTGGAGGGACTTCAATGTAAAACCCCTGTGACGGGACCTGGGAAGTGGTGGAGGGCCCAGTGCTTTTCCCCTCCTTTTAGAGCTGGACCTGCATGGGGCACAACAGCACATTTATTTCATGACTTTTAAATGCTGCCTGTGGATTAATAAATCAGATGATGTAACAGAGTTAGGAAGGAACGATGAAATGGGAAGTACTGAAGGAGGACAGAAGAGCCGTGGTTCTTCCCATTCCTGTCACTACTCCTTGGTCTACCTTTGGCAAGTCACAGAACATTAGCTTTTCTGTTATGAGATGTGCAGCCAGAGCTGTTTGTTTTTATTTTTTCAAGAAAATCAGCATAAATTTTGTTGGAACCTGGTCTTTAAGAGAGATCTAAGCTTTTCAGGCAAACTCAGGCTTTAAATCCACATTCGGATTTATAAAGAAATGACTAGGTTTCTTTTAGAGTTGCAAGTACTTAAAAGAAAGCTGGTAATGGAAACAAAGAACTTGGAGCAGAAGACCAGCTCCTTCTGAAAGATTTCCAGCTTCATTGACCTGTGCCTTGTCTTCCAAGAAAATTATTTCTGCAAAGAGCAGTACTCAATTGCAAAATAAAGCAGATGATCTGAGCAACAATATCTGGTTAGATTCTGCCTCACCACTAATGAACTTACATTCAAGCTCCATCCTGACAACACCTTGTCCCCATCGTGCTGGTCTCTCTCCATGAACTCTCTCCTTCTCTATGTCACACTTCCCTGAACAAGAGCTGCCTGATCCTGGGGTCATCCATTCAAAACTCAGCCCATGCAGTCAGCTCAGCTGGGGTTGTCTGTGCTAGGTGACACAATCCTGAAATCTGCCATGTCCAGCCATGACACACTAAGGATTAGCACATCCTGTCCATCTGCATCCAGATATCCCACGGCCTGTACTAACCCCAAAGAGCTGTGCTATTTAGAGTATAAGGTTACGATTTAACCAACATGCCAGTAAGTCCTACTAGCAGCATGGCAAATATTACATCTCCGCATTCCACAGCCAGTATCCTATGGAAGAGAGTTGCTGTTGGAGCTGATGAGGGATCTCTGGACCATAGCAAGCTGAGAGCAGAGGAGACTGGTGCTGCAAAGGAGAAAACTTCTGTACCAGCAGAGGAGACTGCAAAGGGACACTGCTATATCCATGTTGCAGGTGCCTGTCAGGTGCCTCCTGGGATCAGAGCAGCCTGCTCAGCCTCACCTGTCAGGAAACAGAAGTCTTGAGATTCGGATTTCCTTTAACATCAACAGGAGATATCCGTGTTAGTACCCACAGAGGGAAAGTGGTGGCAGTAGCATCACGGTTATATGTTCAGAACAGGCAGTCCAAGCACCCTGACCAACCAGCACGTGTATTGGTTAGGAAACAGGCAGGATGCAGGGCCTTTCACCAGCCTGGGCTTCGGGCATGGGAAAAGGAACTGGGAGGATTGTCCAGAATCACAGGATACTTTAGGAAAGCACCTCTGGAAGTCACTGATTCAATCCCTGTTCAAAGCAGGTTCAGCTCATCAGGTTGCTCAGGGCCTGGTCCAGGAGGGCTTTGAATATCTCTGGGATTCCTCCATCCCATCCTTGTTCCAGTATTTAACCTCTCTCATGTGATTTTTTTCCTAATATTAAATTGGAATTTCCCATGTGCCAACTTGTGCTTGTACCTCTTGTCTTCCTGTGTGATCTCTAAGAAGAGTTTGACTCGTCTTCTTTACACCCTGCTGTTAGGAGGTTGAGGTCAGAAATAAGATTTCCCCATTTAACCTCATTTTGCCTCTTGAAAAGACTGAAGAAAACCACTTGTATAACCAGTGCATGGCACAGAGCTGGAGCTGGGAATACTGCAGTGAGGGAAAGGAGAGCATATGAGGAACTGGGGATACGTTGCTGGAGGTGATAAGAGCACAAACCTGTAAGAAACCAGACATCATTAGCACCACTGCCCACAGCTCAACTGGAGAAAGTGTAGATAGCCCTGTGATGAGCTACTCCAAGTCATCCCCTCATTTCCCAGAGCCCCAGGCCACCCACAGCACCAGGGGGTATCAAACTCCACTCCTGCTCCATGCTGCATGTCCAGAAGCACTGGAGACCTCTGCTTCCTTCCCGTGTGTGCCCCTGTGCCACCCTGCAGTGAAATGGGGCATCCACGGCATAGCTCACTGCATGCAATACTGCAGCTCTGCACTTGCAAGCAGGGAAGGACCTGAGGCACAAGAGAGACTGATAAGATAGTCAGACTATTGCTGCCATAGCATAAATTGCTGGGGATATAGGGAATAGAGTTGAGTCTTGTTGCTCATGGATATCACCAATCATCTAAGGAGGCCGCTCAAATGGAAAGCTTTACATTCCCCATGCTGTTTCTCTGAGGAATGGGTCCAGGAGCACTCAGGGCAGATGTCACACTGCAAAGACATTTCAAGCCATCACCTGGAATTTGGCAGCCCAGTGGGAATCTGAGGCCACATCGCCACTGAGCTACCCACTGAAGTCAGGCAGTTGCATGGACTTATCCCAGGAATTCACAAGGAGAAGGTTGTTGGCTTCTGTAACATGAATCCTGGCACTGCCACATGAAACCAGGCAGCCACTTGCCTGATCACAGTGCACTACATCACTGCATCTGGTGCAGGGAAAGCTTCAGGGGAAGATATCTCTTTCCCAATATATTTTTTTCTAAGTACCCATAAAATTTTGTGTAAGAGAAGCAGCAGAGCTTCAAGAGTCACTCCAGAACCACATCTGGAGCTCAGAGCAAGACAAGCACCAATGCTGAAGGCAGGTTCTCAGCTCCAAGCCCTCCTGATCCCTCTGCCCCTACCTCTGTGCCCCTGCAGCCTTCACCCTGAGACGGGGGAGGATGGATCCCACCACAGCCACCCTACAAAAAGCAGCACCTCAGAGGAGGAACGGGGCTGGTGCCTGGACTGTAGAGCCCTGAGCAGGTGTCAGAGTGATGGAGAGGGTGTTGGGGCTGAACAGATGGCTGAGCTTGTAGCAGGATGACATGGAGACAGGATCTCCTGCTGCAGGGACTTCTATGTGTCTTCGGGCATGAAGTGACAAGCGCACACCCTAGGGAGATGCAGGGGGTATCCAAATATCCAGAAATTGCCAAATCCTATAAATAAAGACCTTCACTGGATTTCTTCCCCAATAAATTTCTCCCAGATAGGCAAATAGCAGAGAATTACCACAGCTCATGTTTGCCCAGTGCCAGGGCCCATCCAGAGCCTGTTCTCTATGCCTTGGTCACCAGGGTAGTCACCAGAGGAGTCACAACACTGCCCCAAGACTCCTCTCCTCATCTTTGACTTGGGCTGGTATTCTCCTCGTGGAGAATGTAGATGAATTCTAACCCAAAGTAGCATAATTCCTCCCCAGCTTATAATGAAGAGAAAACCAAACTGAGTCGGTCTGGGATCAAGCACAGTTGGGAGAGGCTTGTAAGAGAAATTGAAAAACAACCTGAAAAAGCCACAGCTACTAGACACGTGCTTCCAAATGGACTCGTGTCCAGGCAACATGCGATTCCCACCCAGGCCACCAGCCAAAACTCCCCAGTCCCTGGGCCCATAGCAGCACTCAGGGCTGCTGATTAGTGGTTGAGAGCAGACAACATTCTCCCCTGAGCCCTGGTGCTGCCAATGCCGGGTCATGCTCAAGGCCAAGGCTCAGGGCAGGGCAGTAGCATCAGGCTGAAGTTCCCTAGAGAGCAGCCAAAATAGCTGTGTTGAAACCAGCACCTCACCATTAAGCCAGAATTGAAAGATCCATATTTAATGGCTCATTCAGTGAGGTCTGACTTATACCTGCCTGAAAAGCACGTTTAGTGGAATGACTTTCCCAAGGAATACATCCTTTCACTTGAAGCAAAATGCTTAATGAAAGTGGATCGGTGTTGATGGAACAGTGAATGGGAGAAATGTAGTAACAAGTTGAAACAAGGGAGATTATTCCAATGTTTTCACTTCATGGTGACTTTTGCTTTAAAGCTTCCATTTACATATTTTCACCTGTTGGTGTCATGTTTATCTGTAGACCATTTAATATTCACACTGCATGTCTCCAAAATTATCAAAACAAAACATTCTGATGTTTCTAAAACACAATGCATTGAAATTTTGGTCTCATCAAATACTAAATATTGACATGTTGATTCTTTGTTTGGTGTTGAGAGGAAGGTAATTATTGAAATTTCTGAATTTCCAGTGAGATGGGACTTTCAGGTTCTGGGTGTCTCTCCTCCCTCCAGTTCCCCACCCTCTACCCCTTGTTATCTTGAGCAAGAGACACTTTGGGTCAGGGAGAGTTTTCCCTTGCATATCTGCTGCTCTCCTGCTCTGGACAATCCTGGGATTCGTTATCCCTGTGCTGTGCTCTCTGGAGTGTGGCTGGTGCAGGAGGCAGGATTGCAGCGGCGGATGCTTCCTGCATGCACAGGCAGCGCTGCGGGTGAAACGGCTGAGACCTGGCTTTATTACTGCATGTCATAGCTCAGTCCTTCCCAAGAGGTCACTTTGAATGAAAAGAAGCATAATTTGCAGGGTTTTATTGCAAGTGACAGAAGGGTATTTGAGACATCAGAAATGCAGGTGTCCACTTCTTGGCGGGACACTGTCTGAGGAGGGCCATGGGTGGTCAAGTGTGGGATCTGCCTCTTCCCAAAGTGGTGAACACACCTCCGAGCAGTAAAGAGAGAGCCAGACCTTTCCTGCACTTGTTTCCCAGCTGGCAGTGAGCGCCGTGTTCCCTGCAGCCAGGAAGCAGGTGTGCAGACCCGGAGCAC
The DNA here is from genome assembly GCF_000705375.1 of Tinamus guttatus. The sequence goes on along the minus strand of NW_010579843.1, from coordinate 50,052 downwards.
GGTGGGGAGCATCCCAGCTGAGCGCTTACAGCAAACACGAACAGGGACGGAGCTGTGGTCGTGGGTGGGCAGCAGCACGTGGAAGTCACCAAGCCTCATTGCTCACTCTCCACAAGTAAAACGCAGCCGGGGCAACCTGGTGACTGCAGGCGACCGGTTGCTCCTGCTGCCATTCTGAGGGATGTCCTGCTCCTGGTCCTGTCCATGGGAGCTGCATGGGGCTGCAGCAGACACCCTGTGTCCACATGTTCCCCTGCACCACAAAGGGAGCTGCTGCTTTCCCTCCACATGCTCTGGACTTTAGCCATAGACGGCCAGGTTCTCACTCGCATCCGACCCTGCGGTGTCTCTTTACCAAGCCCAAGAGCATCGTCCACAGCCAAGTTGGGCTTTTGCAACATCACACATCTCCACTGCAGCCACCCTGCTCTGTCCTCCCTCCTCTCCTCCCTGCCTGCCCCCCAGGCTAAGCAATATGCCACGGCCTCCCCTCTCTCCCTCCCTTCCTTGAAGAATAAGCTCATAAATCTGCCTGGGGCAATGAAAACACTGAGCTCATGGCCCTTAGATCTTTGCGGGAGGAGCTCTAGATGGCGATTAAAGGAGTTTAGGGTTTTCTTTGAAAAGCGCTTTGATTCTGGCAGCGGCTCTGGTGCCAAAAGGCAGCAATGAGGCTGCAAATGCCTCTCCCCTTCTGCACCTGCGTGGGTCAGGGAGCAGCAGGAGGGTGGAGGAGGGAAAGGGAACCTCCGCAATTCCTGCTCATGGCAGTGGAAGATAAGTGACCCTCCGTGTCCCCAGCAGGAGCACCTGATGGGTAATGCTGTCCGTGATGGAGAATGAGAAGCTCCTGCCATGATCATCTACCAGGGAACGGGGCTGGGTCATAGCAAAGCAGCCCCATGGAATGGAGCCATTCCTCCTCTTGGCTACACCGAGATGGCTCAGAAAGCCATGGGTTGGACTCCTTGGGGACCAGGAGAGGCAGGAGAGGCTTGGGGAGCCAAGAAGGAGCTGAGAGCAGGCAGAGGAGGATGGGACAGCATTCTGCACAGCAGTGTTTGGAAACACTGCGGGAAGGGAGGGAGGAGGATTGTCAGGACTGGGAGGAACCTGAGGTCCTGGAGAATGAGCTGAGTGCGGCAGAAACTGAAGAAAGATCAGAAACCACCTTCACAAAGAAGGGCAGGGCCAAGTGCAAACATCTAGGGTTAGACCAGGGTCAAAATAGAGCCAGGCTGCAGTCTAGTGGAGAGCAAGGGGAGACTGTGGAGAACCTCAGTCAGTGCCTCCAAGTTTCACAGGACCAGAAACAGGTAATGCAAACTCCAGGGCAAGCTCTGCAAGCACAGACACTCATGGAGGAGTTCCACCTCCAATCTCCTTCCATGGCTCATGGAGGAGTTCCACCTCCAATCTCCCCCTTCCATGGTATGACAGAATTTCCTTAGCTCTCTACTGCTCTTCATTTCCATTTGCCTTGTTTGCAAGCCTTGCTATAGCCCTTTAAACTTCTTTGAACAATCTGGGAATGAAAAGCAGGCCCCATGGTAGAGGAGTGAGTCAGACACACCTGTAAGGGTAGGACCTGCTGAAGGGACCTGCTATCTCAGTGTGAACAGCCACAAGCCCCACTACAAAGAGACCCTGGGGAGACAGAATAGCTTCCAGCACCGAACAGCCCCATAGGGCACCCATTAGTAACATTTCCCTTGGTTCAAAGGAAGGTGACACCCAAGCAGAGCATCATCTTGTCAGCGATGTGCAGGACATGGAGGGAGCTGTGGGGCAGGGGAACAAGAAAGGAAATGCCCCCCCTTTGCAGAGTGAAGGGTGGGCATGAGGCAGGGAGAGCAAGAATAGGGTGAGGGGGGCAATGGAAACCTGTCATGGGGATGTCCCATTCCACACTTGTGTTCAAAGGTTTCACAGTGTGACACTCACCCTGCAGAAATGCAGGGGCTCCGAGCCACACAGCTGAGGGATGCAGGAGGGATGGAGGGATGGACCATGCAACCTCTTCACAAGAAGGATGGGCAATGTGTTGGGTCAAGGCCACAGTTGTTGTGGCCAGCATGACAGTGTGGGCAAGTGTGAGGGTAGAGAGGACCAGGGACCTTAGCACCTTGCAGGATCTGAAGGCACAAACCACTTTCCCCAATGTTATCTAGTATAGAGACAAATCTGGGCATAACTGCCTTCCACTTAAGGCAATTTCAAGAGAATTGTAAATTCTAGATGCATCTTATCTGTAGTAAAGCAAGCTTTCATGAGCATGTACGTGAAACTAGCAGCAAAAGCAAATAACCCACTTTCAAATATAAATACATCTCCAATTTTTCATTGAGAACACACACAAAAAAAATTCTAGTTGCAGGGAATAATCTTTGCAATTTTGCTTTACCCCATTTCTGCAGCTGCTCCTCAGCATCCATCTATGTATGAGTGACAGTTTCTCCAGTGGCTCCATCTGGGTCTGAAAAGACAAAAATCCACGTGAGCATGTCCTTGGCTTCCCAGGCAGTGCCCTGAATCAATCTGACTATGGATATGAAAACAGCACTTCTGCTTCTGCGTATTCAGGGTATAGGGTCAGGTAGCCCCCTTGTAAGATGTCCTTCTCCCTGCACCTATGGGCACAAAAGTTACAGTGTTGAGACTGGGAGGTGGTCTCCATTAGTAGCATCTGCCCCATTACCAAATGACAGCTTCAGGGTCAGTGTGTTGTATTTCCTCATATTAATCACCTGAAGTCAAAGGTACCGCAGTCAAGACAGGACCTTGTTTATAGCTGCAGGTAAGACTCTTATTGCACTACCAACCCGTGGCAGTGAGTTCCCCTGATTATGTTCCTAGGACACAGGGCAGTTTTAAGTAGTCTCTCGCCATTGCATATGGGGTTTAATGAGCATAGTCTTACTGTATATACAGCCCTTAACTTTTCATCAGTCTGGGGGCAGATTCTCGTGCTGTGTGATGTGTCTGCAGCCGTAGTCCTGCACAGGAAGATGCCCAGCAATTAAGGTACTGCAGTTCTTTCATGTCATGTAACACTGCACAGAATTTATTAGTGACAAAAGCATAAATACTACATTTATTGAAGAAGGAGAAAAGGAAACAAGTTTCAGCCCATGCTGGTTAGTGTGATATGAGTCTGAGACAAGCTTGACATGTGAAAGCTGCCCTGACCCTTCATGTGGTGTTCTGGCTCACCTGGTAATACTACAGGGTAGAACTCTTCTTCAGCAGACGACTTCCCACTGGCTCTCACACACATGCTTTGCAAAACAGGCTTTTCCCAGCACAGAGGGACACAAAATCTTCATTTCTTGGGAATGGCCAGATGTCCCATGGCCACAACACTGCCTCCCTTGTGTGATGGAGGTGACAGATACAGAGGACTGGAGCGCAGATTAAGAAACTTGGACGGTTTTTAAGCTATGTCCTAGCCACGTGGTTTGTCCTAGACAACTCTTCCGTGCCTCAGTCTCCCTATCTTTAAAACACTAATACTAATCCTTTCTCTAATGCTCTTTGAGATTAACTGATTAAAAAATTGCTATGGAGACACTTAGTACTTTTTAGCCACATGTCTGGACCTCTGAAGTTAAAATACCTTTTTAAAGTTTATTAAAAAATTCTTGAGCTCTGCATTTTTACAGCCACAACAAGAAGAAAACTTATACTAAGCTCTCAAATTTGTAGCCCGCCTTTCATGTCCACTGACTTCATAGTTCCTTCATTACAGACGTAGCCACAAGTCAGCAGAGCTACCAAAGCTCCTCTGTAGGTAAAACTAGTCAACTTTGCAGAGGAAGTGAACTGATTTCTGCATCCAGCTGGCAAACTGTAGTTTGGCCAGAATTTTTGTAGATCTCAATTCTTTAAATCTAACCTTCTTTCTATAGGAAGCTACCTTGCTTTTGAACATATCAGGGTAAATAATGGCTATTTCAGTTCTTAGGCTAAACAAAACAAAACAAAGGCAGGGAGATGGAAGACTGGTCCGGAGTAAACTAATAATTTTTTTCCAGGTTTCCCATGCAATTAAAAACAAAACAAAACATGTTTACTTTGGGTATCCCAAAACATTTTGCTTTGTCTCAAAAAGGAATACTTTGTTTCATTTTCAGTTTACTTAAATATTTTTGGATCATTTTAATAAGGGTTTATAGTGAAGCGTTCCACCACCTCCTCTCCCTCATTATTTCAGTAGAGCGCAATATTTCTGTGACTTTAGTATTGATTGAAAAATCGTGCATTCTGCCTGGCTTGGGAGATCACCTGGCCTGATCTTGGGCCGTGATTTGTTTTTCCTTTCAATACCGCTTCCGTCTTCACCTCTCACTGTGCAGGGACACAGTCCAGGAGGAGGCATCACCCTCAGCCCTGGGCTGTGCAACTTCCCAGGGAGACCTGAGTATGGCCAGGAGAAGGGAGGAAAGAGCCCATCAAGGCACCTCTTGGCTTCAGAGATCCCTTCTGGCTCTTCTGACTATCTCCTGCTCCTGCCAAGTCACCTTTGAAACAACTTTGAAACATCTCCAGCATGTTGGGCATTGCGATTGGGCTGGAGGGGAAATCCACATTCCCTTTGAAGTCTGGATACTTGAGCAGTTTTAGAATTACAGGGTTGTAATATACTGGAATGTGTGGGGATGTAATTGTGACTTAGATCCTTGGATGAAAGGTGCTATGTACATACAAAAGGTATTATTATTATTGCTATTATTATTGCTATTATTACTATTATTATTATTATAGAGCTGCAATATGTGGATTGGGGATGAAAGTAACACCAAAAGACCCTGAAATATGAGCTGTGTCTAAGGAAATTTCAGCCTGAAATGGGGTTTTGCCTACAAGGGGGAAACAAAGTAGCTGGGATCACCTACAGTGACAGCTTTTATGAAAGCCCTGTATACAAATATGATTCCCAAATCCAAGTTGCTGTGATTCTCAGAAGGGTGCCTCCAGGAGGAGCTACTCCTGAGCAGTGTTTGCAGGAAAAAAATAACATCAGACAGTATGGCACATACATGCAGCAGGGCATGGCCAAGCAAAAATCCCACTCAATAAAGGAGGAGGGATTTTCTGCAGCAATGAACTATCAGTGCTACCTCTAGAACACGGGATCATCTCAGAGATTTGGATATACAGGCAAAAAAATATGTATTTATATATAAGATGTACGCCAAAGAAAAAAATTTTGAAAGCATTGTCAGCCAAAGATACATTTCTAATGCGTGGCCTGAGCTGAAGAGGAGGTCTGGGCACTGCCTCTATGCACCCCTGGGTAGGTCTCCTTCTGCTCTGAGAATAGACTACTCTGGTATTTATATTTCCCCATGTCATAGGTTGTTGCTCTGTTTCTTCAGTCCCTCCTTTTCATATCAGTTTGCCACATGGCCAAAGCTTTCTAACCAAGGCATCCCACATGTGCTGGCTTCCTGGTAATTTTTGGATTCTTCTGGTCAAAGATTGCCCTTGTTTTGCTACTCTACAAGCCTTGTGGAATCAGACGTGCAGAAGCAAGAGCAAGGCATCCACCTGAACCACAGGGGCCACGAAGCAAAGGCTGGTCCACTTTGGGGATGGTGAGTCAGGTCCATCCACGGCAGCTTGTCCATTGCTAAACTCCCACAAGCAAGACCTTGCTCCTAAGTTTAGGGACCACCCATCAGAGAATGGGACAAAGGAAGAGCTGTCGTGCTCTAATGTCTTGTGGCTTCTAGTGACACTACAGCATTAGCTGCAGTTAATGGAAACCTGCTAGTTGCTCCGGGTGGCAGAGATCAGCTCTGCCATTCTGCACCCCTGAGATGAGCCAGTACCTCAATCTCCAAAACGCAGCTCTTAATTCCTTGCCAGGCCATTTCTGGGTTTGGCAGGAGAGCATCTCACAGCATGAATCCCTGCAGGCTTTAGAAGGCACTGAGCATGGTAAGGAGCACAGACGGTATTCATCTTTACCTTGGGCTATGAGCTTTGGTCAAGAAGCCAAAGTGCTACAAACAGCATGCAGAAGTTTTCCTCTAGTGTCATAAATACTCAAGACTCTTCCTTTATAAATTGCACACTATCTCAGAAGACATCTTATTTACAAGCAGCTGGAAGAGAAGAAAAAGTACAGGAACACCTTTGACATCCTCAGCCTGCCTCAGTTGTGGTCCCCAATGGCAGGGCTTGCCAGGATTAGAGCTGCAACCCTTAAGAGTATTTTTCTAAACAGAAACAAAGAGCATGGGACAAACGTGGGACAAAACTGGAAGAGTGCTCAAAGCAGGAGCATTAAGAGATACATAAACAGAGTTTAAAGGCTTTTGACAGATCAAGTTAGGAAGCTCTCAAGATGGCTTTGAAGCATCTCATTACTTCTCATCCAGGTGTAACAACACTGGACATGAGTATACCAGAGATGGGAACTACCTACAGAAAAATACCTACCTGTCATGGAGAGGTCTGGATTTTCTGCTGTTTGCTGGATGGGGGATTTCTGTGAGGTTCTCAGTGGGTTTCCAAGTGTTCTCTGCTGTGAACAATCTCTCAAAGCAATGAAAGGCTGTTTTCTAGAATTCAGTTTTTGTTGGTTTTCACACTCCTGGAGGCAGAGTAGGGTTTTTTTGTTTGTTTGTTCATTTGTTTTGCATAAAGGTTCTTCATGAGGGATGTATGAAACAATGAAAAAGCTCAAAGCAGCAAATACACAATTTATTGGGCTGATCTGAGCAGAAATTGCAAAAGCCCCCCAAAAAACAATTGTTTGTTTTTTAGGTAGGACTGAAATTTCTTCAGAATGTTTCTCCTTCTGATGGAGTCAGGGCCTCATGACATTAAAAACCTGCCTGGACTTTAAAAACTTCCTTTGTTTTTTTCCATAGAGAATTTTGTAGACCTCAGTGCACAGTTGGGGCTAGTTCAGAAATATGCTCCTTTGGAATGTAGTGGAACTGAGAGGGGAATCACTTCTAGACCTCTACAACTTGAGTCCAGAGAAGTGTACAGATAAATGTACAGTCTCATTCTACAGAAATTCTGTAGGCAAGGTAAAATATATCCAGCCATCCAGATAATTCCATCCTAACCATTCTGTCAGAGATTATTTTCTCTATTTACCAATAGCTTGGAGTGAATATGCAAAATTAAAACAATCTTATATTCCTAATAGGATAAGACATTCTTTCTAAAACATGGATGAAATCTAAAGCTTCCAATCAGAAATCCTAGTAGGCAGCAGCTCTATAAGATAAGAACAGCAGGGTAGGTGTGTTGTCTTGGTTAAGCTCTTCAATATGGAAAAAAAAAAAAAAAAAAAAAAGCTCTTCTGGTGTCATGTGGTGGGAGATCAAAAATGTAAAGTAAACACCTGTGAAATGAATAATGCAACAGTAGCACCAGTCTTGACATAGCTGCAGGATCCAACACACAGAATAAGCTTCAGGAATTTGGGGCCAGTCAAAAGGAACATGATGAGAAGCTCATAATCCCTGAAATACCAACTCTGGCAGAAATGTGGCTTGCCTGGTGCTTGAACCAATTAGCCCCTTCTGGGCTTACAGCTGTCTCTTAGCCCAAGTAAGCAATGTCATATACGCACTTTGTGTGGATACTGGCTTGGTTGAAGGCTATCAGTCATCACTACACCAAATCAGCTTTTGGGGTGTCCGAAGGGACGTGAAAAGGGTGCCTTGAAAAAGTCCCAGCACTTTTAAACCTGATCTGCAGGATTTCAGGCCAGAGCTGGCTAGCTTGTGTGTTTAACACCAAGCCAACTTTCCCCACTTTCCCAACAGGCCAATACAGGATGGTGAAATGAAAGATAAAAATAAGGAAGCCTAGTGGGTTAGCAATGGGTTAGTCTGCCAACCTTTCTGCTTTTGTCTCCTCAGCATTCTCATCCCACCTGGATAGGTGCGGCATCGCTGCAGGTAGCGCTGCTCTTGCTCAGAGATGCACCTCACTGATAACACCTAGGCAAGAATTCATCCACCGTCACTCACTAGAAGTCACTTGTGCAGGGAGGAAGCCTTGAATGAGAGGTCTTGAGCTGAGCTCCTTCCGCACTATGAGAAACATCTGCTCTAACAATGAAGTGGTGTGTGCATGATGAATGGGACAATTAGAAAAACCTGTTTAAAACTATCACATATTTCCTAAGCAGCCAGGGTGTGATTTATCTCCACCTAAAATGCATGCCTAAAAGAGGCTGCATGAATCACACAGTAAAAGGGATTGTTTCTCCTCATGGGACTATAAAGGGAATCCAAAGTTGAGCTCAGATGTAGACATATGCATTGTAGGCATTTAAATTGAGGTGGTGAGATTCAAACTTCCCCCTCTTTAATAAGTCCAGCAATGGGGAGATCATTTGGTGAAGTCTTTAATTAATTGGTGATAAAAGTTAATGAGGGTAAGAAGGTACCAAAACCTAGTAACTGTCTTTGGCGTGGCCAAGTCTGTGATTTCTCAGGGTTTGTTTTCATTGCCCCTGGGGAGGTGAGAGAACCCAGGAATTCAATGGAAGACCTTTCAGAATTTCATCTCTCTAATTTGCCTATGGTTTGTGACAATTCAAATACTCCAGGACTGATTTTACAAGCTGTTCAGGCTGCTTCATGTTCAGCAAAAAAGTAATGCTGCTGTCTAAGAGTATTATTATAAAGGAATCTAATAAATCTTAAAAAATATATTTAAAATGTTGCAAGGTAGCTGCAGCATTAGATAGGCCAAAGGGCACGACCAAATATTCAAAGTGTCTGTCTCAGGTCCAAAAGATTTCTTTTTCTTTTTATCTTCTATGGATATTCCTTCCAAATTATATAAGTCTCTAGGCTGCAGTTTTGTAGGAATAAATCAGCTTATTTTCAAGATTAAGAGTAAAGAGATAATTTTTCTCACAACAATCTCCCATGATTTCCAAAACTTCGTTGTGTAGATGAAATAAGCCATCTCACACAGAGGAAGGATACAAGATACCTGTGGCAAAGCTGAGCAGCACAGGAAAGCTCTCGTTGTCTATTAGAGGTGTTTTCCAAGTTCTTTGGTAGTGGCTCTGACTGTGGATAAATTAAACCAAATCTGGCACCCAGGACCAAGTGGTGCCTCCAGAAGGGAGGGCGAGGGGAAGCAGCACAGTGTCCCCATTGCTGCACGCTGTCCTGGCTAACAGCACTTGTTTTCTAACCCAGGCAAGGCTGGAGTAACGCCAGCGACCTTTCCTCCTGAGCCCATAACTGAGAATGCTTCTGATGAAACACTGATGGAGACAAAAATCAGAACTGGATGTTATGCCCTCATTCCAAAGGGCTAAAGATTGCGCAAGGAGAGCCAGTCAGCCCCTGCATAATTGGGAAATGGGATGAGCGAGTCAGACAAGAAAAGTTAATAGCTAATTAATTTTGCAATCTAACAGCAGCCACTACTACTAATATATTTTTTTCCAGCATATCAGAAGTAATCTAAAAGGCCAAAAGGTGGCAGAGATGTGGAAGCTGCTGCTCAAACACAGAGCTCTTCTCAAAAAATGAAATAATCTTTGTTTTGCCCTGAGAACAGCCTGTGAGCAGTTGGAAAAATCCATTGTGAACAAATCTGAGAACTAATGGTTCAGATACATAATAAAAATTGTAGGACCAGATGATACTCACAGAGCTTCTAAAGGAATCCAAATCTGAGCTTACTGACCAACTAACCATTCTGCTTAGCCTGTTGCTTAAACCAGTCCTGCTATCTGAAAATGGAAGGTGACAAGTGCAACAACTTTAGAAAGACTTCAGGAATCCATGGAATCATAGGCTAGCAAAGTAATCAGATGAAGTTGCAAGTAAGGAAAAGAATTAGTAGATAAAGGGATAAAGGTTAGATAGAATGGTAGATAGAAAGGAGAAGGCTTTTGTAGATTAAATAATTCGGTGAAGGGGTGAACAGACATCTGCTCCAACAAAAATCAGTTCTTGAGTTTCCAGAAAGATTGGAAACTCAGAAAGAAGGTTATTTTTCAAACTCTCCTAAAGAAATTAAGTTCATACAGAATGATGATCAGTTAGAAGAGGGGAATTGAAAGTATAAAACTCAAGTCATTTTCAGAACAGAGGGTGAGGGGGAAACAAGTTCACAAGGAGTGATTAAATAGTAACCAGGAAAGGGAGCAAACAGCAAGACAAAAGAGCTTGGCCGGAATAAAGAAATAAAGGAGAAATGAGTACTGACTGCAAAGGGTTTAATGGCAGTCTCAAAGAAAAAGCAGACAAATTTAAGTGTTAAGACCCCCAGGACAAGGCATAGGGTCAAACAGTCTGTGCCAGGGGGCTGAATGGATGCTGTATTCACATGGGAAAGTGTCCATGGAGTCAGTACAGACAGCGTGAGGCAAATGTGAGCTTGGACCTCTGAACAATCAAAAAGACGATTGTGTGGTACATTGTTCAGTAAAGAGAAACCATATCTAGTTTCTCCGCTCCAGAAGTATGTTGTAGGTTCATTGAAGATGAAAGGGTTAACCTGAGGTCTGAAGAAGCTTATTTACAAACTGCAAATACATAGACTCAGAGATCCAGAGGTCATAACTTAAAAGGAAGACAGCAAAGAAAAAGCAGATTTCTAAAATCATATGAATCAGTTCTATGGCTCACTTTTCAAACCTTGCCTGCTCTTAGTTACCCTAGGGGATCCCAGTTTTCTGCCTCAGCTAGTTCCACGTCTCCTGCTCTTCCTCTTGCCTCTCTTCAGTACAGTTGCTGTTCTAGTAAACGCTTTTGTGGAGACTGTTGTTGTCTTCAGCAATGGTTTTGCAGCCCATCTTGAGTTCCGTATGGGAACCGCTAGTGAAATAACTATAAAGCCACATTTACTGCATGTTCATGGAAATTACAGTTTAGATTCATTAACTACTACTCCCCTGATTTTCCTTATCTTGCCAAAACTACAATACCTTGACAGGAACTTTATTCTCTTTCTCCTGCTTTCTCCTCTTTGGTCCATCCTCTGAAGGATCTCTGATTAGATCAGTTTTTCAGTGCTCACCACATAGTGTGCTCAAAAAATTGAGCCATTGTGTCAGCAGACGCTGCTGGGGTTGCTCTCTTTTGAAATCCAGACTTTATTGAGGTGCACAGAAGGGTGCTGAATATCCAGATGAAAAGCCAGCAGCTCCTTGCATGAGATTTTCCTAGATCCTGCACTGTGAAGGCCACACTGACAGCTCTGGGCTGCTCTATGGGAGAGAAAGAGTTTTTGTTTCAGGATTTTGTTTCATTTTGTTTTTTCAATGGAAAAATGCATGTTTTCTTCAAATTGAATATTTCCTCCACAAAAAAAAGTAATGTTTGCCAAAATGTTCCAAGTTTCCAGTGGAAAAGTTGAATCATGAGTTGAGTCCTCCAATTCTCATTCAAAGAATCTGGCTGGGTCAAAGAAACCAATATATGATTTTGCAATGACACTTAGTGCAATGAAAAGCACCTGCTTGAACTTATAGTTCAGATATGGTCCTGCTAACATCTTCCCTATCCTTGCTAATTTGATCCCCAGGAATGACTGTAATAGAGATGCTAATCCTGGGAATTTGTATTACACAGGGAAATCAGATTTTTAAGGAAAATAAATATTGTATATCAAGCTCTGCTTTTCTTCTAAAAATATATTGGGAAAATTTCAGGAAAGCTAGATGAGAACATCTGTTTTTTTCATGCATTTCTTTCTGATGGCTGTCTGGTGATCTTTGTAAGTGGAGATGGATGAACTGCAGAAATAAGAAAAAAAAGTCATCTTAGAATAAAGTGCTCCAACAGCCCTCACTAATTGAAAAAACAAGGAAATCTTTTCTAGGTTGAAGACAACATTCGGTCTGAACTGATTTAAAGAAGTTCAATATATTTGAACATGTCAAGAATCAAAGACTCTCAGGGATGTTATGAAAATAGAGCATTTTAACATTTTCATAATTTTATAGTCTTTTCTCCCATAAGTAATATGAAATCACCATTCCATAAGTGTATCTGGCAAAGCAAAGAGTCAAAAATTCCTGCAGTGACAAACCAAGGGAAAACATTTTCATTTTGCTCCTCATTAGGCTTTTTTATTGTTCATGGTTGTTCATATCAAACACTGGCCCAATGGAAATGAGTTGCCTGTAGGTGCTGAGCACCAAGAGGTGTTCAAGGACTGGATAGAGGTGTTTTAGCAGTGCCTTGCATGGGCCTGGTGCCTGCACAGCCAAAGAGGAATGGACAGAGCTCTGTGGTAAAAACTGGAAACTCCACAGGAAATATGGGAAAAGCATATTTTTACAGTGTTTTTGCCTAGTGAGTTTAAGTGGAAAAACAAAAATCTTTTTTTTTATGGGGGAATGTGGGCTGCAAGCTGTCCAAGAGATGCTCCTCTCCAGCCATGGAGGGCAGGGCAGCTGGCTGCACAGGCAGGGGGGAGCCTGGACATGGGGACCAGCTTTCCGAAGGGATGTGACACCCCATCAGCCGACACCGGTGCAGAGATTGGAAATAGGACACATGGAAGAGCCATGTGCTAAGCGGAGGTGCCAGCAGTGCCGTGTCCCACACATGTGATGAGTCCATCCTGCAAGCAGGAGGCCGTGCAGAAGTGAGCAGCAGGCAGTGCCCCAGTGACAAGGCCAAACCTTTACACTTAGGGCTTGTAGCAAAACACCAGCTCCTGGAATCACACAGTTAAGTGATAGTCTTTCATTATAAAAAGGCATCTTCTAACCCTCAGCCTCTAAAGTCAGAAGGCAAATAAATGAAACCCAATATTCTTCATTGTTAACCCTTTTGCCCAAGCAAGCCGTCAATATTCAAAGTCATGAAAGGCTGGTTTTGTTAGGATGAAAAGTAAATTATAGGAGTTGGGTGTATTCTTGATATAATCTCCTTATTTACTAAGAACACACGCTTGGGCCTGTTCCTCCGAGAACTGTAGAACAAACAGCTACCAGCACCTTGCTCAGACATCCTCACCCCTGCCCCTCTGCACCTGGAAAGCTTCATCTTCCTGCAGCTTCTCCCCTTCTAAGCTCCCGACATTGCAAATCCTGCACCCACACAGCTTTTAACCTGAGGTTCCTCCATGGGAGCAGGTAGCAGCTATCAGAATGATGCTTTTTAAATCTGGGTATTAAGACTGGTCAGACTATTGGAGGTCGAATTAATGAGTGCTGGGAACGTACAGTGAAGTCGTTGCAAGAAGGGAACTAGAACGCATGGAGGTGGCCGGCTGGAAAATCTTTTTTGTCTCTTTGAGATAAATGACTACTAGCAGCATTCTACAAGCACATTGGGCAGTTGGAATGCACATCTCTAGGGTATGAAACAAGATTTTTTACTTTGCTTGCACAATTGCTTGCACTGTAGTGAGGGGGATGCATGGATGGAGGTGGTCCAAGGAGACAAGAATACGCTATCTACTGGAACAGGGATACCCAGAACACTGCTAGGTTGTAATTAACATGGGGATTGTAAGCTGCAGAGAGGTATTCTAGACTTTTTCAGTGGCCGAACAGACAGGTCTTCACCAGAAGTCCCAGACCCCTGATGTGAGTTACGATCTCTCTGCCACAGCACGTGCTAAGTGTGTTCAGGTTATTCCTCATCCATTCCTCCATGTATTCCTGCTTCTGTGGGAGATACAGAAACTGGCTAAATAATGGCATATGCCTTGGAATGTTTTGCCACGTTCATACCACAGCTGGGGACTCTGCCACCACCTCAGCTCTGTGACTGCTGCAAGGCACGACCTGGATGGCAGGACACTCACCCTCCAACAGCCGGGATGGCTCCGGCAGGCAGGGATGGAAGCAGGCTCAGGGCTGCAGTTCCTCAGAAAAAGGACATTTTACTTCTCAGGTTTAAACTGCACAAGACAAGAACAAGATCAAACTGGAGCCGGGCAGCAATGCTAGACTAGCTGGAGTTCTAGGGGAAGGGTGTCCTGCAGCCGTCTCATTGCCATCCAGAGATGCCATCTACCACCCTACGGCCATAATAAGGATCATAGAGACCTAGATAAATGCAGGCTAAGTCTTTGAAGACGGTTTATGATGGAGCAGGCTTCCAGTGATCATTCCAATCACAGGAAGGTGTCCACTCATTCTCTAAGGAGCATGGCCACATCCTGAATGGAAAAGCAGTCAAAACCCAAAGTATTCCTGGATTACCCACACAAATGCCTCAGTCTCTGTGTCCAAGGTCAGCTCTACTAAAACAAGTCAGAGGAGTCATCTGAGCCTGAAGATCGCAGCATACAGACAGACTCACTGTAGGGAATGGTTGTCAGCAACCAGAACCTCTCTGTGTCCTGCACGACGGCATCCAGCTCCTCCCTGCTGCATCCCTCTCTCCTCTGCCCACCAGGCTGCAAGTGAAAGCCTCCTATCATAGGCTGTGCAAAAAGGGTCTGCTCACCCCAACTGTCAAGAGTTGGGCAAAAGGAAAGTGGAGCAGAAAAATGATATTCTCACACCCTAACCCAGCTGAAAAGTCCTCCACAAGTGACAGCTGCATTAACAGGCTAAAAAACACTTGCTGTGAAGCAGTTTCCTTTACAGCTGCAGCTCCTGGTCCTTTCAAACAACTGAAGAAGCTTCAGCAAGTAGACCTTACTGCAGCTGTTTCCCTTTCTTTGCACGGATGCTGTGCAGGATGCAGCAGGCAAGCAGTGCCCTGTTGATTAGCTGTGGAATGGATTCATGCCTGATCCCACAGGAACATCCCCCTCCTTTCCCAGGAGCACCAGTGTATCAGAGTGTCTAAAGGAAGGGGGAGACTGTCCATGTTTGGCTCCAGCAAGACAGCTAGACTGGTATGAGCACTTCCTTTCATGTCTACAGTTTTCTAACTAATTAGGTAACATGCCCTATTCATGGTCATAATGGTTGGTGCCAGTAGCAAAGCTACATGGTCCTCCAAAAGGCTTGAGCTGAATAGCATGGAGTACTTTGTTTTTGGTTAAGAACTGTGGCTGGCAGTGTAGGACAGCAGAAGGAAATAGGAGGTTTTGAGCGATCAGCCCACCTGGTTGATCTCACCAACATCCAGGGGCTGATTGTACTAGAGTGCTGGTCTATTCCCCACAGAGTAGGTGGCTTTACCACATGGTTAAGGTGGAGTAAAGGTTTAGAGTGAGCAGACAGGATTTAGACAAAGCTGTAGGTAGCAATTCCCTTCCAGGCCAGTAGTGCTCCCACCTCAGAAAACCTCCCCACCCCTTCCTAGCATGAACAGGATCCAGCCCTGCTGAATGCCACCTGCATAAGGGAAGCAAGGCTGGATGCCTCTGGAAGCCAGACACCCATGCACATGGGAGCTGCCTCGCAGAGACCTCCTCCCCACCCAGTTTTCCTCGGCCCTTTCCCTTCTTCTTTATCCTTTTATCTTTTAATACATCCAGGGTTACTCAAGTCCGCTGGTTGTTCTCCCTTTTGTCCCGGGGCAGACAGACGGGCTCCCTAGACAACAGACAGACTTCACCAGGGACTGGGAAAGAGAGGTGGAAGATTTACTGCCATGAGGTAATTGGTGGGAGGTATTTGAACTTTCTTTGCTTTAGGAAACGCTGCTATTGTCCTGCCTTGTCAGCAGAGCAGAGATTGGGAGGGTCCCAAGCACAGTGTGTTTGCGACAGAGTAGATTTGCCTCTTAAAAGCCAGCTCTGTTCAGAGAGTTGGGCCAGAACCTAAATCCGCGGGCTGTGACTGCGTTCTGCCTTGGGGTGCAGCTCACCTCACCTGCTTCGACACTTCCTTTGCCAGATTTCTCAATCTGTCTGGTTAGTGGCCCCCCCGCCCGCTTATTCACAACAGAAAAATGTTCCAACCCTTTTTCATTTACTCCAACAACAGGAATAAAAACGTCTCCCTGATGCTTTTGATAGTGTGTTAGAGCATGGACAGGTAGTATCACATACCACATACTGTAAGTGTGTGGGTGCATAGCAAGGCCAGTGGGAAGTTGTTATTGGAAAAGACAAAGGCTCATGGATTGCACAGGATTAGGAGCATATCCATTTCCAGAGGGAAGAAATACTTTCACAATTTGTATCTGCCCTCATGGCATTTTTGCAATCCTTCCTTCATGTGGGTGTTGCAGGCACAGACTGCAGAATCACTGAATTTTTCGTGTTAAAATGGACCTATGGAGATCATCTAGTCCAACAGCTCTGCTCAAGCAGCTTCACCTACAGTGTGTTGCCCAGAATCCTATCCAAACATCTTTTGAATATCTCCAAAGATACAGTCTCCACAACCTCTCTGGGCAACCTGTCCCAGTATTTAAACATCCTGATAGTAAAGCAATCCACCTCAGATCAGGAAGTTATGTACTAGATATGGTGACAGCTCATCATCCCTTTTGCCTTGAGAAACCATTTTACTAGGACACACAAGACAAAAATCACGCGGCTTAGAGTCTTGTCTGCTCCAGATAGACGCTATGTCTTTAGTGAATAGATGGCTTAGCCTAATAAGGTTCCACTGATAATCTCTATAGCAGTCTGTCACATCCTCACTGACTGCTTTGGACTGCTAAATTTTCAATGCATGCAAGGTTACCACTTTGGATACACTTAGGATATTGCAAAAACACACTAGGTAGAAAACTAGAAAGAAAATTCAAGATTACCTATTTTAGGGTCCCCTCTCAGCACACCCTTTACACAGACACCACCAAGAAGCCCTCAGACAGAGACAAATCTGCAAACAAGATACTCTCTACGCTGCTCCCGTCACTTCTTTACCAGCCCAGAGCTAATGTCAGAGCACCAGTGGGGTAGGTTCAACATCACAGAATCATGAATCACAGAATGGTTGAGGTTGGAAGGGACCTCTAGAGATCATCTAGTCCAACCCCCCTGCTCAAGCAGGGACAAACATGGCCCACAAAGAGCCAGCTCTCTGCAGCCCCTCCAGTGCAATGCACCCAGAACACCCAGGGGAAGATGTGGCTCCAGATATGGGGTGTGATCTAGTACATCACATCCAAAGCCATACACAGAACTGCATCTCATTTCTCCGGCCTGACTTCAGCACATCTCTTCCTACATGATGGACTTCTGCAGTAATAACTGAACATAAGCATTTGCAGACCTACCTGGGAGCCTTTCCAATACCAGCCTGCTGCTAGGCTCCTTCCAACCCTAAGCATTCTATGATTCTATGAAATAAAAGAGGCCAATTTTGCAAGCTTCCTTCACAGCTGAGAGTTAATGTTTGGCCATGCCACAAAGAAGGAGCTTAAACTATTTGGGGACAAGTGAGTATGATAGGAAAGCAAACTTCTGTTCCATAAAAGCACCTGCCAAGCTCAGTTCTAAATACAAATAATTTACAGCGCCACATGATCCTAAGCTAGTTCTGCTCCAGAGTGACTTATTGCTTTCTCTTCCTGCTTGCACACATTAACTGTATTCAGCCTTATCACGACATGATTGTTCCTTCTCTTACTTGTTTTGGCACTGAGCACAATGTCTCCAAGATGAGTGAGCTGAAAAGCAAAGCCTGGACACTGTCTTGTTCCTAAGCAGGTGCTGGATTATGGCATGGTTCTCTCCTATCAAAGCAGCTGCTCTGCAGATGTCATGTCATTACTGTTTGCAAATCTGATACACACACAATGACCTGGAAATGTTTTTCAGGGCCAGAACCACTCACCTTCTCTGGTGCTGAAGGCATCAATGCAGATAGTGAGGCAGCAGGTCTCTGAGCTGAGCCTGGCCTGGCCTTTTATCTGTTAACGAGATGAATAAGCTCCATGTGTTTCATTTCCACTGTGCTGACAGGCAGGGCCCAGAGAAAACTTAACCCAGTTTCCCAGGTGGTTGGGATTTTCAGGGTCCTACTTAACTTTCTTTGAAAATCCCAGAGTACTTAGGTAACCCTATCTCTGTGTTATGTTTTCCCAGCCAAGACTAAAACAGTACCACAACAGATTTAAAAAGCCAAGTGCAAACCTTAAGAGAGGATCTGCAATCCCACTGTTCAAATGGGCAGCTCTGTTACCGTTTATTCGATATATTGGTGGGAGGGCAGGCAACTAGGAGCTTTCATTATCCTTGTCATATGTCTCACTCCTGACAAACAAGCCCTAACGAAGTAAAAATATCCCTTAACCTGTGTTCATGAAATCAGTGATAAAACAGCCAGAGCAGTGATTTGCCTCACAGGTGGCAGCTCTTTTCCCACCTCTTCCATGCCCCTCTGTGATCCTGCTTGGAAGAGAACCCAGCTGATCTGTCTGCTGGAGTCTGCTTGCAGGAGAAGATGACTCAGAGGTCTATCTGCCAGCTCAGAACTGAACACCATCTTGGCTTATGTTTGGCCAAAGATCCACCAAGCTGTTTTGGGGGTTAGATTTAGTTGCCACACAGAGGCTCTAAGTTCAATATAAGACATCCTGGGGAATCTGAGACACCTGCACAGATATAGCAGGACCCTCATGAGATCACTAGAATGACCCCAGCTTTGAAGGTGCATGTGACAACCTGGAGGTAGCACTTAACTAAAGCAGGGCCTTTCTTTGGCAACTGATATCACTGAAGTCAACACTTCTCTCTGTTGGCGAGGACATCTGAAGCACATTCCACAGGCCAGCAGGGAAACGAGCACAAGGACCTAGTGCTAACATCTATGAGCTTTCAGGATCTTCCTAACCACAGCATCCAGGACAGGATAATTCCTTAGTATTATCCTGACCTAACAACAGTGAACACTGGGAATCCATGACCTCAGCCAAGGACAAAGTCAAAGATGCAAAGAGAACTGCCTTCCTCGTCTCTAGTATGATGCTGATGTCTGTGCCTGTGCTGAGGCTTGTGCCTACAGCACGAACCTGTGAAAGGACCATAGTGAGACGCAGCCTGAGGCCTCACATCTGAACTTGCAGCTCAGATGAAGTTCTAACCCATTTTAAAGCCAAGACAGGCATATGTGAGCTGTGTCCTTGTGGCATGTGGTGCCCATTCAAGCCAAAGAAAGAACTATAATTATTTGTTGTTGTGCTTGCAAATCAGGATAGCCAAGAAAGGCCAGATTTTAGACTGCTAAATCAGCACTCTAAAATCCAGACTCAATTTTCCAGCACCATCATAATTGAAGGTGCTGATCCCAACTCCCTCCGTGTTGGATGAACAGGTAGGGATAAACCTGAGCTCAGGTTTCCAAAGCGACTCTGAGAGCAATGCTTGTAGGAGCAAGGCAGCGATGTTGCAAAAGAAACTTTTCCTCATCATGCAATACAAGCCAAATGGGAAAATTTTTTTCAGCCCACATTTTCGTGTTTGTCAGCCAGCATTGCAACACAATTGGCATAAGAGTTGGTTAGGGCAGTGTTAGAGACATCAGAAATCAGCCCTCCAAAACCATTTCAGGCATGAGAACTCATCCTTGGCTCTTTGGTTGTTTATGTCAGCAAATTGTCCTTGCTGCTTGGTGGTGCTGGCTGAGTTTGTTTAGAAAGTGCCATCTAACCAGAGTCTTTGGCAGCACTAAGTCTTTGCAAACCAAACGGGGCAAGGGCCAAAATATGAGTGTTTCTGGGGACTATTTCCCAAGGCAGAGCGCTGTCTCTCTTGGTCCCTCCTGACAGATCTCAGACTGATACAACTCTTGGCTTTTGAGCATCAATTTAGAGACCAAGAGGCCATGCTCATTACTTGAGTTTATGTTTGCAGGTTGAGACTGGTGTCTTTCAGCACACATGTAGTGCACATAATTTCTCCACAGTGTATCTTAATATCCACAGTGTACTTACAGCCAATTTTTCCTTTGTTACATCCTACTGTCATCCTGACCTCCCCACAGCAAAGCAATCACAGAGCAGAGAGAATCTCAACAGGACCAAGGAGACCTTATAGCAAAAGGACTTATGAGGGGTCCTTACGGAGTGGAGAATCTGGAGAGCATCTTGGTTGGGTTAAATAGACCACTGCAATCACTATGGAAAATATAATCTTGGACAAAGTGGGTGTTCAGGGTTGCATGCAGCATGATGGGGAGTGGGCAATGGTTAGGAGAGAGGTATTGCACATAACCAAAGCACACCAAGCTAGGCTGTGCTCACAGGAGCATCCCTGTCACCAGCACAATCTTTCTAATGTGAATATACCCATGATCTGAAAGAATTTGTCCAGAAGTGCCAAACAGGAGCCTCTGTATCCTGTTATATGGATTCATGGTCTTCGAGAAAATAGTAGCTGCATCAAATTTGGAAAATATATGGGGTCACATGAAAGAGATTAAGCCAGTATGAAAGACTCTGGATACCAAGCCCTACTCCCCATGCCATCTCTGTTTTGGGGCCTTGTTATATCTCCGATACTTGAGTCACCTCCCAGTACTAGCACATGGTGAGGTGGAGAGGTACGAACATGTGCTCAAACCAGAGCACCCGTGGCTCTGGAGATAACACAGGTGCAGCTTTCCAATGAAATAAAGAAAGAAACTCATCATCTTTCCATCAGGGGGAGATGAGGAACAGCTGCTCAGGCAGCATCTCTTCCTATGTCTAAATGCAGATGAACATCAGACCAAGCTTTCCTTTGGAGTCATAGACCTTTCTGAAGGTGATAGTGCCCCAAAGCACTAGCACTACTTGCAGCTTTCTCCTGAGTTCTAAAGGATCTGCTTATAAAGCACATGAAAACAAGGTCTTTCTTTCAGGAAGAGTT
Organism: Tinamus guttatus; assembly: GCF_000705375.1. The sequence continues at coordinate 29,382 of NW_010579843.1, read as the reverse complement.
TCCTAGAGGAAAATTTGCTCATTGTTAAAACCAGAAATTCCTAGGCAGGAGAGACGCTGACATTTTTGAATGAACATGTACTTCAACAGTTTGAATCTTAAGCAAAAGATTTTGTTTCTATTTGGGTTTCAGCTTACTTCAAATTTTTCAAAATTCAACCTTAGATTAATATATGCAGGTAATACATGTGGTTAAATATTGTGTTATTGCAGCTTGGCATTTACCAAATGAAATGTTTTGATATCAACATAAAATATTTCAGTCAGTAATTCTGACATTTTCAACTAGAAAATTTATCAGATTCTTCCCCAGCTGGGGTTGCTTCTGCAGCTTACTCAGAGCAGCTTCGTCACAGGTAGAAGCGATGCACTGCATGTGATGAGCAAAGCCTGCCAGATCCTTCCTCAGATCTGCCAGGTGTGTGGACAGATGCACCTTGTTCGAACCCGGGGTAGTGGAAGGAGGCTGTCGATGACAGGGGGTGCGTGTGCCCCTGATATGCAGTTGACTATGGGGTGTATCCACTTCTTCTCCCATCACTTGGGCTGCAATGGCAGCTCATCAATGTTCTACCAATGCACCCTACAAGTGGCGTTGGGGGGCTGCAAAGCCCTTTATTGGCCTGAAGAGAAAATCAGTCTTGTGCACACAGCATGTAATAGTGTAAGATGCCCATAGAGGTCCTCTGGGAGGTGCTGGGCAAAAATCTGGAGCAGGCTGGGCAGACTATAACGCACGAGCTCTGTTCTCAGGTACTGCAGGTTGCAGAGAGCCGCAGATTGCTGGCAAGAACCAGCCGTGGATTTTCTGGCTCTCTAGAAGAGCCTTGCGGCTTACAACAGTCTTTGGCTTGCCTTGCCCCACTTTCTACCGTTCTGCATTGCTCTTATTGGGACATCACACAGTGCCCCTCATCGAGTCCTCAGGCAAGCATGGCTAGTATCCCAGAGCAGGATAAGAATTCTCAATGCAATATTTTTCTTCAACTTCTGCCTTAATCAAAGCAGGAGATGCCAATTTGAAAGTGCGCTATTTCCATGACTTCAAGGACATTTACGTGAGGATTGTGACAAATGAGGCAATTGTATTTGTTTGCTATTTGCTGTTCCTTACTTCTCTTTCAAAAGACTTTGGCTGGGCAGAAAGTGCCTCTGCATTATCTGGTCCTGGAAGCTGCAGTGCATATTGGACACCTTGGCTAGTGCAGGGAGATACTGCATCATCCCTGACAGTGACTAGGTCTGTCCCCAAGGTGCCCAGTGCGTGGGAAGTCTGAGCACAGCAGAGACCTGGAGAAGAGAAGGAGACAAACTCCCAGGTGGAAAGAAGGGAATGTTGGGTACCTAGTACAGAACATGACACCGGAAAACTCAGGAAGTTGCAAGATATGAGCAAGCCTGAAGGATTGTCCCTCTCCCCTTCAAATAATACATTAGATAGTAAGGACATTTGATTGCAAGACTTTTTTAAAAAAACTTTTAAAAAGTCCTTGTTTACATTCATGTTTCAGCATTATTATTATTTTTTTATTTAAATTCCTTTTGGTGTTTTTGATGTGCTCACATTAAGGATAAGATTGAAGCTGATTCCCTTCCAAACACTAGCCAATTATAAATGCAATTATGTGAGGCAAAAATATAAGAACAAAGTTTTAGGCAGGCTGAAAGGTCCTATTTGGACAGTCACATGACAGAAAAATATTGATTTTTATGCCAAATTACTTTTGATTTGGAATGTCTTCTCTGTTGTTTTAACATCAACATTGGAGAAATGTTTTTCTAATTGTGTAAAGACTTGTCATTAAACAATTCTATTGGGGTTTGTTTCATGGGAGCTACCAGAAATGTGAACTCACAAAATCACATTCCGTGCTTGATCACCAACCTGCCTAGAGCAGCCTGCTGCATTGAAAGCAGAGGTGTTGGAAGGAGTCTTTGAGTTCTTCTAACCTCCTCAGAGACTTTTCTCAGGCCCCTGGGCTTGGTGTATGAGAAATGCTCTCCTAGTCCAGCCGAAGCAGCTTTATCCAAAGCACTGGAAGCACCAGGGCACTCATATTGCAGTGATCGTCTAGGCTGGAGGATGTCAAACCCCAGCAGGCTCATAAAAACTGTATCTGGCAAGACAAGGAGTCTTCTCTTTCCACTGCCACAATACAAATGCTTCCCCCTTTTATCACTGTGCAGCCTTTTCTCTGTAAACCAAGACAGTTGCTGTCCAGCAACAGAGACCCCAAGAGAAAAGACTCCATTAATTTGTTTAACAAGATTCAAGTCCTTTTTTGGGGGGAAAAAAATGCACTCACAGTCTGATCTGAGTTTCATCTCTGTCCCACAGCAGAGCACGTTCTGGATGCGGCTCCTCACTGCCTTTCAGCCACGTCTGCTCCCATGCGTTTTTTTTTCCCTGCTTCCTGCTTTCCCTTCTGCTTTCTAGGGACAGACCTTCCCATGGCAGGCCCTGGGATGAGATCACTGACAGCTCTGATCTGGCAGATGATTCCTCAACATCATTCCTTGGTGTTCTCATGTTAATCATTCCCAAGGGCAGAACTGCGCTCCCTCCTCTGGCTCCTTTCTGCTTTCATGCACACAGGGCACATAACAGAGTTAGGACAGCCACAGGAGGAGCAGAAAGCAGAGCAATCAGTGCTGGATGAGATCTATTTTTGCTATAGGTCACGGCACAGAGCAGACGTCTGAAGACCCCCAGGTGTAGGTACGGACTTGATGTCACCCAGGCAAACTGGCCTTGGTAGGGTCTTTGTTATTGAAACACTGGGGAGATCTCAGGTAGGGCTCACACATGGGGGTTGATCTAAGACAACTGATCTGTTTTCAGACATGCACAGGTGAGAGTAGAAACACATTTTGCTCTTGCCTATTGCAGTGATATGGGATTGACGGGGCCGGTGCCTACAGATATGGTGTGATGCTAATGAGCTCTCATTGCTTTGATGTCTTTATCTTCCCTTTCTCCTTTTCTTTATGGAGACCAGCCTTAGTGTAATTTTCAACCTGCAGGCTCTGAGGAAAAAATTCAAGTAGCTCCATGGTTCCAAGAACGATTCTACCTGCTGCACCAACTTTACCCCAAGCAATTCAGGCATTTGGTGGCGACCTCAGAGATTTCAAGATAAAGGGGAAAGGGCATAACAAGAACCTTTATGAATCACTCTAGCAAAATCTGAAGAATTTCTAAAACCAGCCTTCATTGCCTTTGGACTTCTTTTTTAAAGCTGGTGTAATTGTACATTTTTTGCTGTATGCTAATAAAAATGAGAGTGGCCAGAAGACAGACAGAGACATTGCTCGTCTTCTAGGGATTTCAGCAAGGCAAGAGTTCTCCATGCCTTGCACAAATGAGTCCAATGTTGTAACATTCTGGGACAAGGATGAGAATTTTGCTCTGGTTTTGTGCATCTCCCACACAAAACAGGCTGCTGGACCACAACCAGAAGGCCCTAGTGTGCCCTAATTGTGCAACTAATTAGTAATGAGGATACTAAGACATTAGCTTCTCCTCCCTGTCATCTCACAAACTCAGCTGCCTGAGCATGAGGAAGTTTTGTCTCATGATCCAGGTACTCATGTGTTCAGCACCAGCACTAAAAGAGGCTAGAGTTACTGAGTCTGTGCTGGAACGGGACCATATGAATATCCTGGACTTCCTGGAAAATGCAAAGATATTGATATAGTGGTTCAATGTGCGGCTTGAGAAGATAGTCGCTATTTGGGATGCTTAGTAACTTCCTGTAGAGTCAAAACATGAGCATAGCAGCCAGGTATGTTCTTTGAGGCAACCTTGTCTCGTTACAAAGGAAGAGCACAAGGACAGTTTTCTTAAACACTATGAAGATCCCACCCAGTGTCCTGGACAATGTCTACCATTATTTCTGGGACATATATCTGAAGTAGACCCTGAAGGTCTACATCCACTGCTGAGTATTTCAGATACTGCCATAGCAGCTGGCATCCCACTTGTCTGAGCAATTCTGCTAAAGAAAAATTCTTTTGATCTTTGAGGCTCATATCACCTCCGACCTAAAACGCTGTGGCACCCATCCTGTAGCACGGGTAGAGACATGACAAATGATCTTGCTGGAGCACCCAAAGCACAGTCTGTGTCATAGCATTTTTTGATAAGGAAGACTAGCTAATCAGCTAATAATCAAAGGTTGTTCATGAAAGAAGGTGACATCAAAGCAAATAATTTAAGGAACCCCTCGAGGGCCAGCGGACTTTTAAGGTCTGAGGCTGAATCACATCAGCTCAGTTTCTGTGAACTGTGTCTCACTTTTCTTGCAGGTACAAGTTAGAAATGCTTACAATAAATGTTTAGAATTAGTTAGGGAACGGGAGGTGGGGGGAGTATTAAATCACTCTAATTATAGCCATGATGACTTTGGTGCGGTGCCTTTGGAAAACATAGGTAATTTGAACACTTAATGCAAGAGGCCTTAAAAAAACATGGTTTTATGGGCAACTATGGATGAGATGAGAACAGGGTTACAGTTTGGGGAATTTGTGTCCCTCTATTGTCAGCATTTCAGACCACAGCCAAACAAAATAAATTGTCAATGAGAGGTTTCCAGTCATTATTTGACAGCTTGCAAGGATGACAGCCAGACCAATAGTTATGGAAAGAGGGACAGAGAGCTTTGGAACAGGATAGGGATGGCTTGTCCTAGTGTTGTAAGTGCCAATGCAGCAAGGCCTCATGAGTAGGATATTGAAATCAAAGGCAAGAGATTGGACAGTTCCTTTGCTGGTCTTAATGCTTGCAGGCCAGCACAAAGCTTTGCCACCCCATCTTTTTCCTCTCTTACCCTTCAGACTCCTTTTATGTTTAAGGGATCTGAATTATGTCTCCTATGGCTTTGCACAATACTTGCTTCAGCATGGTCCCCATCTTCATGGTTGCTTCTAACATGCAAATGACAATATCCATGCATAGATATGAGTAACCCAGTATTCATTTGACTCCAGTAGAAGCAAGTCATTTGAAAGAGAGAGCTATTTTGAAAAGTGAAAGCAACTGACAGTGCAGAGAAAGGGCAGAGGAGTACCTGACCCCATGTAGTCTGTGAATCCATAATCCTTCTGCCAGATGTTTCTGGAAAAAAAGAAAAGAAAAAAAAAGTTAAAATACTATGGGTTCCTTTTAAAATGAAGTAAATGAGGTTGGCTCAAGTAACCACCCCTCAAAGTTCAAAGAGATAAATAGCTTCCCTGATTACCTGAACAGGAAGTATTTTCACTCTTGATGCACTAGGGACATAACAAGAAACTTTACTAAGAGGAAAAGCATGAGCTTTGGAAATTACAGCAGTAAGTCAACGACATCTTTACATGAGTAATAAGTCAAACATTCACTCCCACACCACTTCAGGCAGGAATTCTACGCCTCAACTTTCACACAAGCATGGACAGCCTGTGGAGAAACATCTCATACTTTAGGAACTATGAAAATCCAGGCCATGCTCAGGAAGTTCACTCCAGCCTCACTCTGTCTTCCTCCACACCTTCTGTCCTTGCTCTGTTCCCTCCTTGCTACTCTCATGTCATAGTAAGTCCAGGGACTCCACCACGTCAGCCAGCTGTGATGTCCACTGCTCTAGAGGTGCTGGTTTGGGGCCCCATGGAAATTTCTCTACTCTGACATCACTTGGGAGAATTAACGCAAAAGGATGAAGAAAGGGAGTAGACCACTGAAAGCAAAAACTCGCAGAGTGGAGCTGTGGGGTTGACAGAGTGATGGGATGACAGTATTTTTCTCTTTACCTGTAGGAATATTTCTCAAGAAACTAGAAACAGTTTATTTTTGTGTTAGGAGGCATAGGTATTGATCAATGAGAATGACTTTATCTGGAGACTTAGATTTACCAGGAAGGAAAGAGGGCATTGAAACATCCTTGTCCTTCCCATTACTACCAACTGTGCACCTTGATGCTGCAGGCCCTGGTGCTCGGTGCCATGTCCCGTGGTGGCCTGTCCCCACCAGCCCAGGGTGCGAGCCAGATTGCTGTCCTCACTGTGCCTAGGGAGGGCCGGGTACCCAAATAACAGTGAGACAAGGTTCGAAATGATAGGAGATTTGGCAAGCAAACTCCATTCCCTAAATTGCCAGCAAGGGTAACTTAAGAAATAAATCTCAGAATTTCAAACAGATTTTTCATGTTTCAGGTCTGTGTTTTGCTTCATAGTCTTTTGTTTCATGCTAGTTTTCATTATTTTTGCATTGTTTCACAACATGTCAAAACATCAGACTAATTCATTACAGCATAAATGGGAGACACTTTGATGTAGGGGAAAAAAAACAGATGTTTTAATGGGTGCTAAGTAGCAACTGCCCTTAGGGATTTAAAATAAAAATAGAAGCTGCACAAAATAATACTTTAACCCTTCTAGTATATTATAGTATTACACATTTTTTTGTATAAAACTGTGCAAAATGACAAGACTCCCTCCTCCTACCAAAGAAAAGAATGATTTATGTTTCATTACTAACAAAATTCTGGAATTTTCTAAAGAACACAAAGTAATGAGAATATTTTCCAACCTATTTTCCATTGAAGCAATTTCTGAGTCAGGGCCCAAAGCCAGCCCGTGATGCTACAGGGCATTTGATATGTGACCTTTGAAGCATTAGCACAGCGCTGCAGTGTTGTGTGTTAAGTCTTCAAGATGTCAGTTAAAATGTCAACGTGTTGTGAGGCCAGCAGCCAGGTTGGAGAGCTCCTTCTTATGTGGTTGGGTTTTGTTGAGGGACATTTTCCTCCTTCATGCTTCCAACCTAGTTTCAGTTCTTACTTTTGGGGTATACCCCCTTTCTCCACGCATTTATCCATCTCCAGGTGGTTACAACTCCTAGAAGATTACAGACACTAGAAGATTACGTCTTCCCTCAGGCTTATGACATTTACTGGAAGAAAGAGTAAAGTAAAATTCATTCATTTTTATCTTGTGCCTCCTTATTCTTACATTACGAGATAGGGTTCTGTATATTTCCATTTAGTCTACGGTTTGAAGGAGACCAATGCTATTCTCCATATACACAGCGATCAGAAATAGTCCCTTCTACTTCACTGTGGTTACTTCTTTCCATCCAATTTGCAGGTTGATGTTGCGGTCAGAGTCTGACTTATGATAAAACATTAATGATAAAGCTGGAAAGGGCTTCTCTCTCTGAAATGTTTCCTGGCTTAGCAGCAGCAAAATGACACACAGCCTGGCAGAATGATTTATTCTATATAAACAATTAAAGTAGCTGATCAGAGATTTTTGTCTTTCTTCCTTTTTAGAGATCTGAGCATGAACAACATCAGCCAGCTGCAGCCCAGGACTCTCCACCACCTGCGCTTCCTGGAGGAGCTGTAAGTATCCATGGAGCAGAGCATGGTGAGGTGGGAGCAGGCTGGAAAGAGGTCTGTAGCTTTAGTAACCACCAAAATGTTGTCTGCCATTGAATGGAAGGGGGCTGCATAACCGAAAGAGGGTTTAGTTGTTGCTGAAGTTGTAGGAGTTTGACTGAGCATAACACCTTTAGGTGCACAGGCCTGATGCCAAAAGAAAAGAAGTGTCAATCCATTATGCCAAAGGGGGTGAAAAAATAATACTTTACTTCAGAACAGGGCCAGACAAACAAGTAGCTTCATTCACCTCTCTGCACACAACCTCTCCTCACAACCGTCTCTAGTCCAGACACACATCAAGTCCTGGTCCCTTTGCTTTGGGACTGCAATGATCCTGCAATGGAAGCCCAAAAAAAGCAGCATTTGTTCCATAGGCCAGGGTGTCTGACCATGCAGCAGTGTGCTCAGCAGTCTGGGCAGGCACACTCAGGCACAGCAGTAATCCCAAGCAATCAGCACGTGGCCGTGTGTCAGTGAAGGAGCGGCCCCACTTCTGAAAGTGTGAAATCAACCACCAGCATCAGAAACCACTGGAATTCCTTGGGAGCCCCAAAAACAGGAGCCTGGAGGGCAGAAGATTTAAGCTGGCCATTTCTGCATAGGTAAATTGCACCTGTACAGTCCTACCCCACTGGACCATGAGAAATACCTCCAGGTGCTGTTCTCATGCTGTTGCTCCTTTCAACACAACAATTTCTGCTGAAAAATACAGTTTCTTCAAAACACTACTGTTACACAGAATTAAATGCTAGTGTTAATTCTGCATTTGCTGTATGTAAACTCAGTGTATCTATAACAATTACAACAGTTCAATGTGAGTTTAAATGAAACACTTTGACTTTACTGAATCATTTCTTGCGACCACTTTCACAAAAGGCACTGCCATTTCAGCAATGTAAGTTTCCAAAATATCAGAATTTCCTGAAAAGGAATTTGCGGTTCCCCAAATAGAGACATTTCCAGCACTATCTCATATGTTCAGCTACCTGTGGTGATGTCTGTGAAGCAGCTGAGCGACCCTGAATTAGAAACACCCCATAATACTCTGTAATGCCAGTGGTATGCACATATTATGGTGCTGATCTGCTCCTCTTCTCCTCATCTTCCTGCAAGCTTCAGTGCGATGTGGCTGTGTAGAGCACTCAGCACAGTCACAACAGAAAGTCCTGCGTATGCAGTTCATCATAGAACACTTAAGGTTGGAAGGGACCTCTAGGGATCATCTAGTCCAACCCCCTGCACACGCAGGGTCACCCAGAGCACGTGGCACAGGGCTGTGTCCAAGCGAGTTTGAAGATCTCCAGAGAAGGAGACTCCACAACCTCTCTGGGCAGCCTGTTCCAGGGCTCTTTAGAAGACTTTGCACATGTGTGCACATGCCTGTGTGGATACACATGCCCAGGGGCAAAGTTGCTCTCTGAACACTCAGAAGTGCCAGGCCAGGTACCAGTTTTCATTGTTCCCATAACAGGTCAGATCTCATGATGACCAAATCCGACTACAGGCTACTCGTTTCAAACGGGCTGCAGCCCCTGCAGTGGATGATCTTCCCCAGGTCACAACCTGGGAAATGGAAAAGCGTGGGGCAGAGCAAGGGTGCATGAGATAAAAGGTCTGCCTGGATGGCTGAGGATTCCCTGTGCTGATCCTTTTGGGACAGACCAGGGATCCTTGGCCAATAATGCTGCCCATGGATTTGGGTGACTGGACTGAAAGGATCTGAAAGGATCCCAGTTGTGAATTTCTTAACTTTTATAACGATTTGCTTCTTCTTCATCTGCCTATAGCTTCTATTCATCAGACCTTCCTCTGCCTTCAGCTGCTTATCAGGAGCCCCAGGATGCCCTTCACCACTTGACATTTACAGACTGTGCCAGGAGTCATTTTTTATTCTTCTTTAGCCCCACAGTTTGAACTATTTACAGAAACTGAACTTTCAACACCTTTTACGTTCATTTGGAGTCTTTTCCTTTCCATTTTTCAACATCTGTTTTGAAGTGTGGGCACCTGAAGCACTTCTTGGGGTACTACTGCTTTTCACACACACATAAACAGCATTCCCTGTTGTACACAATTAACGGTTGTCTTGCTGCAAGCAATCAAGTCCTCATTGCATGTCATGTACAAAACAGAGCAGTCTCAACCAGCACTGAATAAATATTCATAGAGTCCAAAAGAGCCAGCTCCCCACAGCCAAAAATAATTATGAATGAAACAGACTAAGAGGAAAAATTTAAACAGGAAACTCTGAAAAATAATTGGAAGTTGTAGAGAACATTTTACTAGAGGTTAAAAATGCCACAATTCCTCATTTGGAAAGAGAAGATATTTTGACTAGGAAAAAAACATCACAATTAGGAAAAGAAATAGAAACTGCAACATTGTATGTTTATGAATACCCAAGTTTATGCTTGAATTTGACAACAACAATATAGTAATCCTATGTAAGGGAATCAAATAATTGATTTGAAATCAATTAAGTATTTTTATGTAATACCGGGGAGCAAAAATGATTCTCTCAAAAGCATCTAGATAAATATTATACATAGGCCAGTCAAGTCACTTGGAACAAACAAGTAACTGTACCAAACTTTCATCCCAAAACATTATATCAGGATTTTCATATTCAGGAGAGGACTACCCTTTGTGCAAGGATAGGGTCACTCTCATAAGAATAACCCAAAATTTAGCTACTTCCAAGGCCTGTCTGCTTGCATACCCTCAGTATTTTTATTTCAGTTTTCACAGCTAAAATCCCTGTGTATTTTGTCTATCTGAACATATTGTATTAGGGTGACTGATTCAAGTCTGGTTTGGAATTGTGGGCTGCAATGACAGAGGATGGATAGGGAACAGTATAGATAAGGGGAGAAGAGATTAAGTTGATTTTGGCAGAGTGCTTACTAGGATGCCTGGGAGGTTGAGCTGAAAAGCCTGTCCTTGTGGCAATTACTCATCTTCAGTCACATGGAAACCTCCTTCCATCAGGTTCCTCAACTGCAAATATTCGGGTGACCTTCCAGCCCCATCCTGCTTTGTGCCCTCCTGATATATCCTTGATAAACTGGGTAATAGGCTTGAGGACTCAGCAAGTGAAGTGAAAAACTGCAAAATTCAATTCAGAGTGAAGTAAAACTGGTGATCTGGGACTTTGGTCAATTTGACCTGAAACAAAATATTTTCTTTCATTTTCAGATTATTTCTTAACATTTATTGTTTTACCTTGGGTCAAACTTGAAAAGAAAATGGTATTTCAAAGTGAAAGCTGAAAAGCTTTATTCCAAAGATGTCCTTGGAATCTTTTGGAAAAAAAAAAAAGTTTATATATTTTGAAAAAGAATTACATTTTCCTCAGCCAGTTTTTTTGCCAACTTCAACACAGATTTTCAGATCTTCTCCTCAAGTCCCCTAAAACTATTGTTTCCTAGAGACAGGCCTTGTTCTAATACTCAGAAACACCCATAAGACTGACCCTGAACAGCGTGTGGCCAAGGGTTTCAAGTCCCAGGAAGACCCAGAAAGACCATGATCCTTCTCCACAAGCTGATCCTAATTCTCTCTCCTGCTCTATCACTGCCAGTCTTTCCTGTCATTAGATCTATCTCTAATAAATCTCAATCAAAGCAGCTTAGGAAAGAGCTCTTCTTTTTCACATGTGACCTTTCATAATGTCTCCTTTTGCTCCACATCTATTTTAGCACCACTTGAAGCTCCCCGTAAGTACGGGGCTTCATGAAAAACAGAGAATAGCAGGACTGAAGTACATTAGCTGGTCATTTGGGCTTTAAGTGAGGAAGAGGAGTAGTGGGAAGGGTAAATAATACTGCAAAAGGAGACAGATATGTGTCTCATGGACAATGAAGACAAACGTGCCATCTCCTTCAGGTTCCTGTGGAGTGCACCAAGCCATGTTGAATTCATCCAAGCCTCAAGTGTGGCAGTCCTCTTCATTCACCCTTTTGGGCAGTGGGGGATGCAGGGCAGCAAGTTAGACTACAGGGTTGCATGAGGGTCTTTACTAGGAGGCTGCACAATGAAGCAAATGATCAGGCCATGTAGCCGTGTGGCCCCACGAGGCCACGTCCTTGTTGGCTCAACTCCCCTCTGTAGAGCAAATGACTTCTCACAAGGGACCAGAGGCATCTTTGTGGATACAGCACAGATGAGGATACCAAGACTTCTCCAGCTTTACCGTTTGCTTACTCTGTGTTCTTGTTAAAGAAGGTTTCCTCACCAATGCCTCCATTTACCCATCTATTCAGTGACAAGAATGAACCTTTCAGGTGCCCCAGATGGAATCACAGAATCATTATTGTTGAAAAAGGCCTTCAGGACCATCGAGTCCCACTGTAAACCTTTCAACACCATGTAAACCATTTCCCTAAGTGCCTCATCTACATGTTTCTTGCACACTGCCAGGGATGATGACTTCACCACTTCCCTGGGCAGCCTGTTCCAATGTTTCACCATTCTTTCCATGTAGAAATTTTTCCTAATATCTAACCCGAACCTCCCCTGGTACAACTTGAGGCCATTTCCTCTTGTTCTATGCATAGGTATTTTGGAGAAGAGATTGACCCCCACCTCACTACAACCTCCTCTCAGGTAGTTCTGGAGTGTGATAAGGTCTCCCCTGACTCTCCTCTTCTCCAGACTAAGTAAACTCAGCTCCCTCAGCCGCTCCTTGCAAGGTCTGTGCTCCAGCCCCTTCCCCAGCTTCGATGCCCTTCTCTGGACACAGTTCAGTGCCTCCATGTCCTTCTTCTAGGGAAGGGCCCAAAACTGAACACAGGATTTGAGGTGCACCCTCGCCAGCGCCGAGCACAGGGGGACGATCTCTTCCCTGCTCCTGCTGGCTACACTATTCCTGATACGGGACAGGAGGCTGTTGGCCTTCTTGGCCACCTGGACACACCACTAGCTCATGTTTGACCAGCTGTCGACCAACAGGCCCAGATTCCGTTCTGTCTCTGCAGCCAATCTGCCCCAAGCCTCTGCGCTGCATCGCGTTGTTGTGACCACAGTGCCTGGCCAGCCTGTCTGGATCCCTCCGCAGAGCCCTCCTACCCTCAAGCAGATCAGCTCTTCCTCCCAGCTTGGTGTTATCTGCAAATTTGCTGAGGGTGCGCTCAACCCCCTCATCCAGATCATTGATAAAGATATTAAAGAGGACCAGCCCCAGCACTGAGCCCTGGGGAACGCTGCTCGTGACCGGCCACCAGCTGATTCTAATGCCATTCACCACCACTCTCTGGGCCCAGCCATCCAGCCAGTTTTTTACCCATCTGCTAGATCCTGTTAGTCATTAATTTTTACTCTGAACTGGTCAGGAAGGTGTTATGGATGCCATTAGCACTCTAGCTCCAAGACTTCAAAGAGACCAGATTCTTCAGTTTCTGCCAACTTTGAAGAGGCAGCCTCACCAAGGGCTGCCTTCCAAAGGTGGCTTTCCGATGGCTCGGAAAGCATCCGTCTGACTGCATGCCGACTGATCCGTCAGTCAGCATCTCTGGCTCCCAAAAGTTCCTTTGCTTTCTGTAACGAACCTGTCTCTAGCTTCAATGGGGAAAGGGAGCAAACTGCGCTCGGAGAGGCAGTGTGGGACACAGGCATGTCCCCAGCATGGACACTCACCATCTCCTTCCTCCAAAGAAAGCCCGTCACAGGCTGGTACAAGGGTGTTCAGACAAGGGCCTCACACAGAGAGGGAGCAGCCTGGAGTTTAGTATAACTCCTCCTTGCTTCTTTCTTTCTTTCTTTCTTTCTTTCTGGCAGCAGGAAGATTGTTTAAAGTTGCTAATAAATTCCAGTTAATGAAGCCTGAAAAGCCAGAGCTGGGAGCCAAGAGAAACAAGAGCAATCAGTACAGAAGGAATAGAAAGAGGATCTTGAAAGCCAGCCTGGGAATAATAACATGTTGAAATGTGTTCGCCGGCAAGGGCTTTGTTACCGTGCTTTGAATCCAAACACAAGCGGTTGGTGCCAAGTAGAGAAACTGCAGCCAAAGGCAGGTGTTCATTGCCATTCACCTCTTGCTTCAGGGCACAGCGGCAAGATCAGACCCCGTCCCAGCCACTGGCTCTTTCACCTGCCTCTTACGAGGCCCTGGGGGCAGAGGGACGCACCTTCACGGGGAGCGCCTGGCCTGTGCGTTCGGCCTGCTTCAGGCACAGCAGGCTCACGATCCACGTCACGGCCTCTCCTTGCAGGCTGTCCCCATCCCATGCAGCTCTTGTGACATAATGGACAGGAGGCCAAGCAACAGTGGAGGAGCATAATGAAACAAAATGCCAACATGTCCATGAAGAATGGGACCAGAATAGCCCCATCTTTCTCACTTCCCACAGAGAAGACCCTTCCTCATCCTTTTCCTGTGTGGGCACAAGGACCAGTGGAGCTGCGAAAGGTTGCAGAGCATCAGCATTGCAGCAGTTATTCCTCTGCCTGGTGTTGGAGCCACCCACATCAGTTCATGGACATCTGTGACATCCATCGTTGAGATATTGTCCAGCACAGAGCGTAACTCCATTGAATGACAGTCTGAGCGTCATTCCCACGAGAAGCAGCGCTCCAGTAACACTGTGCCTGGGACACGACCCTCTCCAAAATGCTAGCTCTGCTGTGTCAAGGGGTGCTGGGATTTCTGGGCAATGTTCGATTGTGCTGGCACCACAGGGAAATGCTTTCCTGGAGCAGTAGAGTAACATGTCTGAAGCAGGGCCCTCTTGGGAGAGTAGTTTTGGAAGGGGTCCTGCTATTCCTGCGACACATCAGACTACACAAGTCTCTGGTAGAGGGACCAGCACTTGCAGGACTGTGACCTCATGCAATTCCACGCATCTCTGCAAGGCAGCAGGACCCTGCCTTGTCATGCCAAAACGTGGAGAGTCCATTCCCTAGGCATCTGCCTCTTCTGTCACAGTGCTCCATTCCCAGATAATCTGCCTGTGGGTGACAAGTTCTGATCTTTCTGCGAGCTGCAGCTCCTCTGAATGTTTGGGAACTTTTGTTCCTCTCCAGGACACTAACTCCTGTTTCTATGAAACTACCAGGACACTACGACTGAGCACAGTGCTGTGATTCGCCTCCAACTTGTTAGTGACAAGAGGAATCACCATGGTTTATCTAGGATATCCTATCCTCCTGGTTGACATTTTCTCCTCAGTAGAGGAGGTCACCAAACCAGTGCATGTGACAACACAGGATCAGAGGATAATTCCTCTGCGGAAACCTTCCAGTCATCCCCTCTGTGAAATCTGGCATGTTGTGAAGGCAGCATTGGCCAAAGCACAGGGGAGAAAGAGCTTCTGTGGGGTTCTCCCCTGTGCACATTAAATGATGAAGAAAAGTTAATGATTTGCCCAAAACAAGTTTAAAATGTTGTGAAAATTTAGAGACTTTAGTTCCTTTTTTTTTTTTTGACCTCAGTTCTAAGTTCAGCATCTCAAAAATCCCCTCCAAAACACTAGCATTTTTCTGGAGTATTCCAAGTGGGGCCAAGTAGAGGAAAAATATTCCAAGTAGAAGAAAAATACCAAAGCAACACTGAAGCTTTGAAGGGTACAAATCTCCCTTGAAAACCTTGACTGGTTATATTAAAAGGAGATGGAGGGAATGCATTTAGTGTCCTATATCGGATTGTTCACTAAGGAATTGCGTCTTATTAAATCTTACTTGGCAAATTAATCCAAACTATCTATCTTGCATATGAACATTTGTGTGGGTTGAAAACTGGCTTGAAGATCATAAACATAAGAAGCAAATGCCATCAATCTATCGAGTTGGAACAGGCATTTGGTGGGGGCATGGAGAGCAGAGTTAAGAACGGGCCTGCATAGTCTCCTCCTCGATGATGGAATAAGGCAGTAAAGACCATGTTAGAGACACCTCCAGGTGATACTGAAGTAGGACCAGCTGCAGATTCCTGTGTGGGAAGGGAGAGTCCAAGCCTCAATCTTTTCTCCGATATACCATGTTTTCACTTGTGTGACTTAATTGGATTCATTTGTGTTTTACACAAATGTGAGAACAAACTCAAGTATAACATGGAGCCCTTGGTCCCTTGTGTTTCCAGATGGCAAGGTCTGGGCATGATGACATTGTTTAGATGGGATTGCAGAGAATTACTCTGAACACAGATTCTGTCTTGACAGTATAAGTACATGAGAAATGAACTAGAAGAAGAGATCAAAGAGGTAGACTGACAAGCACAATAAAGATCTGGCAAGGGGGAAATTCCACTGGGATATGGACATACATGTTTGTCCTGTCCTGCCAATGGGCAATGTTCCTGCCTCCTAATGTGGCAGGGCATCATCATGTTGCCTGAGCACCTGACATGAGCAATCATGCCCAATAAACATCCCTTGGGTGTGCCATGAAAGTTCTGCATGACCAAGAAGCCCAAGATACAGGAGGGGTGGGAGCCTGTGGTAACTGAACTAGAGCAACCATGAGCTGGTAAACCATGAGTTTGTTCCAACTTGGAGTGTATTGGGAATGCAGATCAAAGCTTGCAGGAATGTTCTCAGAAATCACTGAAGGGGAGGGGGAAGCAGAATTCAAAATCCACTGAACACACAAACTTTCCACAGCAAACCAGCCAACCCCAGCTGCCATCCTCCCCTTCCACTTGACCCCTTTCTTCCTCTTCCATCAGTCACTTTTAATCCAGAACTCCCTCTTCCACTCAACTCTTACCTTGTAATGGTATAAGCTTCATTGGAGAAGAGGATAATAGGGCATACAGCAGGAGCAAGTCTGCCAGTCCTAAGGATAGATCTGAGCTGAAGCCGTAGACATGAACAGGAGCTTCTGTGATACAGACCAAACATTCAGTGCTCGAGGAGCAGCTTCCTTTACACTAGGAGTGTAAGTGAACATCTTTTATTTTTTTTCCAAAGATATTGCCTCAGTCCTTCCCATGGAAGGAATGAATGAAGAGATATCTCAGTGAAGGTCACTCTGGCAACATCACTTAAAGTGTAATAGAAATAAAGGAGCCATTTTCAGGAATTTCCTAGGGTTTGGCATCTAAAGCTGTAGTCAACTAGTGTGTGCCTGCTAGACTGAGAGAAGGACAGAGCAGGGAGGCAAGTCCCAAAGAGACTGCCAGGTGACAATGGTCAGAGGGATCGTTAAACACTGATGGAACACATTGCGTCTTGGGACTTTTGCATGTAACGGCCTAGCAGCTAATGACATAAATCAGGCATTTCTTCCTGGTGGGCATCCCTTGTGCTGGTTGGAATAGCCCAAAAGACCTATCCTTTCCTGTTCTACTCTCAGAGACTCTCACGACTCTCAGGGCAGTCGTGTCCCCTTGCCTGGATACCTGGCTACCACTCCCAGCATTAAGACCTGGATGCTGGCAGTTGCCCTGGAAGATGGTGGCCAGCAACAGACCCACACAGAAGAGGCAATGGGCACAAATTGAAACACAGGAAGGTCCATCTGAATATGATGAATAGTTTCTTCCCTGTGAGGGTGACAAAGCACGGGGGGACCAGCTTGCCCAGAGAGATCTCCTTCTCTGGAGATCTTCAAACCCACCTGGACGCAGTCCTGTGCAATGTGTTCCAGGTGATCCTGCTTAAGCAGGGGGTTGGGCTAGATGATCTCCAGAGGTCCCTGCCAACCTCAACCATTCTATGATTCACTGAGGTGGATGTGGTTGGTGCTGTCCTTGTCCCTGCTCCTCAGCACAGCACTGAGCTTTGCACACGGGGGGAAAAGCTGGGCTGTGCTGGGAGTGGGAAGGAGGAATGGAAAGAAGAGCTGGATGGAGGACAGGGTTAGATGTAGTCCCCATGTGACAGAGCCCAGGACAGAAGCAGGAGCAACAGAGCATCTCCTTCTCCGGAGATCTTCCAAACCCGCTTGGACGCAGTCCTGTGCCACGTGCTTTAGGTGACCCTGCGTGTGCAGGGGGTTGGACTAGATGATCTCTAGAGGTTCCTTCCAACCCTAAGCATTCTATGATTCTATGATCATGGCTGCTTCTGCAGAGCTGGAGAACATTTTGTGTTTCTCCAAGACACCCAGAGATGGGACAACATAACACCCCCCACACACACAAAACTGTTCTTCCCTCACATTCTGTTGTGTCCTCGGTGGCCCAGTGTGTGCCCTGCCAGCAAACATTGCTCCTTGCCACCCAGCTTGGAGGCTGGGAGTGCAGGCCTGACCTTGTTCCAAGCTTGTGCTGCTCATCCTAGAGGTCTCAACTCTGCTTAGCCACCCAGCACGTGGGCTTGGGTCCCACAAACGCACCCGGGCAAGCGAGCATAAAGGCAGGCCACAGTGGGAGACAAGCTGGAAGGCACGTGTGAGTGGCAACACATGTGCCGTCATGTTGGCCAAGGCCCAGGGACAGGTAGAAGTGCTGGGGACGTGAGGACACACAACCCACCGCAGAAGGGCTGGTGGGACAGGGGGAGCAGGCCGAGGAGGCCGTGCTGAAATGCCTGCCCCATGGGCAAGCGCTCCAGGCTCCCGGACAACATTCCCTCCCGTGTGGAAATCAGCAATCAAAGGAGCAATTACCCTAAATCACAGCCTCCAAGTGACAAATAGCCCAGCCTGCCAGCGAGCTTGCATTCTGTGAAGGGGCAGGTTGCAACCTGCTCGCACACATTAAAGAGACGACCCTGTGCTGTTTATGCTGTCAGAGGCCTAATTACGGGAGCAATTTTCTCTAGATTACTGAGGGAAGAGACAGGGAGGGAGAGGGCTTGGGCATCCATGCCAGCTTTCACCACCACCCGTGACTGTGACTCTCCAAAACTGCTCTAACCCTCTCAGTGACCTCTGTAGTGTCCTCACTGTGATGCGTGCTGCTTCCAGCCTGGATTATCTGCTCATGTGGAGCACCTGCCTCCTCCATAGACAAAATTTTGAAAAGGGAATTGCCTTTTTTGCCCATGCTAAACAAATAGGACATGTTTGCAAGCATGTGTGCCCAATCCCTTGGTCCTGGTTTGAAGGTGATTCAGTTTCCCAAAAACCAAAGAGGAACCTCATCACAAGCATGTTTACTGCTGTCTTTGGGAGATGCAATAATTCCACTGCAAGTTATGAGGACGCAAACAGTTTCTTACCCTGTGGCTATGGGAAAGTCTAACCTTGACCTCTTTTTGACCACTTGGGAATCATAAAGTAAAGCACAAATGCAGCAGTGATTTGGGGGGATTGATTTCATTATTTTTAAACCTGTCTTCATGATTTCTGGCCACTGGGCATGGGGATGGGGTTTAGGTTTGTCCCTGCAAGGAAAACAGAATGGAGGAAAGATCCTCAAATTCCTACACTGAGCTTAGGCTCTAGAGTCCTGGATTTTACTCCTGGCTTCCCCACAGGGTCCCACCATGATTTCTCAGGACCACAGCTGTGAAAATCATAATAGCAGTGAGAACTGTGTGCAGTTTTCCATGACAGTGAAAAAAAAAAAAAACAAATCCATGTTAATGTCTTAGCCTATCCTAGGCCTTGTTAAAATTCGGGCACAGTGATCAGATGATCCTGTACATTTTTTTTTTCTGCAAGATCTTTTCCACCAGCTCTGAATGCTGCCCCCTGCACTTTGTGCTGTCACTCTCCTGGTTCCAGTCACCGCTGTGATACTATCCCTCATTTTGTCCTCCTCTCTCCTACCCCTCCTGCACTGTCCCTATCTCTGTCTTGCCTTCTGTGGTTTTCTCCAGCCACTGGTCAACCTCACTGCCCATCTGAGAACCACTTTTGCCATCTCTGACCTGGTTTTGCACACTTCAGCTGACCTTTCCTCTTGTAGCATCTACATAGTGTTTTCAACCCTCTGCCCCTTCCCCAGTCTTCCCTTGAAGCAGAAATACCAAACTCAAACGCGTGCAAGGAGCTAAGTCTTTGCTACAACCACTTAGATCAAAGCAGGACTGAGAACGATGGAAATCAGGTGGCATCAGACTTGGAAAAACTATCTGTAGAGCAAAGCAGGACCTGCAGGATGCAGAATCAGGACACATGCAGAAACCAGGGACAGAGAGGGAGCAAAGGTTGTGATTTAGAGCTCTCTCTCCCCAGGCCCACTTACACCTGAGCAGAATGTACATGTGCCCCTGCTCTGCCCTCCCTGCAGACCTTTGGCTGCAAAGCAGAGCCCGAGTGTTAGTCTGTGCCTCCAGGCAGAGGTCCCTCACATAGGCAGCCACAGGAAGTCTGTGTTGTCACATCTGTGAAGTGGGGTCCTTCCCAGGTAGCCGGGGAATGACTCCAGCCACAAACTATCCCTGGATGCTGAAAGCACTAACCTGAGGGCTGGCGGTAGTAATAAACTATTCTTTTCTTTGCCTGTTCCCCAACCATAAGAGGGGATCATATGTGAGGATTGCCTGCAGCTTAGCTTCCAAGTGTCAAAGCATCCTCCCTGAGGAGGCTGTAATGAGATGCACGAGTTGTTAAGCCTCTGCAGACAAGGGATTGCCATTACAAGGATGTTGACGCATTGCTGGCTCTTCTTTTTTCTGCAGACGCCTCTCTGGAAACCAGATCTCCAGGATCCCAGGGGAAGCTTTTTCTGGCCTCTACAGTCTGAAGATTCTGTAAGTAATTTCACTCCCTCCTGCCCAGCTACCACCATCTCCCCTTGCCTCCCACAGCACCTTTATCCTGTGCCTTGGGACTTTGAACCCGCCAGAGGCTGCAATGTTACAAGTTGGGTAGTGTTAGTCATTGTGCAACATGTTTCTTGGTGAGGAGAATCTGCGTCCCATCCAAGGTCCAAAAGCCACTAGCACCACTTCCTTGCTTCTGCTGCAGCAAAATATGAGATCATCTCCAGGATACAGTCCTTCATGACTTGTGAACAACAGAGAACTTGCAAACGTTTATATTTTGGATAAAATCCACAAAATATCCTTACAAATTTCACTGCCCATTCATTCACAGTGCTACAGATGTGGTCTGCAGACTCCAGAATGGCACCCATCTGTCAGGTAGACTACAGCAGGGTCTTGTGACGGGGTTACAACAACTCCAATATCTAAATACCTTGGACATGGAAAGACCCTTGGAAAGACCCTGTATTCTGTTCAGCTTGTCTACCTGTTTGTAGCCAATCTGCCTTTGCTACAAACTGAGTGTCTGACTGCAGGCAGGCCAGGTGGCCTGAAGTTGGGAGGCTCTGAAGTTACCTGCTTCCAAGGGAGGGATCCTTGGGCCCCCTTGGCTTCAGCCTCAGCTCAGCTGGCTCCCAGGGCCAAGGCAGACGTGCAGCTGTATCTCAGGAGCATTGCAGGGTTCAGGCCATACCTAGGAACAACCAAACCACGTAAATAAAGACCTAGTCATTGTGGGCAGACCACCCACCTCTGTCCACTCATTGGGAAGGGCTGGGACTGCCCATGCCTGCAGGAAAGATGGAGTGACAAAGGTTACCAGCAAACTCCTCCCTAGGGACCAAGAGTGACCCTTTGGTCATGATATGACATAGCTTTTGCACACATGGAAGAAGCCCACAGAATCTGTGAAGGACATTCAGCTCCAATTCCCTCTTTCTCCCTTTCAGGAACTATTTTAAAAATCTCTTGCAATAAACATT
Source organism: Tinamus guttatus (assembly GCF_000705375.1). The sequence goes on along the minus strand of NW_010579843.1, from coordinate 8,392 downwards.
TCATCCCCAAGGGGATGTTTTGAATTCAGCCGCAATGTAAATTGTTGTAGCCGGCCCAGTTTATACAGAGCAAGCAGGTACAAACCTGCTCCCAGGATTAGAGAATATAGGCTGTTTACTACGTCTTCTTAAGATGTAAAGTATGAATCCTGCCCTGAATCTCAGGGCTTAGAGATTTATCCATCCCCTGCATTAGGCAACAAATCAAAGGAACTGAGGAAAAACCGCAGCTCTCCCACCCAATTTCAACAAGAGGAACTTTCTATTCAGGGAACTCGGGAGCTTTGAAAGCCGCTTTTGATCAATTCCTACTTGTGTCAGGCCCAGCTAACTATTGATGCAGAATATAAGAACGATGCCTCCCTTCCGGAGCCAGCACAGCTCCCAGCAGGATGCAATAACAAGAGGAATGTGCTCTGTCTGTCCTGCCATCAGCGCGTGGATGCGCCCACGGATGGCCCACATGCCCTTCCGTGGCTGCAGACACCAGGAAGGGCAGGTTCATGAGTGGCCCCATTCCAAGAAAAGCCCTAAAGGATTAGAGCTTCTGTCTCTGTATTTTCAATTTGGACATGGTTGCACAGAGAAATTTGCTCCGGGTCATCTTGTGAGATGAATGGAGAGCTGTGGTTAATGTCCCGATTACCTTATAATGTCCCGATGTGCCTTAGGACAACCTGCCTTACTCCCAGACTGTGCTCAGTGACAGAGGGTGCTTCTCGTGCTGTCACAGGCAGTCCCTGCATCACAACCAAACCAGGGCTTCCTTAAACTTACAGCAAAACCCCTGACTTTTCCCATAGAGATGTGCAGGACAAGCCCGGATCCAAAGCCAAGAAGGAAGGGCTGATGCTCACAGTGGCTGGCCCATGCAGGCCCTGCTATGGGGCTGTTATTTAAAGTTCCTGCTTTCTCAAAGCAGGGCATTGCCAGCCTTCGTATCATTGGGAGCATTGCACTTTTCGAAACTTTTGACACTTTCCTAGCCACATTTGCAGAGGAATGTTGGGCTGTTGTGTGCTTTTGCTCTAGGACCTGCTCTAACTATTTTCCGTAATGACATTGCTGGCTCCCCAGGAGTGAGGTCACTGGATGTAGTTGTCAGTCCCCTCCAGGCTCATGGTTCTTGCTTCTTCTAGAAACAACCACCCTCCTTTTAATTCCTCTGCCACCATGCCAGGGAGGCAGGCAGTGAGGGGCATTGAAAAGGTAGGCTCATCTGTGGGAATTTGCTGGATCAACATTAGAAAATCTTCCAGGACAGACTTTAGGAGCATTCCAGCTTAATCACATTGGAAGGGCTCTTGGAAAGGACAGGGATTCTCACTGATTTCTTCAACTTAGAAAAGACAAAATAAAACCACATGGTGCTGAAGAAGGAAGGCAAAGGCCACCACGTATGCTCTTTCAAGTTGTTCTTCTCACTGGGTAGTGTCCCTGATGGGACTGGTGACGCTACAGCAGCTCAGTAGGTTCTGATCCATCTCCCCAGAGACTGGTCAGCGAACAGTGTTTGGAGCCTAGCAGAAAGGGTAACCTCCTGAGCAGCCTCTACAACCTTCTACCTGAAAATTTCAATCTGCATAGCAGCCTGGTGGCATAGGAGAAGGGGGCACATGTCTCCTGCCTGGCGCTGGCTTGCTGATAAACCACGAGTCACTCTACTTCCCCTCTGATCTCACTGGGAGGAGGCTCTGTATGCCAGTGTCCAAGACGACTTCCACAACAGGACCCACAGCCTCTTTTGGTACCGCAACAAAATCACCAAAGCCTCCTGTAGGAGAAAGTGTTTATTATCGCCATATTACTTACTTTGGTGAGGATCTTAGGAGATCTGAGACAAGAGTAACTTGCTCTTGGAGAAGACAGACATCCTCCCTTGAATGGAGGCAAAGAGCCAGCATACCAGCAGGGATCCTCCTGCTCCTCCTGATGCTGTGGAGCTTTTGGTGGGTCACAATGTGTCGTGCTGGCCCTGCCCTGAAGGACATGGAGTAGCTGGTGGGCACCCACAGGACAATAGGTAGAAGGATCAGAAAATGATACACTGACATTTGAGGAGAACATAGCAAACATTGCAAGGGTTATACAAGAATCATAGAATCATAGAATTGTTAAGGTTGGAAGGGACCTCTAGAGATCATCTAGTCCAACCCCCTGCACACGCAGGGTCACCTAGAGCATGTGGCACAGGACTGCGTCCAAGCGGGTTTGAAGATCTCCAGAGAAGGAGACTCCACAACCTCTCGGGGCAGCCTGTTCCAGTGCTCTGGCACCCTCACTGTTAAGAAACTTTTCTTTAGGTTCCTGTGGAAGTTTTGATGGTTCAGTTTGTGGCCATTTCCTCTAGTCCTACCCTCTAGTCTGGCCACCACTGAAAAGAGGCCAGCCCCATTCTCCTCACTCCTTTCCTTAAGGTATTTATGGACACTGATCAGGTTCCCTCTCATCCTTCTCTTCTTCAGGCTGAACAGGCCCAGCTCTCAGCATTAAATGTTCTGCTGATAGTTCAGTCCAGAAGAGATGGCTCAGGAGACATCCGGAAAACATCAAGCACTGAGATGTGCAGGGTGCTCCTCCCTCAACCCCATTCCCTGCTTTGTGGGACAGGAGGGTCTGGGGGAGACCCTCTGCCCATGCCTTCTGGCTGGTTCTCTGGCGGGACAGAGGACCCCCTGAGCTGCCTGAGGACCCAAGGGCATCAGTGCTGCTGTGCCCAGAGCCCCGTCCTGCCCGGTGCACACTGCAGGGCTGGTGGGACCCCTCCGAGATCAGCATCATTCAGAGGGGGCCATGGGGCCAGTAGCTAGTGGGAGAGGTGTGAATTGTGTGAAGGCCATAAGGGAGGGCCTTGTTCCTCTCCTGTGCAGTAACACCAAGGCAGTGATGAAGCTAAACACCACTACCTCGCTTGACCAACTGATTGCTGCTTGGGAAAGGGGTGCAAAAACCCCAGTACCAGATGCCCCTAGAGCTCTGTGCAACCCTGTGGGATCGGGAAACTTGGCCAGGCTGATGGCAGGCACACAAGGACCAAGACAGCTTGTGGGGCTCCTACATCCTGCCTATGGGTTTCTTTCCACAGCCAAAGTATGGTAAGAGTCTAAGGCACTAGTTCCTGTGGCCAGTGAAGAAAAGAAGTAGATGACTTTTTTAAAAAACAGACGGATTAGTGATTTGGTGATGGCCTGAAGGCAAATTGAGAGAACTGGGGTTGCTTAGTGTGAATAAGAGGTTAATGAGGAGAGACATAATCCTTCTAGGACATAGCTCCTGGAATAAGGAAGAAAATATGTATCTGAAGGACAGGACAAGCAGGTCTTCAAGCTGATGGCACCAGGGATGTTCAGAACAGATTGCCTGTAGATGTTTGGAGCCTCTATCACAAGTTGGCCAAGATGTGACAGATGGCAGGTGTGGCTGGGCACAACCCCACAGGGCCCTACAAATACTCAGCAAACTGGGACGTCCCCCAAGGACATAAGCTGGTGACTGGGAGTGATGACAATTTTTGCCATTTACTTTGGATGCGCTGAGGCCTTAGACTGAATGGCAGCCATGTGTGTATCACAGGTAAACACTCACACGGATCTTGGGATGCCAAGAGACCTGGTGCTTTCCCAGTCTTTCCAGAGAATTAGTCTGTGTTTAAAAGGATGGGAAACACCCTGGGAATTCCTCCACAAACCTGCCTGTGCAGATGGTCTTCTTCTGCCCTCAGAGTGAATCCCAGCACTACTGGAAGCAGGATCAGATTCTTGGCTCTGCCTACTCCAGCTGTCTTGCTGCACAAAAAAACACCTGGAAATTGTCCATAAAGTGCAGGGGTAGAGCAAGGAAAGCAGGTGTGTGGAGACTGGGAAGAGAGCAAACAAAGAGCCAGGCTGCCCCACCAACACCAAAACACTGTGACCCGGGGCAATATGAGGAGATCTTTATGCACCAAGCCCTGAGCCTGAACTGGAGACAAGGGGAGACGTGGCCTCCTCCACTCTCCTCTGCACGCTGCCAGCAATGGTTGCTCAGAGGTGCTGACTGATCCTCTGTGGTCTTCTCTGCTGATGGAAACATTCTTCTGCAAAGGGACTCTGCAAGGCCCCCTCTCTCCAAGGTGCTGTTCTGCAGCACAGCCGACCCTCATCCCTCCCGAAAGTGGGAAGTCCCAGGGTCTATGCTTCAGTGCCGGCATTCCATGAGAAACCAGATGCATTGGCTGCCATGGTGCTCCCCACAACAGCTCCATAGTCCAGACTTGGAAGCCTTTTGAGGGGGCAGCATATGTGGCTTAATCAGAGGATCTGGAAAACTGCCCAGTCCTTCCAGACCATCTCCTGCTGCCTGGATGCCCCTAACCTTGCAGTGCCCTGGAGCTCTGTGGGCCAGGAAACTGCATCCCAGCTGGCCACGTGGCTGAGCTTGTGCTGCCCCAGCCTCCCACCACATCCCACCCACGCGCCCTCGCACGTGTCTCCCTCCTCAAATGCTCTGCCACACGAGCAGCACTGCCAGGCTTCTTGTTTTCCTGGCTGAACATGCTGCAGCAACAACTGCACTTACAAGCCAAGAAGGAATCCCACACCAAACCCATCAAGGAAAGTCTCCAAGCACAACCACAGCCCGAGCCTGCCTCACCCCAGAATGAGGAGGGGAAATGCCTGCGTTCATCATTTTGGCTGCAGACTCCACTGCACCCTACCTAGACAAGTCTCCACCAGCCTGAATGAAGGCACAGCCCAAGCAGTGCCCCCAACCTGCCTGCACACATGTGCTGACCCACTGCTGCCCACAGCCGCTACCACCCACGCTCTGCCCGCTGCTGCCCACAGCTCATCCCTACCAATACACAGCCTAGAGCAAGTTCCTTGCTCTGTATCTACAACATCTCCTTGGCAGGTGGACCCTACCCAAGCGCCTACCTCCACACACTGCTCTGCCTTTTCCTTCCGAGAGCTGCGAGCACAACAACTCATGCGATCCAAGTTAGGCACTGACTGGCCTGGATTTGTGAACACACATGAAAAACATCATCAAGAAGGTCCCCAGGATGGCAGGCTGGCAGATAGCTTGGGACACGCCAGGAACTCACAGACAGGCTCTGCCTCTTTGATAACCTCAAGTCAGTGCAGAATATAAATGTGTCCGAGACAAAGGAAAAGATGTGACACATCCAACAGAGGAGCTCCCTTGGGGAGGGAAGAGGAACATGCAGAGGTTGGAATATCTTTAATGGAGATGCACATGCTTCAGGCACAGTTACCTCCAGCAGTAACAGTCCTTTGACTGTGTTGACTAAGTCCCTTCAACCTCCCAAGATGGGGACATTTTATCATGCACAGGCCTGTAGCTCTAAGGGCTGAAAATCTGCTGAGACTGTCTTGTGCAAGGAGCTCCATGTGGTGGGGCCTGATCCCAGCATTTTCCTGGTCGTTCAAGCGTCCCAGTTCTTCCAGTAGTAGTGAGTGGGTTCAGGACACAAACTGTGTCCATGGTCAGAAATCAGGCTCAGTCCAGTGATATGGTGATAGACAAAACACGTGGTGCTACAGGTGGGCAGAGGGATGACAAAGGCTGCCCAAGTTTTAAGTACCCTCGGGATGGTGTTCTGCACTTTTCTTAGTCACTACAGTCAGTCAGACACCTGCCCCTGGGATGAGGGGACTATTCCCTGACATCTCTCACTCTCTCGATAAGGTGGGCAATTGCTCTAATGTTCATGGCCCTTTCTTATGCCCTATACTTACTTCCGTTTCCAAGGAATTCCTGTAAGCTCTTCTTGTCAATTTGAACAGTTACTTGCTCCCTTTGAAACCCTGGTTTGGTTTTGTTTTTCCCTCACATCCCACCCGGATGCAATTTGTGCCTATACTGCAAATCCCTTTAGTAAATAGTCGTTCTAGAGTGACTCCGCAACCATTGTATCTACTGCAGCCTCAAAAGTTGAATAAGAAAGCTACCCACAGGCGAATTTCCATAGACTCTGCAGAAGCAATCACCACAGGGAGAAAGATCTCTTACACAAGTAGAAATATGGACAATAGAGCAGGAGGCACTGCTATTACTCCAGACTAACAGAGATTACAGTTTCTTCCTCAGTGCTGTTCAAGCTATCAAAATGTCTGCAGTTCCAAAAGCTCCACCCAGAAGTGTGCACCCAGATGCCTTCACCAGTAATATGTGTGCATTGCACTGGTCTCCCTCCTATGCCATCCTGACAGCTGATCCTCCAGCTCCCATTGCAGCACTTAACTCTGCCCAGGACCTTGCTGTAGGACGCTGGTGCTACCTTATTCTGGCCTAGTGTGGATTGCAACTCACCTGCTTGCATCCTACGAGCTTGCCTAAGAGATCTGTGTGACCAACATATGGCTTTCCAGCCCCTCTGGTTTTCTCAGGAGAGTCCAAGACAGTTCCAGAAAGAATCATAGAATCATTGAATCACAGAATCCTTAAGGTTGGAAGGGACCTCTAGGGATCATCTAGTCCAACCCCCTGCACACGCAGGGTCACCTAGAGCACGTGGCACAGGACTGCGTCCAAATGGGTTTGGAAGATCTCCAGAGAAGGAGAAGCAACAACTTCCTCCATTTTGTGTCAGGCTTTCTTTTTTTTATATATGAAGTTGTTTTTTATTGTTTTTGTTTTTGTTTCTAATTATAGGATGTTGCAGAACAACCAGCTGAGCCGCATCCCTGCAGAGGCATTGAGAGATCTGCCAAACCTCCAATCTCTGTAAGTCATTAAAAATCAATGCTATGAGCTGCAGAGTCCCTTGGGGGCCCTAGGTTCCCAGCATTTGAGTCATTAGTTGCTTTGTCAAGGATGTTCTGTCCCTTCTTCCTTTTCTTTTCCAATTAAAATTAAGATCACTGTCACTTAGTGTAGAAGGGAGGGGAGGGTGATTTTCATGGAAGGAACACTGTCTTGGTAAATGATGTTGAAATTACAGCTCCCTGTATGTGTGTTGTGATGAAAAGGCCATCAGAGCCAATGCACATTTCAAGGAACACTGGAAAACATCCACTCTGTCCTCTCTGCTGTGGATCAGGGTAGGGAAGAGACCAGTCAGGCAGCACAGAGGACACTCAGGTCTGTCAATGTGCAAGTTCCATCGTTTGCCTAGATAGTGGCCAGTTATGTCAGGGCATAAATGCTCTAAAATACTTCCAAGGATCCAGCTGGGGAAAAAAGGATAAAGCCGTGACAGTGTTTTACTTCTGGAAGAACTATGCTGCAGCATGTTGTGCTACTGTATTCACTAAAAGTCACAAATCACTGAAATAGCTGTAATTTCCTGGGTAGAGACCTATGTGCAGTCAGAGCTCTGTTCCTAGCAGTGCCAATGAATTTAGGGCATTAGGGCATGAATGTTTGGTTTCCGCACAGTTGGAGTAAATAGCTCTGCTAAAGCTTGAAAGAGCATTCTGAATTGTTTTTTCTTTTCATGATGGATCACTGAAAAATCTACCTTAACCCTAATCTTTAACTTCAGTATTAGCCTTCCTATTGCCCATGTCATTGGGTATGGAAATGTTACCGTGTCTCATGTCATTTCAGCTTCATGTCGCTCTGCCTTCAGGCAGATGTAGAACAAAGATGCTCTGCTTGGATTTCGCTCATGTTGCCACAACTTCTCTCAAGGCAGTAACTAACCACAGGGCAAGAGCTTCTAACTTTGTATTAGACATATTTATTCCTCTTTTTCAAATATCTGAGTCATTTTCCAGCAGTTTATGAAGCTCTTGTGTATTCATTGCCAAAAATTTAGCCAGCCTGAAACACCCATAGGTCATCACTGCATCGTTTCCAAGCGTTACTGGTTAGACTATCATAGGAGCAGTGTACTCCTGTTGCCCAGAAAGTGCTTTTCTGTTTTTTTGGTTTTTCTTTCATTCAGAGTCAGAAGTGGCAGTTTATGAGTTATGAGTTGGTAGCAGTTGGTACTGATCTGCTGCATCCCTTCTCTACATTGCTGTGGTCCCAGCTGGGAGACCATGCAGGAGACATGTTTAGATCTGTACAGAAATCCCTCTGCTTGCTTGGGAGAGTGCAAAGTGGCACTCGGCATGTTCTATGAGATCCATGCTGTGACGTCAAAGCACCAACTGCAAATTTGGTAGTTAGTTTGGGTGTCTCTAAAAGCAGGAGGTTGACTCATACATATACACTCAAGGAGAGGAAAATCCATCAAGAAGAAACTCCAAAAGAAGTTGATATCCAGAGAACAGAAACTATTCCTCTTTTATGGTGTCTCTAAAAGCAGGAGGTTGACTCATACATATACACTCAAGGAGAGGAAAATCCAGCAAGAAGAAACTCCTTCAAAAGAAGTTGATATCCAGAGAATAGAAACTATTCCTCTTTTATTTTATATACATATATATATGGAAAATAA
>NW_010579841.1:0-13876 GCF_000705375.1 Tinamus guttatus | reverse complement strand
TCCTGGACAAGCCTTGGGAGCCTCTCTAACATCCCTTATTCGAGCCACTGGTAAGCAGCAGACCTCTCCGGATAAGGGAGTCAGGTCTCCATATTGGTGCCTCCACGCCCTGCAGCAGGGAGTCACCCACGATGATCACCTGCCACTTCTGAGTGCTCCTTTTTTCCTTAGGGGGAGCAGCCTCAGGGCATGGACCTGACTGCCTCTCTGCAGACAGCCCCCTACTGGGCCTTGGTTCATGACCTCCTCTGATCCCCAAGTTCCAGGGCCTCATACCTGTTGGATGTGGTCACTGGTGGAGGTGAGGCAGGCCCTGGAAGGGTTCTCCTGCCACCTGGAATAGGGGCCTGTTTCGATTGTTGATCGTCCCTTGATACTGTTAATTCTGCCCCCTCTGCCCTATGGCAAGAGGGTACTGGATTTACAGACTGAATTGGGGGGTTCTCTGAGTGGCTTTCCTGGGAAGACTGCAGAATGTAGCTCCACCAAATCACTTATTTGAAACACTACTGTTAGTAAGTGAAATGTAACACTTGAACCTTGGCACTTTCCCCCCTGCTTCATAAGGGTATGAATCCTTTTCAAGCACCGCCCGGAAGCTAACGAAAGAGCTTTTTCTAAAAGGAAACTAGATTTCTCAACATACAAGAAACTGGGAGAAAGCTTCACCAAAATAAGTTTGTATTGAATTATTATTTATATCTACATCCTGTTTAGCCAGTTTGGAAAAATAGTTTAGTTCATGTTTTGTAGACCCTTTGTGTAAAGCTTTGAAAAGACTTCTGCTAAAAGAGGGAGGGCCCCAGGACTTATATCCTCCAATTCACACTGTGTGGGAACTCAGAACCTTCAACCTGGATTTCCTAAACAAAAATAAAGTCGTCCTTATAATTTCCTCATGAACTTTAAACAAAGAAATATGAATAAAAGAAATATGAAGGTTGAACTGTGAGGAAAAAGTGTTATAGTTCTGTAATTGCACTGACATTTTGACTAAGATAGAAACAAAAAGGTCACGCTCACAGGGCTTTGCGCATGTTTCCAAGAATCATACACTTTGAAAAAGGTAGGACTGGACAGAGAAAGAGTTACGTCTTTTCTGGCTTAATTTACAGCAGCACTGCCCTGAAACATAACTGAGCTTTGATTGCAACTTGGATACCTACCCACACTGATGAAAGGTGTTCTGTCTGGCTTACACTCAGATGCTGCTAATCCTCAAGCTGGTTATGCAAGGGAAGTACAAGCTTTCATTCTGCCTTGCAAGGTGTTTCAGCACACATGGTCTCTCAAGAGAAACTGAGAAAAACCTGGATATTATCGCTTTTAGAGCTCAAACTAAGCTAATTACACAAGTTATCCTTCAGTGAGCATACATGCCTCCCTTTTATACACAATCCTGAGTGTACATGCAGTTGGGTCCTTGTGAAGAAGGAGAAAGCAGAGTCCACACAGAGCACAGCAGATGAAAGGCACAAATGGAGACTCTTCTCCTACACTGAGGAAGCAGGGAAAAGGAGCTGCTGGCATGGAAATAAACTAACCAGCTAAATCCAGCACAGATTTAGTCATACTTCTTGAAACTCCAAGACATTAAGCTATGGAGGCTACTACCACTTCCATTTCCTACCACATTCCAAGAATTCTGGATAAGATGACAAAAGGAGCACTAAGCATTTTTATAGCACAAGTGATACAGACTCTGCATCTAGAGTACTGCTATCTGGAGTATTTCCCTACTAGGGTGGCACCTTTCTGGTCCCTGACACCATCGCTTTAATTTATCTGCATGGCTGCATGACCAAGTGCAAGGTAACACACTGGACTAATCCTATATTTCACCATGAGAATATGATCTTTAAGTGTATAATTGCTATACTGTATTCCTACTGGAGACCAGTAAAACAAGCATCTGGCAGAGTAGAGAAAACACATCCCTCCCCACCCCTCAATAAACAGTATTTGCTCAGAAAACAAACCAATCAAAAATTCCTCGTAACAACTGCTAACATCTTTTTAATTGCCTCAATATTACTATCACTGTAAAGTGTGTTTACTTTTTCTAAACTTAAGTTCTTCAGTACACATTCTCCTTTGAGGCTTTAAAGTGTGTGACATTTCTGTCCAAGTTAGTTTTCTTTCATAATTACAGATGTGCTTCTACCTAAAAGCAATAAAATTTAAAATAGCAGTCTGCTTAAATTACCAGATAAATTTCTCACTTGACACCACACTCTTGTCCAGTCTATTTTCATTTTAAAGATGCCATTCAAAATTAAAGATCAAAGCATAAAAGTTGATTATGCAACAATGAATTTCATCTCTATTTTAACTCTAGTGAACAGGAACAAGCCAAAAAACATAAGCATTACATTAATAAAATGGTCAGCAGAGGCTTATTTCATTAGTGGGTGTTTTTTTTTTTTTTGGATTTGTTTTTACTACTTGAAGCATTAATTCCATGCACACTATTATTGGGATTAAAAAAAAAAATGCATATTTTTTTCTTCTCCTGAAGAACTTGCTGCTGTTTCTCTTTGCTCATCTTCATTCCACTTCTGGTTGGTGGTTTGTCTTTTCTTTAAGAAAGGGAATTAACATTAACCTTCCAGCAAAACATAGTCCTCAAACATTAATTCCCCTACATAAAGTAGTTCGGATCTTTTGCTCAGAGACCGCAATATAGGCCTTTTCAAGGCAGGCGTTTCTAATCCAGCTGCATAACCTCATCTCTCCTAAAACATGCCGAACCAGCTGGTGTCTCAATACCAGCTGGTGTCTTAATGACAACACCAAAAACCATGTTCTTTGACAACTGATATTTGATTCTCCATCTCACAGGAGCAACCCTAAACACAGTAAGGGAAGTTGAAAGACTGTCCTTCAAGGAAAAATTAGTATTTAAGCTTTTAAAAGATTTTTAAAAATTATTTCTACTAATTCAAATTCAATAGATAAGTAGGAATATGTCATTAAATCACAAATTAATAAAAAATGCTATTTTAAGCGCTAAAATTTATTACTAATTTTCATGAAATAAAATTTTGAAGAACAGAAAGGACCACCTCAAGATCAAGAAATGTGTGAAACATAACATCTAAAGATTAACACAAGATTTTTAGCAGAAAGCCCTATATAACCACATATATTTCAGCACCCATGACTTGTAGCTGAAAGGTAGATTCTGATCATCTTGATAGAAAGAATGAAAACTATCAGCTTTGTAGCTTCCAGTAAAGTCAACACAAATGCACAAGTATCCATTAATTCATCTCTTTCACAAGCTTTAAAACACCCATTTAATTAGTTGGCTTAAATACACACCCTCTTTTCACTGCCATCTCTCTTTATCATAGAGCAACATAGCATTACTGAAAGCTGAAGCCAAACGTAACTACAATTTTGATAACCATCAGGATAAACTTGTCCTTCAAACTATACACCTAACTATTCTTTATGATAAAACTTAACCTTCGTATTATTCATTTTCACAGTACCTTATGGTATTCTGATGGTTTTGCCTGATTCTGTAGGACCTATGGTTACTGAAGGTATGTGTATTCATTTATTACACAAAATGGTGTGTGGGGAGGGTGTTTTTTTCTTCAATTGGAATGCAGATTTCTAAAAGCTATGAGAAACTACCAGCAGAGTGGTTTTTGGATAGACTCCAAAGCAAATAACAGAAGAGAAAATTATAAGACTACAAATTAGTCTAAACAGAAATTTGCACATAACAATAAGTAGAAAAGCAGCCACCTTAGTAAGTTTGAAGTCTGTGCTTTGTTTACTCTTTCATATACAGCTATACAATAAACTGATGAATTCATTTTATATGCAACAAACATCTGAATCATTTAGATGTAAAATTCCAAGTACCATAAGCATATTAATGCTTATACACTAAAAAATGAATTAACCTGACCCCCTCTAGTCTTCTACTGACTTAGAAATCCAACGAGTAAATTGCCTTGAATCAAGTGACAAGAGTCCTAGAACTAATAGCCAGTCACTGGCTTTTGCTATTATGCAAGTAGCACACAACTGCATACAAATTTCCAAGTCTTCAATAGTAACTTCCAATAGTAACTTCTTTGTTGTTAAATCAGAAATAGAATGAGTTTTCTCTGTGCGAGACCAGAGCAAACAGCTGTGCTGCAGTTAGTTAGTGGATACATCTATAAGTAATGCAAAAAGTTGAGTTATCAGGTCTAGCAAGTTTCAAAGCAATTGCTGTTAACCAGGGACCATCCAGTGAGGGCAACATTTGCAACACTTTCATTCAAAGCAAGTGCTGGCTCATAACAGGTAAGTCTCTTGAGAAAGACAGGGGAAAAAAAAAAAAAAAGTTTCATAGCTCCATCCAGTGTTTTAGGAGCACACCAGCATATTTATGCTATTTCTATCACCCAATCAAAACAGACATTAACATTGGTCAGACTAGTTCTAAGAGTCTTTCCAGGCACCATACACAGGAGATTACATATTCCATAAGTGCTCCTCATCAAAGAATTTAATGTGTTCAGCATGAAAACAGTAGACCGGACAATCTCTGTTTCAGTAGAAAAAAAAAAAAAAAAAACTGTGTAGAAGAGTAGGGCTAACCGAGCACAGAAAGAGATTGTCAGAAAAGATTAGAGAAACTTATTTATTCCCCCCCTCACTTTCACAAACTGTGGTGGGAGCTGGTAAAGGCATACCTCATTCTGCTTCAGGGCCAGGGATAAATTAGATGACTCTCACTCCTTTCAGCCCTATTTCTTATGACTATTGTGTGAACATGAAAACCCATCTGGAGTATTGTGTCCAGTTTTGGGCCCCACAGTACAAGAGGGATGTGGAGCTGCTGGAGAGAGTCCAGCGCAGGGCTACGAGGATGATCGGGGTCCTGGAACATCTGCCCTATGAGGAGAGGCTGAGGGAGCTGGGCCTGTTCAGCCTGGAGAAGAGAAGGCTGAGAGGGGATCTAATCAGTGTCTATAAGTACCTCATGGGAGGCAGTGAGGAGGATGGTGCTGGTCTCTCTTCACTGGTGGCCACCGACAGAACTAGAGGAAACAGCCAGAAACTGAAGCATCAAAAGTTCCACAGGAACTTAAGGAAAAAAATTCTTGACAGTGAGGGTGACAGAGCACTGGAACAGGCTGCCCAGAGAGGTTGTGGAATCTCCTTCTCTGGAGCAGAGACTCCACAAAACCCACTTGGACACAGTCCTGTGCCACATGCTCTAGGTGACCATGCATGTGCAGGGGGGTTGGACTAGATGACCTCTAGAGGTCCCTTCCAACCTTAAGCATTCTATGATTCTATGAAAAATGATCATTTGTGCATCAAGGCAGGTTCTCTGCTCCTAAGGCTACATATATCTTACCAATCCATGTAATGTAATCTTGCATTTCCAACAGCAATACATTAATCCATTAATTCAGCCTATAAAGCTATTTCCTCAATTAAGCACTCCTTTAAAAAGGGAGGCATTTAAACCTTGACAAACACCAAAGCAGTCACTGAAGAGCCATCTGTTGAAAGACTTTTTTGTACCCAAGTAATCCTTACAAAGCTGTAAACAAGAACAATAGCAAGCTTTTCAAAGAAAGAATCAGTTTTCAGTATAAAATACAAATATACTCATCATGAAGTAAGAGAAGTCAGTTTAAGAGCTCAGGAATAAAAGCCCTGTGCTTACTGCAGGTTTTTGTAGTGCTGTTTATCTCAGATTGAGCATTTAATACTACATTTCATAGACATGCATGTATATAAATGTGCACATATATAAATACAGGCTAAGTTCTGGCTCTACATTTGCTATGCACTCCCCTCTATGGAATTCTTTTCCCTTGCTGCCAGAGAGCCTTCTGCCCTTCGCAGTTGTTATGGTAAGCAGACAATAAACGAGCTGAAATATAACAGAAGTGGTTTTAGCAAAAAGATTGTATCAGTAAAGAGAACAGTGATCAAAAATACAAAAGCCTGAATGTTGGTAATGCAGACTTACCACAGTTGACACCTAGAGAAAAAGTGGTTACTAAGATCAGAACTGTATGCCAAAGTGGGAAATTAGCTCACTTGGTAAACACCTATGCCACCTACAGAAATCACAGCCTGAAAGAGGACAGAAAAGTAGCAATATGAAACTTAGTGTTATTCTTTCCATTATTATTCAGCAGAGAACAACAACTCCCTTTGTCAGAGAAGAGCTTCCTAATAGAACACAGTATTTCAAAAATCCCTAACTCCTACGAACAAGCCAATCTTTCTCAATCTCACACTAAAATTCCCAAACAAATGTGCAGTTGCAACATATTTTTACAACATAATTATACTCTAACCTCAACAATAAAAATGGTATATGGCTAATTAAATGTCAGATTTCAAGTGCACAGATGTCAACAGATTGAATGCATGTAGCAGGTGCCATGCAAGGCACCATGATTCATAACTATTAGACTCTTCCAAACCTTGTCTAGAACTTGCTTATGGCACAATCAGCAAATTGCTTGCACTTTACACCCGTTTACATTGTTATAAAGCTCTTATTTCATCATGTAGGTTGAAAGTTGAGCCGCTAGCTGCAAGATTCAGGAATGCAGACCAGCAAAACATAAGTGTTATGAAGAGTCCCACAGCCACTTGAGAATACATTCAGACTTCACTCTCACTAGGAGCTTTATTGAGGGACAGGCAAGCACTTGAAGGAATGTGGGCAAGCAGGGAAAACTGAGATGACCACAACACTGATTTTCAAAGTAACCCCAGCAAGCAGCTTATACATCTATTTGAGAGTTAAGTAGATGAGCAAGAAGTCTGTCATATTGGAATCATGCAAGAAGCGGTCGGAGACTGTTCTCGTAATGACCCCAAAAACCGCTATTCCAGCGATCACTTATATAATCCATACCTGAAGAGGATTTACTTTCTATTAGCAAGATTTTAAGCGCTGACAACATTATTAGTAGAGGGTAGTAGTTTACATAAGATTAATTCACCTTACATTATAGACTCTGCTGAATGCATTCCTAAAACCTCAGTTTCTTCTAGTGTGGTTTCCTTGGTCATTATCAGATAGTCCTAGAGCCTCCTATTTCTAACTAGCTCAGCATAGTTCATGCCACATACCTTTGTGTATGTGGAGGGCAGGGGGAAGGAGAGGAAGAAATTTTGACTCTCTTCCTCTTGGGGCATCAGTATTTAGAACTCCCTTCTATGAATTTAATGTTGTTCTGGCCTGAAAGGCAGAAGTCAAATATTTGGTATTCTCGTGCTACTGTAGCCTTTGCTTTTTAAACTGGTATAGAGAAGAGTATTTTCCCATTCTGCTTTCTTTTGGAATTACCTTCTTCAAAGTTAAGAGAGATACTACAGTGAAAAGCGTTGTAGAACCTTACAAACTGAGCATCTTCCCTCTGACATGCCAGAACAATGTAAGCTAAACTGCTCCTGGGACACTCTCTCTCCTTGGTAGATTCATTCTCTACCATAGTCAATAAACTCTTGAGAACATGAATGATCAGTAGGAAAAAAAAGCATAATGCTGATAAGCAGCAAAACAAAAAGCATCTGAAACAAACCTTGATGACCACGATCAAAAGTTTATGGTCAGTTTTTACTCTGTATTGTCACTGCACCTTACCTATATTGATTCAACTTCTTCACGAGAAACATGCCTTGTCCTTCACGTTTAGACAAGGAATAAACATGGGACTGAGTCTGCGTGGCTTCCAACACTCTGCTGGTTTGATACATTCCCTATCTGCCAGAAGTCAGCTTGTCATAACAGCAGAGCCCCAACTTACACTTGGCCTCCAAACGACCATATACAGATGGCTTCTTATTAAAGGGTATACAACTCGGACTAATGCATTGGAGTATCTTGCATGTAATTCAAGATGATAAAAGCAAGCAAGTCTTAAAATAATCTCAAACTATTCTGAGGATAACAAGAGAGAAAAAAAAAAAAAAAAAGACCACTCAAAAAACATCCGAGCAAGTGTTTGACACCTTATTGAGGATAAAAAATTGAATACTAAATAGAGATAATAGGGAAATTAGGGAAAAGGTTTTCCTCCTCAGTGCTTCCTGAAATGAAACCATTCCATTTGACATATTTGATTAAATTGATTTGAACTACCACCAACTTGTATGACCTCTTCCTTTAAGAGGTCCGCCATTTGTTCAAGAATAGGTATCTTTAGAACACAGAACTACTTACAGTAGTTATCATAATAGTAACATGTATTTCAGGGATGCCCTCAGGAAATACAAGCAAATTTGTAAGGAAAAAATAATTTCTCAGTCTTGAAAAAAGACTCTCTGAGAAAAATAATTTCAGTCAGTTTTGAGCTCAGATCAAGTCTAAGACCAGATGAACAGACTGATAGCACTTTCTATGCACAATCCCAGTTTTGTACAAAAACTTCACTTAATTGAAAAATCTATTCCAATCCAGTTTGTTCCCTTTAATATTCCAAAGGATATAGCAAATCACTGGACTTGTAATTCAACATGCCCCACTGCTACTTTTCAGAAGCCACGGGTTAGTTCAAATTTCAATCACATTTTATTTTTGTTGAGATGGTTGATTAGGATGTTGTAAATTCCTAAGGAAGCATAGGTGTTCACTTCACATTTTAAATCTATAATCCAGTTAAGATAATTATTCTTCATTTTTATAATTGAAGGAGTGACTTTGCCAACTACATTAGGAAGGGATGCTCAGTAAAGGTCATCAGGAAAATTCCGCAGTTCCAGAATAAGCCTCTGAACCACTTGAGCCTACAGGAGTAGTTTATCTTGCATGTGGACCAGCCACTGTAGGCAAAAACATGACTTCTTGCCAACACATTTTGCACAACTGTTTTCTGGAAAGACAGCAACATTGCAGCTGAGGCATCCTGATTTTCAAAAAGAAAACGCAGAACAGTGTTTATATACAAGATAACTAAGCACATGCCCTTGATAAATACAAACTGAATGGCAATTTGCCTGAGCAGAATAGATTTGAGACTCTTGTACTGTGGATCTGGGCTTTTTATTATTTTTTTTCCCCCTAGTCCTGCCTGCTGCCTGAAGTTAATGATTTGTGAACCAAGGCCAGAGTTTTCTAGAGCAAGGAGATCCTGAGCAGTAAGCTCAACTTTGAAAGATCTGAGAAGTAACTCTGAAGAGACAACTCAGATGAAACAGAACTTGAGGTTGCAATTCCCCTAATTCACCTAGTTCACAACAAGGGCTCTGTTCCCATCTGAAAAGTTGTCAAACGGGCAACACCCCATTCTGACAAAATGCAACAGGCTCACTAATTTGTTAAACCATATATTATCCAATAAATCCATTACTCGTCATCACAGGTTCACGAGAAGCTATAACAAAGTATATCAGTTAATAGGTCAGGGAAGCAATGTTGTTGCTTGGACCACATTGCTGAACTCTCTGGCAGATAAGGGGAGCTCTGACCCCAGGGAGAGGCTGCTCAGCTAATCAAATATAGTTTACATTATAATAAATTGTATAGAGAGAAAGGGGAGAGAATTCTCATCCTCATTCCTGGCCACTTTGTCTTAATTTCCCCCATTTTAAGGTCACAATCCTCTCTTCCCTTCAGAAAGTACACATGCATCTTGGTGTTCATGTGCATCACAATGTTCTCTTCCCCCTGTCTCTTTCTATTTCTGCTGGTTGAAGGGGGAAGGAGATTCCCTACCACCATGTCTCCAAACAGGTCACTGGCAAGACTCTGGAGATAGCAAGCACATTTTATTTAAAAATCAACATCAAAAACTTTTGTAACTTTCCTGCAGTCTACTCAGAGAATATCAATAGTGCTTATGAATGGAACTGCCCCCATTTCCCAAAGGATAAGGCATAAAAGGACTTTTCCTGCTGCCTTTTGTGCCTTTGTTTTGCTGTTCATGTCAAGGACACAGCATGGGAAAGGTAGGAGTAGACAGGATAATGCTATATGAGCCCAGCTAATTTAACTTAGCATTTTCCAATAGGAAACCACAACAGGGAGGAGAGTCTCTCACAGGAAGCTTTCCATACTGTAAGTCACAAGCTTGCTCCTGAACCTTTCCAAATGTGCTCCTGTGATTACCTCCTAACCCACAATAACCTCTCCACCTTAACTGGCTTCTCTTAAGAGTTCCCCCTCTAACGCTTCACAAATAAACATTAATTCTGTTTTGTCCTAGCATAAGTAAATTCTTTAGCACACCAGCTGTTTCCAGTCAAACTAATTGAAAACATGAATTTATCATTATAAACAAAGACAAATGTAAGTTAATCCAAAGTAAAACAGAGAACTAAAAGCACACATTTGCATCATTCACTATACTTACCATATATAAACTATAGTAAGTACAGTTTTTAAATACATCATTTATTTCCACATCTCATTGTGGAAATTCAGGCCAGCCAGCTGCTCGTACCAAAATACCCATTACTCATCGCTTTCAGGAGGAAGATGCCAATGCTGCTCGAGTGCATTAGTTTTGCCATACCTAACATCTAGGCAGAAAGCTCTAGAGAGGTTTTTGTTGTCCATATTGTTTTATTTTTAAAAAAATGCTTTATAACCATCTATTTATTCAAACTACACACTGCAATCAAGGAAAACTTACTTTCTAATTTCTTGAGATGCGAAAGTGCTTTTTCCTAGGATTTTTCTTCTTAATGGATGTCAGCCAAGAACCACACTTCCAGTAGGACTTCTTAGTTTTTCTGCATAGTTCTTAGCACTGCAGCAGCTTCTGTCCTTGCTTTAACAGCCTGCCTACCAAAAGAACAAGCAAGATAAAAATTACTTATCTTTCCAGGAATCACATTTGAGGGATAAGGATCACAGAGATTACCCTATTAGCACTGCCTCAAAAAAAGCTTATCATACGCTAAAAGTTTAGAAGAAAAAAAAAAATCTGAAAGCCCAATACAGAGCGTTAGAGAATTTTCCAGAGATGTGTACACATGCAAGCATGCACACTATTTCAGAGGTCAAGTCCTGAGTTTCTATAAAGGTAGCAAATACCTTATTGATAAAACTGTCTTACAAGAAAGTCAACAAATTTCAGATAACTTTTTCCTCTTAAATTCACATAGACTAAATTTTCCACTGTTATTTCATTATTATTTTAAGCTAATTTTATATCTATATATATAGATATATACACACACACACGCATATATACACATACACACACAGAACAAAAAAGGAAGTTAACAGCATGAGCTCCTGTCAGACTTTGCCATGAGTTCTCACACACTTGCAACCTCCATGGCCATAGATACACTAGTAGCAAATCTTCCACCTTTTCCCACACCTCAAACTGAGGCTTCCCAGTCTGACACCAGCAGGGTAGAAGCAGAAATATACAGTCTGGAAAAGATGTTATTTCTGCCAGAAGGTACTAGTTGTGTAACGCTGATAGAGGAAATTGTCATAAACCTAATGGAAACTATTGGGATTATTAGGAAAAAAAAAAAAAAAAAAAAAACAGTGTTCTTATTTTTTAGGATATACACAGTTCAGCTTCATATCCTTACGATACCTTTTCAGTTTTTATATTAACCACCTCCATTTTTCTACACCCCTCTTGGCTTGAGGACATGCTTCTAAACAAACGCATCTGGTTTTATCATCCAAAATAGGCAGCACATTTATTTCCCCCTCTTAAAGACAAGTCTTAAGACTCAAGACGCCAAAATTTTTTACTCTTAGTCATGGTAAGATATCAGCTGGTGAAGCAGGTAGTAGATGGTTGCTGACAGTTGCTTTTGTCATAGGTATCTATATAAACCCTTCCTCCACCTTGTAGTCCATGCAGTAAACCCTTCCTCCACCTTGTAGTCCATGCAGGTCTGAAAAAACTAAAAAACTAATGGGTGCTTGAAAGCATCACTGATGAGCACCTTGATAACAAAGCAACCATTGAGATTTCAGTAGTCCAATGGACTAAAGTCTATGCAAGATACTTGTGGCTCTGTACAGAGAGGACAAAAAAAGGAAGCACCCAAATAACACAGCACAAACTCAATATATGGTGCTGCAAAGGGCTGGCATGTCAGAGACTACTTAGCTCTGGATTAAGAAAAAAAAAGTCAAAAGGAGGAAAAAAAATCACTTAAAACGGAAAAATAGCATATAGTAGAAAGCACAAAATACAAGCTGTAGTGAAGTTGGCTAAGAGGGGAGCATGTGTTGCAGCTTTGTAGTTTGCTTCTCGACTATCAGTATAGTACACTAAGCTTGCTAGCTGCCAGCTTACCATATACCTAAGGAGCAGGTCCAGTGACAAGAGACTATTCATGAGACTGAGAAAGAACACATCAGAGCATGGAGAGAGCAACTGCTGGACTTCATTTCCTCATAGCTCCCACTTCTGCAGGCCTCTCTCCCTTAGCTCTCATACCAAAGCTGTTCAAAGCCGACCCTCCTATCCAATCACTGGAAACTTGTTTTTCTAGTGACAGGCTTTTCTATATAAGAAAGTACTTTTTTCATCCAGTACTTTACAAAATGACTATTTTAGCATTCACATACATGTCATATGTAATGTACATCTTACTACACTGTCACCACCAGGGCATCTCTGGATGCCCTTAAGTCTATTCATCACCCTCTTGCCTGGTCCTTCCTTTGTAGCCTCAGCAGCTAAGGAAATCAGTTCCTCTCATTACTCCCATGAATAAAGCTCATTATTTTGTTATTTAAAAATGCTTGATGAAATTAACAACAACAGACCATCAGGACACAATATAGCATCAGTCATCCAACCATTCCTACGACTGCAGCTGCCATAACTTAACAGTGAAACACCATATAAGCAACTTGTTTCCATTTCCATGGTAACTGCCTCATGCAGGTATTAAAACCAGCTTTTGTTTCTAGAATTAAGCTCTACGCAAGATTTAAGCTTTGGGATTCTGCCCCAAGGAAGAGTCACTGGCAGTACATTGTTCTCATCACAGGTGTTTGGAATTCACATACCCTTTTCCATTCTTTTAGGCTATATGTTGTCAGAAAGGGGTATGTACTAGACTTCTTGAAAGATGTTAAGTGGAGGAAGCACTTTCACTTCAAGATTTGAAACATAATCTGAGATATAGTGAATGAAAAAACTAAGCACTACTTGCTCTAAAAACCTCTACAAAATTTATCTATCTGTTCACATTAATACAAGCAACAATGGAAAAGTTTTTTTTTTAATCTTAGTGTATTTAAGACGCATTTTTGAAGTGGCCTTCATTGTTTTTATATAACTTCATTAAAATTTGGAAGTCTTCATTTAATTGCATTACAGCACTCCACACAAAGCTACAATGATGTCTGCATATAGCTATTGTGTTTTAATATGACTTTATTCCAGCATAATAGATATTTAAAAGCAAAGGTATACAAGCCCTTCAGTAATTATATTGGTCAAAATTCTCAGCAACTGATGCTTAGAAATGTCACTTATTACAAGATGGCTGAATTTTTCTTCAGTTTAATTAATACAAAGGCAGAAGGTGCTCTCTAATAAAGCTTTGACAGAATAAACCATGTTGTAGCCTGTTTACATAAACTAATGTGGCAAATCCCTTGCTAACAGCATTATTTCATCCTGATCCCAAAAAACTAAATAACTTATTTTGACTAAAATGACTAACAAAGAGTTATTGTAGGACCCTGTGCAAAGAGGGGCCATATAAGAAGTTAATAAGGTTGAGGTGACTAGGTACCTAATTTCGCTATCTGCTTCTGTGAACATAGCTTGCTACTTATGCTGAGCCACCCTGCTCTTGCTGCAACCATGAGATATCAGCCGTGAAGAACTGGTAACTGGGTTAGGTTTAGGGTTTTCCTGCAAACATAGGTTTGCAGGAAAAACTAGAACTGAGC
>NW_010579840.1:73346-118447 GCF_000705375.1 Tinamus guttatus | reverse complement strand
TGCATGGGTTCTGTCAGATTCTGGGATACTTCCTGCACCACATAAACACAGTACTCTCTTTTGTTTCCACATTCTCACCGTTTTGCTGGCACCTTTCTGAATTAGTATTGTCCCAGTATCCGCCTCTGCAATATGTTAGAGATGTATTTGTCTGCCGCATTTTGCACTGGTATTCTTTTCATTTTTATATGGTGACGATGTGTATCAGTTATTCCTTTTTATACGCACTGTGTAAGACGACAATTTCATTCCAAATAAAGAATTCAGTCTTTAATAATCTAACTGAATAAAATATAAAGCCTTCAGAAATAAAACACCTGCATAGTTCTCACAAAATAATAAAACGCTAAATAAAGTGAAGAACTGCTTGGCTTGGTGAAGCCAAGACTTCCAGTAATACTAAATACCCACGCAGATTGCCACATGCAGAAGTATAATGTTAATAATGAATGGGTTCTTCAAGCTTGAAACTGTAAGCAGACTATTGAAAAGAAGACTGTAGGACATTCTCTTGGTTCAGTGTTTATGCCTCAGTTGTGCAAATGTCTACTTTATATTGAAAATGGAATCTAAAGTGATACTATCAGTAGTATGTAAATGGAAGAGGTTTCTAAAGCAAAGCTGCACATAATCTTTAGTGAGATATGGAAAGAGAAGATATGTTTTTAAAGTAAGCCTGAAGAGAAGCTGCAGACCCAAAATAAAGCTAAAGCAGTGTTTCTTCGGGTTCAGGTGCTGGCCCTTGGTGGTAAAGGTTCACTGCCACAAAAACACCTTCTCTAAGGTCACTGTTTTTCTTTGGTAGGGTGCAGTATTTCCTGACAGTTTGGTTTATATAAGAAGTGACTGCATTTGGATTCAGTTGCTCTCCATCATGCCCATACGCTGAATTCCGCTACCATTTAAGCCCTTTCCTGATCATAAAGATCTAGGATTTCAAGGGATTCTCATGTGGTCTTTCACTGCACCAGAAAGGAAGTGGGTGCCTGTCAGTTGCTGGAGATATTCTGGCCCTAATCACATGGCTAAATAACTCCTTGCTTTTCCAGTGACTTTCGTCAAGTGATACTGATCCGTCAATCTGGAAGCTACTTCTGTGTCTGTAGGATTCTTTTCCTGGTGGTGATGGGGTGGGTAATAGGAGGGAATTTCTCTAAATTCCTCCACCATAAATGGTACGCTTGTTTTATATATAGGTATTTTTTTCAACAGTTAATCCAACTAGCCTTTTCCTATAACCAGCTTTCCATTGTTTTTGCTTCTCTGCTGCAAAGCACCTGTGGCTGAAGAGGAGTTTATTCCTAAGAACTGTTCTCCTGTGCTTCTACACAGTGTCACTTTTATGGTATTACCAAACATGAAAAACTAGGCTGACAGTTACCAAGTCATATTGATGTTGCTTTTCATCCTGCAGAAAAGGTGCTACCGTGTGCAATTGTAGGTAGGAAGGTGCTAAGAAAAGAAAATCTGGAATTTTTTTCCTCCTTTGACTGGGAGAACAATACTGTAGTAATCTTATGCTTACAGTCATGTCTCATGATGAAGTGTCAGTTGGCAGGCACAGTGTTCACTTAAGTCCCTATGTTCAATGCCTCCTTCAGTGTATAACACCTTACAGTATAATTTTGCCCTGTCTGAGAAGCATAGATAATCTGTTAAATGCTGACTTCTTTCCCCTGCTGTGTGTCTTCATGTAACAGTTTCTCACCCACGGATAATAAATTTGCTACATGCTCTGACGACGGCACTGTTAGAATCTGGGACTTTCTACGTTGCCATGAGGAGAGAATTCTTCGAGGTATGTGTACCAAAAGTACTGATTGGGATATTTCAAGAGGGGCTAAGCTACTTTTTTTTTTTTTTTTCTCCCTCATTAGGTGTACACGATACAGACGTATCAGCTTGTCTCCATTTTTTTGTAATACATTCCTGTCTTAAATCCTCCAAAGAAGTTTTTGCTCAGCTGCTGTTACAGGTGCTTTATATTCAGGCTGCAGTTCAACATGGCTTTAATCTATTTACTGTCCACCTAAACTCTAAATAGTAGAGGTGGATATAAGGATATTTTTCTACTCATTATGTTAGTAGAAACAACTGTTTCTAAATCAGGAATACACTTCCTTTTTCCATAGCTTAATCTTTGTGAACACTTCTGCTTCAGAACGCACATCTTCATGCATTCTTTTCATGGGAGTACCTTTCATTCTGAATTAAGAGCCAAATTAGTTAACTGTTTCTCAGCTCTTAAGAAAAGCAGAATATTTAGGTAAAGAAAACAACTCGGTCTTGATCACACCGTGCATAGTACATGCAAGTTATCCTAGCTTTAGTTCAGTAGATTTCTGTCCAATATCTGCGAACTAACTTCTGGTGCCTTTTCACAGGCTATGTAGGAGCTTTCTCTCTCTCTTTCTGCAATCTTGAGTGATAACATTAGCTTTTTGGCAATTATTCCTTTCTTGCAAAAGATGCCCAAGGTATTGGATTTAGTAGGAGGATATGTTACAGGCTGCTGTGAGATTGGTGGGGGGATATAGGCTTGCAGAGAAACTGCAACAAAGATGTGCAATAATAAAACATGCCATTTTTTATTTAGTTGTACAAGCTCATTCAGTGCTTTCTCAAAACAGGGATACATGTGTATTTTTTGGTTGTGCTTGCGGCTTCTTCACTGTTTTATGAATTACATCTCTCTGATTCTCTTATTTTTAAGCTCTGATTTTACTAATGCACTCCTTTCAAACAAAAAAACACTCTGAAAAGACACTGGGCTCCACTAGGCAATCAGGATTGTCTATCAGAAGTTCTTTCTAGGCATTATTATAGTAATATGTGCTTGGCAAGAGCTGGCAAGCACATTGCTAGTCTGTCACTTAAATGCATTATTCTGGAAGGACTCAAATTTGGGACTAGCTTGCTTGTTTCTTTACAGCAGAAATACCTTCTGTGCTAAATACATCTTTTTCCCTACTCCATGTCTGTACTAACTACTCTGTTAAGTTGTGTAAAGGGGTTTGCAGAGTTTAATCCAGTGTCAGGATTGTAATAAATTCCCGTGCTTCTCCATTCTTACCTTCCTCTATAAGGCAGAAGGAACAGAGCATTAATTTAGGCCACAGAGAACAGAACATTTCATTTCTTCTATTACCTTACATACGTGAACATTGTGAATATAATCTCTAGAATTATGTTCAATTTCTTGTCTTGTGCAGCAATTTTGTACAGTAACTCTGTAAAGAATAATTTGGCTTCTACTTCTATGGCATATCTGTGATACACATCTGAAGTTTCAAATGTTATCAAATCTTCACACCTCTCTGTAACATTGAACAGAACCAATTCATTCTTAGTTTCTGCTATCTGATATCAGGAGAAGAAAAAGAAGAAAAATAATAACTTTGCCAGTTGGATGGAGGGAAAATGTTTCAGCAAAATATTTTAAGTTGGACTTTTATTTAGTTTTGAGTCCCCAGCATTATTTAACTGATCAGAAGACTTAAGGGAGCTGCATGAGTAACTTAAGTAGCCTCCTCAGAGGGAGAAATACAGCCTTTCAGTTGTTAGAGTGTCGTGCTTATGGCTTCAGGAGACTGATTTTCAGCTTTTCACTTCTGCATGTTACAGTGACCTGTAACATCTTATTTAATATCACTATTGATTTAATATCAATAAATTCTCTGCTGCTGCCATTGAAAAGCTTCAGTGGCCTGTAAGCTAGAATTGTGGTAGGAGTTAATTAAAAATACATTGCATTTTACACATAAAGTGTTTAGATCAAATAAAGTAATAAATGATTTGGTCTCCAGATTCTATAACCTGTGTCTCAGACACCCTGTTTAATATTGATGCCATGAAGTTAAAGGGAATCTGCAATATGGTTTGGATCCAGAACTTTGCTTCGTGCATTGTAATAGTCCTCAGGTTGTGCACGCTCAGTTATGAAAGTCAGGTGTGCTCATAAATTAGTTACACCTCTCAGGAATAAAACATCACTATCACCTTATTCCAACTGAGTTTTCAGGAATAAATTAGGAATGTCATCTAAAATTAAGGCCAAAGACTTCAGTGCTATTGACTGCTTTTAAAACAGTTTTTATAAAGAGCATTAAAGGTAGCTTGGATGAAGTTTGCAGGAAAATAATAAAATCCTATGGAATTATTATAGATGCTTTTCTTTGCCCCAGAATGAACCATACAATTTATTCCCATTATATGGTGAAATATTTTCCATTGTTTAAACTGTTCCAAGGAGCTCTTTTATGCTTATCTTCCAGGGACAATTGGGAAAGCAACTTGGAAAGGGTAATTTACATGTTATTTTTAAAAGTTTTTTACTGAAATTCACATATTCACCATAGTAATTTTGTTAGTTAAAGCCGTGTATATGTGGGTTGCATGAGAACCACAATGGCTCACCGTGTCCTAATGAAAATAGGACATCCTGTATTACTTTTTCCAAATGCCCTGAGTTCTGAATCTTATTTCTTTAACCTGCCTTTGAGTCCCTTGGCTGTCCAAGCTTTTCACTGAGTTTTGTTGCTTCGCTGCTATTTCTGCTACTGTGCTTTTCTAAGGTATATTGGTGTCGGGGGGGAGGCGTGGGGAGTATATTAATCCCTCTTAATCCCCCCCCTTTTTTATAATTTTAATTCTGATGTTGAAGTGCCTGCAAGTCGATCAGGCCCTTTTTTAATATCCTAAAGAAACATTGCCAGAAATCCATGCCAGTAGTGTCTACTTATGTTGATTTTTGTGGTATTACTGTCTTAAAAGCATGAAGATGAGTCGAGTCACTAAAATGCGCTGTTAGGAGTCAAACTGTTGTTAAAACATAAATGTTGCCATTAAAATATCTAGGCATGAAAAATAACCTATAGAACAGAAATATATTGTTTTCATTTCAGTATAATTCAAAGACATTTCTGATAATCACACTTAAAACAGTATCAGTTCGTTAGTCCAAATAGTAACAATGAACTTAATGCCAAGACTCTTGTAAACAGCCTCCATTTCTGTAAGAGCATTTGTATTGATATTTTAAATAGCATTAGCTACATCTGCTGCCTGTATTTTAGCAGAACTATTTCAGAAGTTTGGTTTCCCTTTATTTTCCTCAGAAATTAAGGCAATTGGTGATACAGCTGTTGGCCTTGAATCTCTGGGTGTTGGGGCTGGGTTAATGTATTACTCAGAACATTTTGAGATTATTAGCGATTCTATGATTTCTAAACTCCTCACAATGTGAAATCATTGCCCAGGATGTTACAAACATATTTTTAAAGTTGTAGTCTCCACTGTTCTGCCTCTCAACAGTCCCCCACACAAAGCAGTAAATATGTGTGTTTGGGAGGACTCCAAGTTTCAAATTTAAAGTTGTGAAATCTAGGTTAGCTGTCCGTTCCCAGGACTTCAGAGGCTGCCTGGTTTAAATAGGTCTTTTGGGGAAGCTGAGGCTTCCTGGCTTTCTTAGGGTTGGTGGTGGAGAGCTGCTTTCTGATGGTGCAGTAGAGCGCTTGTGCCGGGAATCGCTCCAGTCATGGTAAATCATACGGTTTTCATCTGCGCGCAGGTCATGAAAGACATGCCTCAACAGGTAATCTTACTGAAAAAGCCCTAAAGACTTATTTTCCTACCTTCTACTCTGCTCCATGGTGTTCATTAGGGAATAAGATACTCCCTAATGTTTTAGAAATATTTGGGGAATATTTCGATGCTTTGGTTGTTTAAATCTATCCTGTATAGCCTGACCTTTCCACATGAAGGTGCGGGATCTCTCCAGAGTTGCCTGCTCGTGCCTGCTTGTCCCCTTGCCTGCTCATCTAGTACATCCTCTAATTTAGAGGAGATGCAATCACCAGTTAAAAGGAACCGGAGAACCAGAACTAAGTCATGTTCCTTGAGCCTGTCTCAACACACCTGACATAGCCAAAATCTTTTACATGTATGCCCCCATTTACTCCTTTACTCCTAGATATACATTACTGTTAGTCTTTGAATCTACAGAAATTTGGCTTTTAAAACTGTTACCTTTTCCAGATGTGCAATTGAACTCCACATGGGATAATTTAAAATAAAAAGTCTTGATGTTTTAGTTCCATCCTTTTCCCATTGTTTTTTATGTGAGATTTTTTTTTCAATTGTTTTCCTTCAGTATGGGAGGAAGACCCTGGAAATTCAAGAAATGCACATATGTTAATGCTGTATTTCTTGTAAGCAGATATAATATTTAAATCTCTAGGTTTTTTTACGGGCGTGTTTCTTTATGCTGTAAGGATTTCAGGTACATTCAATGTCTTTTAGTCTTCTGATGCATCCCTACATGACTGAATATTAGAAGGACTTTTCCTCAAAGCAAAAGCCCAAGAGGAGATGAGACCTGGCTGATGTTGACTGGCGCCAGACATGTCAATCTAGAGAAGGCAAGTCTTTGAATTTTTGAACTTAACAGGACAAGCTGTTTTGAAATGGCTAGTATTTCATTGGAGAAATCCTCTTTTTGTTAATGGTTTTACTGTGGCAGCTGGTGTTCCAGGCCTTCGATCTTGGTGTGTTTTCATTACCAAAGCAAAGTTGGGCAGTGAGAGTAAACTACAGCTAAGACTTTAGAAGTACTAGTGTACTCCAGATGCCTGTGCATCAAACTTTCCACATTTTAGGCCCAAACCGTGTTGAAGAACCATTTGGGATGTTTTTAGTGAATTTGTTGACCTTTTCTCTTCACGTACAGTTCAGATGCCCCTTGCTCAGAGACTCATGTCAAGCCGATTCCCTTCTGCAGTGATTCAGGCCCTTTTGCAAGCTTGGTGCTAGGGTTGATACTTCCTTGTGTAGAGTTGTATGCATAGCATACTTGGCACAGTGTTAATTGTGCTGCTAGCATTCACTTCTTAATTTCATTAGGAAAGCTCTCAGGTAACATATGAGATATACAAGATTTCAAACTCAATGATTTCCAGTTTCACCAGTAAAAGTTATCAAGCAAAATATATTTTCCCAGTGACTTTCTCTGTTCTTCTCTTAGATTCAGGTAGCACTAAGAACTTTGAGTGTGAATGTCTATAAACATTCTTGAAATACATAATTCATAGAATGTTTCGGTCATTTTGCCATTTGTTAGGCTAGACTATATATTCCACACATCACCTGGGAGAGTCTGGTCTCATTTTGCATGAAACTCAAACAAACAAACAAAGGCACTTGGGTATCTAGCATCTCCATTGATTGTCTCAAAGGTTCTCAGTGGATACAACAAGCCTGTGATGTAGCGTTTCTGGTAAGCAGTTATTCTGGGGCAGTTGGTGATAACTTGTCATTTTCCATAAAATCTTACGTGGATAAATATTTGGAACCGGGCACTCCATTTCATTATGGGATCCTCCCGTGTTTCATCTGATTTTCCAATTCCTACGTGAGTGTAACTCAGAAGTATGTTATTTTTAAATATTTGAAATATCTAAATATTTAAAACTCTTAAAAAAAAAAAAAATCCTGATGAGCATGGATCCATGCCAGTCCCTGGAAGCATAGCATTCCATGCCAGCTTCCCGGCTGCAGTTCCCTTTTGTGTGGGGATTGAGAGGACAGTTTCCTGCACACTTTGGTAGTTGCTGTATTCCAAAGCTTTTGTGCAAAGCATTTGATCTTTCCTTTTGCACCATTTTGAGATACTTCCTTTTGCACCATTTCAACTCTGCATGCTCAAACTATTTCCCAGCATTGGTATATTTAGCTCCAGGTAATATTCTGGTTTTAGTAGCAGGACACTTTATCTAAGTTTTACCACCTGAATAACGTTACAGTGCAGATACTTAAAGTTGCCCGTTCATATGGACAGCCAGGCAATACAGAGACAAACGTTTTGCTTAAGTTAGTGGTATTTTTCCTCTCTTCTGTTGTTGCTTTCCATACTTTCTCATGAGAAAGACAGTCCAGCTCATCTCACCTGTTGCATTTGTAGGAAGGCAACAGAGGCCGAGTGTCAGAGAGAAACTGAGTGTGTTGGTTATGTGGCAGGCTGGGAGAAAGGGTTAGAAAGGGAACCCTAAAAAGGGTAGGAAAAGGATCATTAGAAATGTGAAGTATTGCAAATAAGAAAATGGGGAAGCTGCATAACTGTGAGAAAACTTAACCAAATAAGCACAGACATAATTGACTAAATACAATGCAAGAAAGGAGAGGCAAATGAAATGGCAGAAACTGGGCGAATTCACCCTGCAGAGACTGGTGGGACAAACCAAGGCCAAGGGGCTCGTTCAGGCAGCCAGCAGAGGCTGTGCCTGTGTGGCTGAATGAGGCACTTGGGAGCTGTTGTGATCAGACACAAATGGACAGCATGTAAGGTATGGAAAGGGTGTGGGATGTGTGTGCAGTGTGTAGTGTGTGTACCTGTCTACATGCACACATAGTCCTAGAGTCTCTCTCCTAGTGATTAATAATGCTCTAGCTGAGTTACAGAAATTTTAGTGAAATGTTGCAGACTCCTGTTTTTGAAGCGTCAAACCAAAGCTCGTATTTCATGGAGGAAACTTAAGACATGTCTTCTGAAAATTAAAAGATGCTGAGGTGGTCAAGTGCCTCAACTTCCAAAGAGGCTCAGCCTCAAGGACCATTTGTACAGGCATGTAAGACAAAACTGCAAGGTTATAAAAATATCCTTGAAATTTTAGCAGATTAATGTTCCTTCCATCCTAGAATGTTTGCATTACTATTGAAAAATAACCTTTCCAAAAAAGTAAAGTGATTTGTAACACTTAATAAGTAGTAGGGTACCTAGAGTTATTGCAGACCTCAAGCAAAGGATAAAGTGAATTGTGGGGGAAAATTAGCTCAGTATTCGGTCTATCTTTTGTTATTCCAAAATATGTTAGGGGGAAAAAGTCTTCTTATTTATAAAATAGTTTTGTTTTAACTTATCTTTATAGGGGTTCTTTTTCTGTCCTCTCTAGGGTGATTTGGCTCTAGCTCTTCTGTCTTACAGTTTCTCATGCCTTTGGGCACCGTTCCTTACTCTTGTGTCTAAACATCTGCAGTTTAAGACATAACTCTGATCGCTTATTTATTATTCTCACTTTGAGACTTTGCATACCAAGACTTCTTTAGCATCCTTGTTTAATACAAGGCCTACTACTTATTGAAAACTATATTTCCATCAGAATTTCAGATTTTTTCTAGCTTTACTAACCAGTATAGAGAATGAATAAAAAATGTGGATATCTTTCAGCTCAATGGAGAAAAAAAAAAGTTTTTCTGCTCAAACTTTCCGTGAGGAAAACTTTTGTCCAAGATTGGCATAGAATTGCCAAAATTTCCTTTGAAAACAGAAATTTGTTAAGTCCTTTTATATAGGAGGCACTTAGCAGAAGTTGATCTATAAGTGATATTCATGGGTAAGTAATTGACTGTTTAAATCTTCCCTGAAATTGGAGTTCAGACTTCCGTTTCATGTCCCAGCTATGTCACCATGATAAACCAAGTATTGTAGTGAATTTAAGGTCTAATAAGAAAAAATACAATTAATCTCTTTCTGTAATCGAGAAAAAACAACATATTCAAGATGCCATTCTTTCAGGAATGGTGGACTGTGTCATTCTCAAATTTCTTTGCCGTTTTCCTAAAGGTGCAGGGAACAGTGTGAGCTTTACTTAGCTTTAGATGTCATGCAGTCGTAGTCCTTGGTGATTTTCAAAACTGCACCGGATAAAGCCCTGAACAACCTGATCTGATCTTAAAACTGACTCTTAGAACAAGAGGCTGGACCAGAGAGCTGAGGTCCTTTCTAACCTGAATGATCCTGATGTTGTGATACCGAATTCCCTTTTTTCCCCACACGTTATGGGATCATGGTCATTTGAATGTTCAGATCTTTTTGTTTGTCTGTCTCAGACTGGAGATTTTTGGTTCAGGAACAAAAATCTCAGTGATTTAATTTTCTTCATCTGTTCACCTGAATATCTAAGGAACTGATCTTCAAATGACTATGAAAAATTCTTTGCTTTTTAGTTTGGTTCTTTTTCTCCGCACTTTTAGCATGTTTGGCAAAAATGCTCACTGAGGATTGGTTTGGAAAGATTGGTTAATGTTAGTGGAACTTCTTCCAAAGTTAATAAATGTTTGATTGTTCCATAGGCTGGAGATAGGGATAATCCACAGAGATTAACAGTTTGCCTTAAGCATTACTGAAGTTGAAGTACTCGCTTAGAGTACTTCCACAAACAGTGGAAGTTGCAGTAAAGAGGATGGAAGATGTGATAGAAACCTGTCTGGACCTTTGATGCTCTTCCTGATCACATAGTAACAATGAGGTAAAAATGGTTTGCGGGGGGGGGGGTTGGTTTTTTTGTTTTGTTTGTTTTTTCCAATCTCTGTGAGTATTCAGCCTTCATAATGTTACTCAGCAGCACATTTTATTGGCTTAATGTAGCTTGCTGCTTCCTTGCCTGCTTCCAAATCCCACAGTCCCAAAATATACAGTACGTGTAGTATGATACAGCCTCAAAGCATATGAAAGTTCAAAATAGATTGGTAGAAGAAAAAGAAGTCACTTGGAAACTACCTTCCTCCTTAAACGGAACCAGCATAGGCTTGTCCCCCTGCTTGGTCATTGCTGTTCCTGAACGTGCATTTTTCAAGATTGTGTTTCTAATAGAGGAAACATAAGTAGGCTCAGCCTGTTCCCAAACAGCATTCTTTATGTCTAGGTGAAACGAATACTGCAAGCTATTTTAACTGTACATGAGCAATTAAATATATTATCCCAGGTCCTGACTGATGTTTTTCTAAAATAAAATATTTAATGTTTTCATGTTCTGGAATAATAGAAGACTGCACAATATGAAATGTAGTATTGAGACCATGACTTACCTTAAAGTTGATGTAAGACAAAACTTTAGTTTGTCTTGAAACATGGTACTTTATACACTCAAAAATCCAACCCAAGTTTGTTCTACTGCTTCCGTTTTTCTCTTAAGACTTCCATGATTTTGAGGAGTACCCGAAATCCAAATAAATTGCATTTGAAATGTTATCTGGGAGAAGCGAAAGGTTCCCTGTAGCCTTCTACAGATGAGTCTAGAAGGGAATAGCAATTTGTTTCAAATCTGTGGGCATAATTGCCCTTTCTAAATTGTAGATATTAAGTACCAAGGAACAATTTTGTGCAGAAAATACCATCTGAACACTTGTCAGCCATAGTTGTATGCAGCGTAATGGAAAATTTAAAATTTTAGCAAGATGTCTCTGCTTTGCTTTCTGAAGATTGCTGGGGTGAAGTGTTTGCTATTTGTGCCTAGCAAGAACTGATTTTTTTTTTTTTTTAGGCCTACCTTCTGCTGCTCTTTATTAAGGATTCATGCAGAGAGCTAATGCTTTTAATTAGACCAGCTGATGTAGCTAGAGGAAAAGATCTAAAAAGCCACACCAGCCCATCTTCAGGACTTGGATACTGCTTTATGCTCTCAAAGCATCACAGCTACAAAAATATCCTACTTCCTTTGGCAGGAACTCCACCCACCAATTTAAAATAAATGTATAAGGCTCTCTCTCTGGCAGTATGCACTTCCTCAGAATCAATATTCTCTTGCCTGGTTTACTAAACCTGCAATGAGGAGTGCTGGTAACGTTAATGACGATGCATTTCTGTAGATCACAGTTCTCCATCTGCAGTCGTCAATCTCTAGAGTCACAAGCAGGAATACAGTGTTGAGGGTAGGAATGTAAAAAGCAAACTCACTCAGCCTGCTCTTTCATTAAGTGGATTTGGACTCCGCAGTTGTAGCTTGCAGATCTGTGGTAAAGGTAGGTTCTTGAAGTCTTTCACACCAACCCCAGCTTGTTGGGACTCTCCTTTGTTTTCAGACAAAGGAATGCAAAAAAAAAAAAAAAAGTGATTCCCATAACCCACACAAGCGTATTAGATTTGTTATTTCTGTAGCATATATATTGGTTCTGCTTACTATTTCAGACCAGGATTTTACAAAAATGGAATCGGTAACTTTAATGCTAGTGTTTAAGTAACATGGACAAAGAGGCATTAAATAGCAGGTGCTTTCCTGCAGGCTGTTGTTCTAGACATACCTGCTGCTTCCTTCTGAGAAAAACCTATCCTGCTATTGCTGCTCACCCAGAGGCTTCTTCACACGGAGCATGGTTCTCCCTCTTTGCTGTGCATTTTCCTGTGCCAAGGAATCCTGCACGGAATGTGCTTTCTCCCTAAGAGCACTTGCTGTCTGCAGTTCAGACTATACCTCCAGCACAAGGATTTCTGTTCCTAGCAAGGCTAAGTGAAAGTCCTGGCAGTTAGTAAGCGTGTCTGTGTTCTGTGCAACGCAATTGTGCAATTCAAAGGAGATTCCAGTAATGACATTTTATTCCACGGAAGTTATTTTTACACCCTTACAAAATCGTTAATCGACCAAAGTAATAGGTTTTGTTCCCACAGACTTTTGGTATTTGAATGAGTTTTATTTTTTGGCAAGTCGTCAGGATGCAAGTATAGAGTAGCAATTAAATATAACTTCATGAAAAATGCCAGAAGAACTTGTTAGAGCAGCACACCTTGCAAGACCTTAATGTAATCACAATATCACAGTAGTAATATTTTAAGATGAGCAACTTTAGAAGATGTAATTTTTAAAGGACTTTAGAGGA
The DNA here is from genome assembly GCF_000705375.1 of Tinamus guttatus. The sequence goes on along the minus strand of NW_010579840.1, from coordinate 105,802 downwards.
ATTAGATGTTATGGAAAGTTCTGTATTAAAAACCTTAGAGGTCAATGTTGTCCTTACTAAGCAAGGAGATTATCAGAAGCCCTACTTTTTTCTTTTTCCTACCACGCCTTCTCTTTGCAGTTCTTGCACAGAAGGTAGGATGCAGCAGTGAAAAGAAAATTCATTTTTCAGTTTATTGCAGCCCATGGCTCTTTGATTACAGTGGCTGAATTGGACATCTGCGTAGTAGCGACTGCTAATCCTGCTGATTTAAGGAATGTGCCAGATGTTGTATGAATTTGTCTAAATTATCTGATAGTGAAAAGAAGTAAATCCCGCAGCCTTCCCAAAAATCCTTCCCTCCCTGCAAAGGTTTCTCTTTGTTCACTCAGAGCAGCAGGCTTTTCATGTTGAGGTATAATAGATAAATGGAGCTTTCAGTTGAAGAATACTTTTCTTTGAGTCTCTCCGTATGCGGAGATGGGAGTGATGCTTTTTATTTCCTCATTCCCTGTAGGATACACATGTCTTTTATAGTGTGTTTCGGTGCAGGTGTTACTTGGCGGAACCGCGAAGCCCTCCTGTCTCTCGGCAAGGCCGAGCGCGGCGGGGCCGTCCCCGGAGCAGGGAGCGCAGCCCCGCTCGGGGAAGAGGCTGTTGCTCTGCGGAGCAGGGATTTCTCGGCGTGCTCTGCAGCGTAGGCTTGTGGCACGCTCCGTCACCATCCTAAGGCAGGTGTTAACGCTTGTAACGCCGCGTCTCGGAGCAGCGGGGGGGTTCACGGGGATACGTGTTGCAAAGCAAGAGCCTAGGCTGGTGAAGGTGTATTCTGTATACCAAAGCAATAACTGTAACTTAACTTGCACTGAAAATAAAGTGTTGACATGGGATTATAACTTCCAAAGCTTCCCTTTTTTTTTGTTAACTTTCTAAGGATAAAAACGCTCCTTGATGCTTCCAAATACAGGCCTGCTGTATTAACAGGTATTAAAAATTAAATGTAAAATGTGGCAGAACTCTTACCTTGCATCATTTTGACAACACAAATCTCTTATATTTCAGTTTCTTCAGTGGTTACTTCAGTAGCTAAGGCACACTCTTGTATGGCACTGTCAGAAACAGAAGTGATGCCCTTTCCTTCTGTGACAGTCTGGGGTTTTGGTTTCCTTTTTTTTGTCTCATTTTCGTTACTGTTAGAGTGGGACCGTGTCTGGAGGCCTGTCTGCAGAAGGGGAGATGATGCCTGTCCCACAGTCCCTGACTTTCTGAAGTTCCTGAACGAGCAGTTGAGCAGTTTTCCCCTCTTGCAGTGAGCGCGCTACCTCCGCGCGTTTGGACAGCGCAGATCAGCGCCGTTGCGGGTGAGGACAGCAGCCTGTTCCTCTCGCTAGCGTTTCCCTCAGTTACGTTCATAACCTACTTTGTTCTTCCTCTTAATTTGTGGGCACGTGCCGTTTTTTTCCAAATGCAATCCCTTCAGCTGCTCTTTTGGATCCTTTTCTGTAGTTTATTTTATGTGCTGATTTGTGTATTTCTGAGACTGGAAGGATATTTTACATTCCCATATACATATATATATTGAATAACATCAAACACTTGAAAAAATGCTAGAGAGGGTGTAAAGAAATTTAAAAATTCCTTAGGAAAGATGTCTTTCTGAATCCTATCCATGCGATAAATGCTTTTATTATTTTGCCTTGTTTTTAGGTGGTTGCGCTAGTGGACGTTTTTTATTTTGGTGGCTTGAGCCCACATCTTACACAGCTCTTGACTATTGTATGAGCAAGGATTAGCATTCATTTTCCCCACCTTTCTTCCCCCGAGCATATTCTGTTTGACTAACAGTATTTCCGAATATCCTTTAATTGGACAATTCTCATTTGGAAAATCAGGGATGTTTTAAGATGCTCAGTTCGTGAGAACATGCACTTTATTTAGAGATCTAGTTACACTGTTATGGCACTTCCTTGCAAACCTTCAAATCAATTTTTGTGCTTATTTTGGTGTTTATAACCTACTGCACAAGCGTGCCTAAGTTCAAATATGGATTCAGTGATAGACTTCATCGTGGAGGGAAACACCACACTTGTTAAAGTACGTACCTTTTTTGATATTTTTAATTCCTTTGAAATCATTAGTGGAAAAAGTCTGACTTGCAATCATTTCAAGAAGCATACGGATTCAAAGAAGCACTCAGTTCATCCTTACTTACTACGGCATGAGAGATTTTAATTCTTTTCTGTTCTTGGGGGTGAAGAGCATTCCTTTCATATATTGTTAGAGGAAACCCATTTTGCAACTACTCTGCATGAAGAGCAAACAGTATTTTCTGCCCTTTAAATCACGTCCCACTTGTTTTGGTCACGATTGTTTGTGACATTACTAAGTGACCTGAGCAGCATTTTCCACCAATTGTCGCTTTCTGTTTGGAACCCAACTTTAAGTAGTCAGTAGCCTCTTGGACCTTCCTGTTTGTCATACCCATGTATGTCACCTCGTACGTGTTCTCCATTCTCCACCCTGATTTTGAAGTATATATAGTGTTATTTAAGTGTTCTTTAGATTGTTCTACCCCCCTTCTTCCTGTTGACGTCTCTCCCTTTCCGTGTTAGGTTATATTGCACAAAACCTCTGGTAAGTTTTCAACTTACCTGTCTCTTTTCCTGGTCCCTTTGCATCATCACGTGTGAAAGGCTTCACTGTATGATCCATTCATGTGTCTGTGGCATTTAAAGTGGTTTAAAGGGTGCGTGGTATTTTAGAGAGCATCTTAAATATTTATGCAACCACATGATCCAAAACAGTTGCTTAATAAGGGCCTGTTTTTAGGAGAAAACCCAAATCCTTTTAATTCCTCTACTTAAATAGGTATTTCAGTATTACCTTTAAATCTGAAAGGGAAGTTTCAGAATTTGTAGGTGGCAGGAAAGTGAACTGAGTGCACAGATGGTGTGGTGGTAATGGAGAAAGGGGCAGAGAAATAAGAGGATACAGGAGCCCTGATTGTGCAGGAGTTTGAGCTAAGGCTGTGTGCTAAACCATTCCTCACTTGTTCCTCTCCTGCGCCAAGTTGCCCTTTGCAGCTTGATTGAAAGTGTTGGGGAGTGTCTGATCTCTATCATGTTTCTGTAACTGTTCAAGCCATTATTTTCTTCCTGCTCTCGTACTGGAAAACGAAAAATTGTAATTTTTCACCTTACTCTATTTCTTTCATTAGTCCAAATATCAGCACAGAATTAGACTTTTTTAAGCCACTGTATGAAATTAACATCCTGTATTTTACTTTTTGGTGCTCTCCCCACTTGTGTTTTTCTGCCTCCTCTCTTAAATTACAGCCCTTTCGTATTTTGGTAGTTTGAAAATGAGTCTCTTGCACCTGGGATGGAAGTTCCCCAACGGGCTCAGCTTCCCCTCTGCATGGACACAGCGGTGCTTTCTGCCCGGTTCCTGCAGGGCACGTGCTGCTGGTTGCATTGCTCCGTCCTCACGGTAGGGAGGCAGAGAACAAGCTCTGTGACACCCCTGGGTATCTCTTCTTGGGTCTGTTACACCCCTTAACTGTCTGGATTACTGGTGGACGCAGGGAAATCCTTTCCTGGAGACTATACATTCCTATTTCCCTCCTGCCGCTGGCCTGGCTGCTGTCCTCTTAATCGCTGTCCTCCTAATTAGGTACCTGTCCTAATACCAAAGAAAATTGTTTTCCTATCGTCTGTGTTCCTCTATTTACCATTCCCTGTCTTAAAATAATGAGATTATGGGATATTCTGTAACAACCAACTGGCTATCAAAAATAGCTTATTGGGCTTTTCTGTGTGATACAGGAAAATTATATTCCCCTGTAAATCTGTTGCCCCTTTGAGTAAGAAAAATAGTGGAAAAGGCATTCTTCTCTTGTGACTGGCAAGACCAGTGTATCCTTCAGAAGAAGTTTACTTGCCCAATAGAGGAGAGAGTTGATGCTACCTCTTCTCTCAGTGGGGTTTTTAAAAGTAGGACCCTGCCCTGTAGTCTGAACCAGAAAATCATTGAGACCTGTTATCCCAAGCAAGGAAGATGAAACTCGCCAAAAGATCTTGATAGTCCTTCTGTGTTGGCTGTTTTTATTAAAAACAAAGTGTGGGAGGCGTGAACTTTAGGAGCAAAAATGTATCCCATTACGTAAAACACTTCCTATAACTTCTACATGTAGTTTATTTTGCTGTGATCCAGAAAAACATTTTCTTAGGTTTTAGCGGCTTGCTAAGTGGGATGTCTGCTCGTGTGACCAGACAGTGATTTGAAGCTTTGATTAAGCTCTGAGCTAGGTATTTAGGCTTGCAAGAAAAAAGCCCGTAGCCACAGTCACCAGCAGAGCTTTACCAAACACCCAGTAAGAGGTTAAGAGTAGTAGTGAAAATGATGATGGAACCTTACTCATAGGTTTTGCACAAGGTGCTTTGGAGGCTTTGCTGTGTCGTCCCTCCTCCCACCTCTGCTTTTGGGAGCTCAGGGTTCTGATCCTACACCCCTCCTGAGCTGAGGCAGAGCCAGAGACAGCGCTCGGGGCAGGCTGGGGTTGACGACTTCTGGGGTCCCCAGTTTCCTTCCTTTTTCCCTCCTTTTGCTAAACTGCTTGGCTAAATTTTAGGATGCCCTGGGCTTTCTGTGGCCACTTCAGGTTAAAAGTATGTCTAAAACGTTAGCGTATTTTTGCCATTTCTTCTTTGCATTACTTATTTCAGCGTTCACTAGAAATACCAACCTGTCTGGCTGCTTGTCGTGATGTGTTTCGTCTGAGTTAGGGCTAAGGGACAGGGATTGGGCCGAAGGTTGGGGATTTGGACAGCGTCATGGCAGTAGGTGAACATTCCAGTAAATATTTGCAAGAATTGATGGTTAAAACTACTTTGTGTGTTTAAAAACCTCACTGAAGCTACCTAGGATCAGTGCATCTTAAAACCACGTGTCTTACTAGGAGCCTGAATTCAAGCAGTGGTTTTGAAAACATTGCCTCTTTCATTCTTGTTTCATAAAATACAAGTGTGAGCAGGAGTCAGATAATCCCTTTTGGTATAAGCTCACTGCAGGGCTCCAGGTGACGGCCGTTGTGCTCGGAGCAGAGATGTCTTGGTTTTGCTTCTGTAAACGAACGTGCTGCCCAGCACGCTCATTGTGTACCTGGATATAAAGCCGTGAGTCTGTGGAGGCTGTGAACGCGTAGTTGACAAAAATAACTGATTTTTCCCTCTTTTTCCTCCCACGGGGATCTCCAGCTGCTCTGTTCTGGGCCCTGGTTATACTCTCCCCTTTCTTTCTGTGGCACTGCATAGTAATTACCGTGTCACGTTAGGCTGGAGATGTGGCTTGAATGGAGCCTAGGACAGCAAACACCCCTTAGCTGCAGTGCAAGCTGTTCCAGATGCAGGGACTGGTGCCATGTGCCTGAAAGAAAGGTGCCAGAAGCCGGGAATAGGAAACTGTGGGACACTTTCTCCCTGAGGAGTGGTTTTTTGGCTTCTGTCAGCTGGTTATGTTATAAAGCATGAGATTTTTTTTCTTAATTATTGTTCATTTTTTAATGTTTCTTGTGTAAGATTAATATCATTAAATGTAAATACCATTGCAAATAAATACTTTTTGTGAATGAATAGCAAGTGTCTTGCTGCTTTCAAAGTAGGCTGGCTAGTTTTTGAACAGGAAAGAACATCTAGTCCCAGGTACTCTGCAGATAAAGTAATCAGCCAAAAACCAAAGGGTGTTCTGCCTTTCGTGGATTTTAAAAGCCACCCTAAACTCTTGCAAAGGTGTTGTAAGAAATGCACGGTGCCCAAGTAGAGCCCAGCCTCCTTTTCACAAATATTTTAGCTCTGACATGAACAGCGGTGGAAACTTGGCTTTGTGCTTGAATCAGCTGCCTTGCTGCTGAGCACTAGCACATAGGCTCAAGGGAAGGGGCCGGTCAGCCTTAGTCTGCTCTGCCCTCCCCTTCGGTGCTCTGTCTGCCCTCCTTTTACTCGCACTTCTCTCCAGCTGGCTCTGAGCCTCCTGCCTGCTTCCTAATCAAGCTTTGGAAGGATTTCTTTATTGGAAATAATGGTTCCTTGTGTTGCACTAAGCATTATGCTGCTGTGTAAAGTGACTCCCTGTGCTAGAGATGCGCTCTATTATGCGTAGATGTTCTGTTGTTGTTAATTAAGTGTAAAATGACAGTGGTAAGCTAGAAAGCTGGGGCACTGATTAGTCAAAATTAGTGAAAATACCTGTATAGGTATTTATATAGGATTTTTACATACTAAAATAACTTACTGTTGCTCAACGCTGAACTGAGCAGTTAAGAAAAAGAAAGTTTTTCTAAATTGAAAGGTGTCTTTATAACGTCTGTAGATTCTAGCAGGAACAGATCCAATGATACCAAACTGGACAGCACAGATCTGAAAGAGCAGATACTTCCAAGTGTGTCATTTTTGTTTCTGTTCAAAGCATTTCAAGTTTGGAAGCTGCTCAGCCTTCTGCCATCAACGCACTGAGGAATTTACACATTTATAAGTTTAGTATGTGAGTAGCCTCAATGAAAGAAATACTTAAGTGCAGAATTGAGTCCAAAATGTTAAGTAGTTTTGAGGGCTGAACCCTGCATGGCTCAGCCCTACATGTACCAGGACCCAGCTGGACTTTTTACCCCCTCTCTAAACTCTTATGAAAGACATCATCACCAAATTTCAGATGTAAAGGGTTCGGGTACCTGCATGCCGTTGCTCGTAATGACATATAGTGTATACAGATTTTTTAATGATTCTTTTTAATGACATTAGCATGCAACTAGCATTAAGTTCAAACTTTCTTTGCTACTTTTTATATTTTTCTAGGATCCAAACTATTCACTGAGTGTGAAAGTCCTGTTGTAAAATTAGGACTAGGACAAGATTTTAAGCTCGTTTATGAAAATGCATTTTAGTAGCTGCTTAATTTTTCTTATGAGTTTGATTGCCTGTTCTACCTTCACGGATTTCATTAGCATTTACTAATGTTTTTTATCTCCTGATTTCACAGTTGATAAACACTAAGATATCATCTTTTAACAGCTTTTGTCTGGGAAGAAAACGCAGTATGATTATAGAGCTGTTAAAAATGGCATTTGTAAGCAAGATAATAGTGATGGTACAGAAGACCTTCCCGTAGGTTAAACCTCTGCCGTCTCACCAGATACTGTATTTAATAATCCTCCAGCAGAGAGCTAGCAAATGGATCAAATGAGCAAATTAAGGAAAATGAACAAAACTTGAATTTAGGACACATCGGCCTCAAAGTAATTTGGAAGCAGTATTTTTAATCCTCTGAGGATGAAAAAGACCTTTTCCCGTAATTTATATTTCATCAACGTCCTGTATGATGCTAAAAGGAAAAAACATATTATACATGGGCAGAAGAAGGGTTTCTGCAATGTTCAGTCTGCGGAGACTGGGAAGCAAATGAGCCTGTAGAACAACTTGGAAGAGGCAGATAGTTCACATAAAGTGGTGGGATAAAGACCACTAGATTATGGAAAATAACATTTATCCTTTACTGCTAACCTCACCAATGTTATCAAAACTGTGCCTGTGGGTCATACCCGTATTTTTGATAAATAGGAGGAATTTAGTTCCCAAATATGTTTTCCATAGAAGCAGTGAATTGTTAGAGGGGAGGGGAAGCATCAGATAAAATGTTAAAAGCCTTCTGTAAGGATAGACCTGGGAAAATAATCCAATATAACTAGCGATCTGGTAACCACTAAGAGAGCCTGCGGGTGTTATGTAAGAAGCCAAGCACAGCTGTCTGTTAGGATGGCCCTTCTCCACCTTCCTGTGCTTGCAGATCCTTTTTTCCTCCTTCCTGGGAGGAAAAGGAATACTGGCTACAGCAATAGACCTAGCCTAAGCCATAGTTTATACACAGCTGCATTATAAAATATATAGATAAGCTATAGACAGCAATAAAAGGCAAACAATTCAATGCTGTTTAATAGGATAGATTATATTAAGTCATATATGCAAAAATCACAGAATAAGAGAAAAACAAGTCTTTCATTTACATGTATCTTTTCGTATTTGTGCTCTGCTGGAGTTGATCAAACACATCATCGTGGTATCGCTTGTTATAGTTCTCACCAGCTAGAATTTCTCTGTAGTGTCTTGAAAAATCAACCCTTCAAATAGATTGGCTGAGAATATATTTAACAAACCACATTTTATTAGTTAACTGGGTCATGATACAGTCACTCTGGTCAGAAATTCATTACCCTTGTGAAAAGTATTATTAGGGAAATACTTCTTACGTGTCTGAACTTTTAAATGAATCTCTTTATGCTTATTTTTCCTTGCGTTTTTAGTGCAGATTTTTAAAAGATAGCAAAAATGAGAGGTGTTTCTATATTGATTTATGCTCCTGCACTAATTCATCATGACTTTAAATGAGTTCAGATTGTCGAAAATCTTTATCTTTGATCTTTTATCGTTCCAGTTTGTTCCTAGGCCTTTTATTACCATGACTTCCAAACAATGCACGTGCTTAAATTCGGTTATTCTTACAGCGTCCCTTCGAGACAGAGAACTGATACCAGCTCGTCCTTTTATAGACGGGGGTTGCAAGGGCAGAAAGGTTACAGGTGCTGTTCAGTGGTAACGTTCCTGTCCTAACCCGCTGGCTCTGGTCACAGACCTGGGCAGCTTTGGGAGTCAATACTGAGCAGAAGCTGTTCAGAGTCAGCAAATAAGCAATGCAGACCTCAGCCCTGCTGCGTGACCTGGTGCTTGGTGACAGGGGTCCTGCGCCAGAGCCGAGGCCGATCTCCGAGTCATAAGCTAGAACTGAGAATTAAAAACAACCTGCCTTTTTTCCACTCTGGAGCTCTATTTTAAATTTGTTTTTCTGCATCATCATGTCAATACAGACAGTACTACATAGGTCTCCTTATCGGTAGAAAGGAAAAAAAAGCAATATATGGGGTTACTTGCTGTTTTTTTGTTCGTATTTTTAATCCAGTTAGATGATCCTGTTGGGTATTCTCGTGTAATTGTTCTGAATCAGACTCTTCCTTCTTGGCTTTTTCTGACACCCACAGTCCTGCTCAGTTCTTCCCTTAGGAATGGCCTATTTACAGCACGCTTGTTGCAGCAGAAAGTTAATTTTTCTTCTTTCCTTCAAGAGAGCCTCGCTCCACTGGGAGCTATTGCTGAGTTACCCGAAGATCCCGTTGTGAGCAGGGCTTTTCCCACACGGTGGCTGTGCTGAAGGTGGCATAGGTGACTGAGCAGCCAGTAACAGAAGGTCCTGTTTTTTTCCACAGTTATACTCTAGTCCAGAGCACACTGGCTATAGGATTGCTCCCAGCAGAAGACTTTGGTTATCTCTCATTGTGATGGTCAATTTTATGGATCTATTGATAACTTATTGCTCCTCAGATCAAGTTTGAAGATGCTGATGGTAGTCCAAAGCTGATGATGAGCACCGAGTCATCCAGCTGCTCTCATGAGAGTTTCTGAGTATCCTGGCATCTTTAGGCTGCTTTTTAGTGTTGTGGTTCACCTGTTTGGATTTCATATGTAGTGACTATAGAAACAGCCTTTTGAGAAGCACGTTGGTCTTGTACGTTCCGTTCTCCATCCCTCCCTCCATGAAGCTGTTTTACAGGACGGCCGCTCCCATTGCGCTATTGGAGAGCTCTGGCTCTGGACTGGTTTGCCCAGGCTGAGCCTTCTGTCCCCTCAAGATGCACCTTGGGGTGGATTAGTGCTGGTTAGATCTCCACAGAAAAGCCTATATCAGGCCTCGCACAAAGTGGGCCTAATCCAGGAACTGCCTTTCATCAGCAAGAGTCTTCACAGGAGTAGTCCTGCTGCTCAGAGAACGTGGCTCTTGGAGTGCCCTTGCATCACTAAGTCTCTATTTAGGACCAACAAAGTCAATGTACTTCCCATCTGTGTGGGGAATTTTTATGGTTTTGCTGGGTTTCTTTGTTTGTTTGTGACTCTCTTTTGTCTGGTTTATATTTATGATAACATTTCTTTGAAGATGATTCATCCAGTTATTTCCCCTAATGGAACCTTTCTCTGCAAGGGCCTGATGTTAAATTCAAGGGCCTCGAATTAAAATGTCTTTCCCTGTGGGTTGCAGGATTAACAAGTACCCACAGAATATCGTCTGTGGAAAATCTGCAAGCATGAAGTTACCTTTCAGTATCGAGGTAGAGCATTTTCCTTTCTCTCCCCCTGCTCGCAGTGCTGCTCCTCCCAAACAAACCTTCAGGACCTGGACTTGCTCTGCGCTCAGCTGCCTGCTTGGGCCGAGACACGGGCGTAGAGCAAACCCAGCACCTTTCATTTCTTTCTGCATCAGAAGAAGCAGAGAGAGGGGGAGCACAGGGGGAGATGCATCTCCAAGGGCTCGGGGTTGCTCAGGCTGCTGGACGGGTAACGCGTGAGCGGGTTTAGAGGCTCAGCAATGCCCCAGCTCTTCCCGGAGATCCTGTGTGTTCCGAGGTGGTTCTGCTGCGGTGAGGGAGGGAGAGGCGCCTTCCTTCGTGCATGGTGCCGTTAGTAACCGCAGTGCTCTCAGTGCTCACCAAAGTTGTATGCCATTCTTCTGGGCTCAGGAACCTCTCCTCTCTCTGCCCAGCTGTGAGCCTGAGAGAGAGAGCAAGTTGCACTCATTTGACAGAGGAGGGCTTTAAGTGTTCAGGTTTTGCTTTTATTGCTGGTCCTTGATTTGATTTTTCTACAGCCTCGGGAAAAATTCATTCATATTAGTTTTTAATTGCTTGTTAAATTTAGCAATACATTAGGAAGGTTTGTGCTGCTTGAAGTTAAAAGTTTCCACCTGAGAATGAAGTGCTTCCTGTAGGAGCTCTCTGACCCTGGTGGGAACTGTTTGTCTGTGGGACATCCCACCATTTCCCCGTGGCATTTTATGATTTTAGCATCTTAATGTTTTAGGCAGCCCTTCTTTTTGCATCCTGCTTTTTCTTTCGTTCCTGCATGCCGTCTCCTTTCTGGCATTGACTGTTCCTGTTGGCTTTCCTTTGAAGTGGGCTGCTGTGGAGACGTTCTGGAGAAAGAAATCATCATTCTCTCTTCTCTATCCTTAACCCCTATGTTCCAGTTCAGAAGGTTCCCCATTTTGTAGTGTACCAAAAAAGAGCATTTCGTTTTGACAGAACTAGAGGAAATGGCCACAAGCTGAAGCATCAAAAGTTCTGCAGGAACTTAAGGAACAATTTCTTAACAGTGAGGGTGACAGAGCACTGGAACAGGCTGCCCAGAGAGGTTGTGGAGTCTCCTTCTCTGGAGATCTTCCAAACCCGCTTGGACGCAGTCCTGTGCCACGTGCTCTAGGTGACCCTGCGTGTGCAGGGAGTTGGACTAGATGACCTCTAGAGGTCCCTTCCAACCTTAACCATTCTATGATTCTATGACTGATTTTTAGATTATCTGAGCAACACAGATTCTCTAACAAGGTCAGACAACCTGTTTAAAATGAAGGGATATTGTGAGAGTTTTCTTCTCCTAACTCCTGACTATTATGAAAAGCTGAATCTGTTTGACCTGGTGGTAGGTGACATCACATAAGATTTCTTCTCATCACCTGCCAATTTGATTTTGGGGTTCATGTTTTAATTTCTCTTCTTTTCTGACAGTACAGCAAAAGGGTAATAGTGATAGGCTGAGTATTAAAATACATATTGGTCTTTTATTTATGAAGTACTTCATATAAAATGAAGATGTAAGGGTGTATGCTTTCTCAACACCTTGAGACAAATGCTTCTTCAGTGCATGTTTAAAATATATATATATGTATGTGTGTATATGTATAGTAATGGAGGACCAAATCCTAAACGAGTATCACTTTCAGCAGCAACATCTTAAAGAAATTCTATTTAGGTGAAGTGTGAAATTCTATTTAGGTGTATGCGGATGAAATGTGAAGAGAAGATCCCTCCTGCGATTATTGGGAAGGAATGCAGTTTAAATAATTTGGGGGAATTTTTACTCTGCTTGATTTTATGATTTGTGCTCTGTGATGTTTTTCATCCAGTTTTGCATTATGGTTATAAGGTATGTTTCAGTGTCTTTTTGCTCTGTGAAATCTCTAAATGAACGATTTTTTATGCTTTTACCAGGACATGGAGCAGATGTGAAGTGCGTTGACTGGCATCCAACGAAGGGATTGGTTGTCTCGGGAAGTAAAGATAGCCAACAGCCCATAAAGTTCTGGGATCCAAAGACTGGCCAGAGCCTTGCCACACTGTAAGTTCTTGACCGGAGACTTTATCCTTCTCAAACATGAGCTGATTTCATGAGAACATTTTTATTTTTTTAAATTCTCTTTTCCAACTTCTGCCTCACCTCTCTTCAATTTCACGCAGTTGTCTCAAGTACAGACCTGGTGCTTTAACTGCATGAGAAACTAGAGGTTGTGTGAAGTCTGAACCTGGAAAACTGGGGCTATAATATTCCTTATTTAACTTGGCTTTGTCGTCGTTCATAGACTTCTTAGTTAAACAGTTCTCATTTGGAAAATAAAAATGAGATCTGAGCTTAACTAGGCATAAGAAAGAAATCCCTGATCAACCTGAGGTCACTGCAGCAGAAACATGCACAGTAACTGCATACTGTCACAGTGAGCACTACCACTGGTCTTACGTATGAAAACAATCTTAAGGCACAGAGTCTTTGGCATAGAAAGCCCTAATATTCTAGTTTAGTAGTCTGAATTACTGACTTGTTGACCTGAATATTTGGGACTGATAAATTATCACATTCTATTGGTCTGACACATTGGTAACTGGCCAATAAGTCGTCTTTCTCTGCTTGCAGACATGCCCATAAAAACACAGTGATGGAGGTAAAATTGAACCTGAATGGAAACTGGCTTCTGACGGCTTCTCGTGACCACCTCTGCAAGCTCTTCGACATTCGGAATTTGAAAGAAGAACTTCAAGTCTTCAGGGGTCATAAGAAAGAGGCCACAGGTCTGATGTTGTATTTGGAAGGCTTTATGAGTAAATATAGATTAAAATTGAAAGGTTTTGAGACTCTGAATGGCACTTGTTAGAAATACAACTGTGAGTTGACTGACTGTGAGTTACTCTGTGTTTCAGCTGTTGCCTGGCATCCCGTTCACGAAGGGCTGTTCGCCAGCGGAGGCTCTGACGGCTCTTTGCTGTTCTGGCACGTTGGGTACGTGGCATTTTCACCAGAGATGTTGGTCGGATGTCCCTGGTTGGATGTGTGGGCTGTTATACTAAACTTAAAATATGTGTTTCGTCTTCAAATCTAGTCTTTACCAAGCAAGTGTATGGTATAGTTTTGGTCTATTCTTGACAATGGTTGTGAATATGCTTTATTTATGACGATATTTTCCTGAGCAGATCTACTTGAAAGGAAACAATTAGCTTGTTAGAGTTTCTTCTGAAATGTTGTAAATATTTTGCTTTTAAAAGTATTAAAAAAAAATCTACATCGCTTAGTTTCCTGTGGAGTTCAACTGGGAACAGTCAATTCACCCAAGAGGGGAAAAAAAAAAACTGAGGCATAAAACTTTAGGGAGTGGCAGAAGAGGGACAACAGAACAAAAGGTTTGTGTTGTATCTGTAGCAGGTGTTCATCTGTGTGTTGATGTTTTGTTTTGTTTGTTGATGCATTAGGGTTGAGAAGGAGGTTGGTGGAATGGAAATGGCTCACGAGGGAATGATCTGGAGTCTGGCATGGCATCCCCTTGGACATATTCTCTGTTCAGGCTCAAATGATCACACCAGGTATTTTCAAGCATTTAAAGAAAGCATTTAGGGAAATGTGTGTGCATTTAGAAAGTGGGAAGGAGCACGGATGAACAGAGAACAGATTGGGGTGATTCTGCTGCACAACCCATTGGTAAAGCAAGGAGACAAATTTGTCTAGTGGAAAAGGCATTGACATTTTACATGAAAGGATGAACGTGGTATAGTTGTTGTAGTCTGTGCTTTGGATCTTTTGAGTTGAACACATTGAAACATGTAGTATTTTATAAGTGCAGTGGAATTTGTATGTGTATTGACAAGACTGTTTTTTTTTTTTTCTCTGTTAAACTTACACCTGATGTCCAAATCCAGAGCTGAGCTTGATCAGGAAGAGTTTGAACCCTTACGGAGTCAAGACAGCACACTTAAATTTAGAGAAGCAAGAACAATGTTTGGTTACAGTAGTTAATACTTTTGTCCTTTTATTGAAATTATATAATTTCCTTTTGACAGCAAATTTTGGACTCGAAACCGACCTGGAGATAAAATGCGAGATCGTTACAACTTGAATCTGCTGCCTGGCATGTCAGAGGATGGTGTGGAATACGGTAAGGGAGCTGCCCCCGATGGGGAGGGAGGAGGGCTGGGGTCAGGAAGAAGCCTAGGCAGTATAGCAGAAGTTAACTTCTGGAGAACATGCTGAAATATAATATTGGTGACCATCTATTTAAAAAAATGTATTTTTTACTAGCATAATTTTAATTCCTATGCTATCAAGGATTGTGATTCTAATGGTGAGTTTTCTTTTCTTTTGCAGCTCCGGGAGGTAAGACCTGCTCTGTCGATCACAGAAGGGAGGTTTGGTGCTCTCCAGTAATATCCCCAGCTTGATTTGCTTCTTGAAAACTTGAGGATTTCCCACAGTCATGAGCTACAAAGCATGAAAAAACCTTTCAAATTTTCGAACTTGATTCAAGTCTTAACTTTTAGCCTCTCCCAGTGACATTAGTGGTAATCTCAGATTGCTCAGGATTAGCCTGATCTACAGCATGCCGCAGTGACCCTTCTGTCCCCGGGGTTAAATCTGTTTCTTTATTCAGATTTTTCATTAATTTCTCTTTCGAGTTTGGGAGTGTTTATTAAAATGTATAATTTCAATCTGATTTAAGGTTTAAGAAACAGGTATGAGATGAAACTTACTTTTCTGGGCCTCTGCCCTTGGTGTGACTTTGTTGGAAGGACATCGTTTCTGGCCTTTTGGAATGGTTTTATGATTCTGAACTTGCCATTCTTTTAATATTCTGCAATTCATGTGTGGAAAAAAGTGTCCCAGCAGTTGTGAAATATGTAGTGAAACCCACAGAGGTAAAAGCATGTGGAAAATCTAAAGAATAAAATTGTAATAGAAAGGAAAACTGTCCCAAGAATAATATCTGTTGTTTCCTCCAGATGATCTTGAACCCAACAGCCTAGCAGTTATTCCTGGGATGGGAATACCTGAGCAATTGAAAATAGCCATGGAGCAAGAGCAGATGGGTAAGAAATAGCTATAGAGAGATACTTCTCTGAACCATCCAGATACTTTGTGACTTCTACTTCATTGCTCTCATGTATCTCATGTAGCACAGATGCAGTTTCCTGAAATTAGTTGTGCATATTTCCCGTGGAAAAGAAAGAGCTGAGAACGTCGTCTTTTTTGTTAAATAACTTGTAAGGAAAGTAACAAAGTTCTATAGTAAACCTTACTGTGCTGACTGTTTCTCTCCATGGTACTAAAGGAAAAGATGAGTCCAATGATATTGAAATGACTATCCCTGGATTGGACTGGGGAATGGAGGAAGTAATGCAAAAGGACCAAAAAAAGGTGCCACAGAAAAAAGTGCCCTATGCAAAACCAATACCAGCACAGTTTCAGCAGGTAAGTACCTGATACACGGTGAACACCAGAAGAAGTTGTTATTCTCTCAGCTTCTATAAGTATCTAGCTGTTAACAGCATTTTGGATTTCCAGTATCAGCTCCTTTAGACCAACATCCAGTGCAAAATAACGTAACATACTAGTTAATTTAACGACTATTTCTACATTTAAAAACTGGTTAAATCCCTTATATCCTGTATCTGTCCTTGAAAATCAAGATGGTGCGAGATGTACATATTTTATTCAACTTGGTTTATAGCTTTTGGATACCAATATTACACAGCATTTAAAAGACCTTTCCCAGTGCAGTAATGTGCTGCACACATGCTGTTCAGTGCCTCAGAATTCCTTCCTGTTTGCTGCTCTTTGTAGGCGTGGATGCAGAATAAAGTCCCTTTGCCTCCCCCACCTGAGCCATTAAATGACAGAAAGGAAGATATTAAGCTGGAGGAGAAAAAGAAGACGCAGGCAGAGATTGAACAGGAAATGGCAGCACTTCAGTACACGAACCCACAGCTCCTGGAGGTGTGTATGTAAAGTTATTAGCAAAGTTGCGTAGTGCTCTGAGTGATGCTATCGGACCTTAACACTGAGCTGTTAACGCTTGTTTTAGCGTTTTTTTCAAAAATCATCTAATTGAACAGTGCATGGACTTAGAGTGTTACAGATACCTGCTGTGAGGCCCCCGTATTTCAGTTGGTTACTACTGATCTATGATTCGCTTTAGTTGTGTTTCTGCTAAATAACTGACAAGGACTGCATCGTTCTCAGCTCCCAAGAATGAGATGGTTGCGTGCGGTTTCTACTGTTGCCTGTGTTTCTGTGCCTAGCTCATTGCCTGCGTCTCTCTGGTTTGTTTTGGAACAGCAACTGAAGATCGAGAGACTCGCGCAGAAGCAAGCGGAGGGGGTGCAGCCGCCGCCGCCCGCGGGCGCCCTGCACGGCCCCCAGCCCTTCCCAGGGCAAGGCCCGATGGCGCAGATGCCTCAAGGATTCCAGCAGCCCCTCCCACCTCAGCAGATGCCAATGAATATGCCTCAAATGGGACCTCCTGGTCCACAAGGACAGTTCAGACCTCCGGGACCCCAAGGACAAATGGGACCTCAAGGCCCTCCGTTACACCAAGGCGGTGCAGGTCCACAAGGGTTCATGGGACCACAGGGACCTCCAGGCCCCCAAGGACCTCCACAAGGAATGCCACGGCCTCAGGATTTACATGGGCATCAAGGAATGCAGAGACATCCTGGCCCTCATGGGCCAATGGGGCCTCCCGGTCCACAGGGTAGTGCTGGCCCACAAGGCCACTTAGGACCACAAGGCCTACCTGGATCTCAGACTCATTTAGGACCTCAGGGTCCACCTGGCCCACAAGGTCACTTGGGTCCTCAAGGTCCTCCAGGTGGCCAAGGAATGCAAGGGCCACCTGGTCCCCGAGGAATGCAAGGACCTCTTCCTCATGGCATGCAAGGAGCTCCAGGATCTCAAGGGATGCAAGGTCCTATATCTCAAGGGCCTTTGATGGGACTTAATCCAAGAGGGATGCAGGGTCCACCAGGACCCAGAGATAACCAGGGACCTACTCCACAAGGGATGATGATGGGTCATCCGCAAGAAATGAGAGGTCCTCATATGCAAAGTGGTTTACTAGGACATGGTCCCCAGGAGATGAGGGGCCTACAGGGACCCCCGCCTCAAGGTGCAATGTTAGGACCGCCACAAGAATTGCGTGGGCCGCCAGGTCCGCAAGGCCAGCAGGGACCTCCGCAAGGCTCTTTAGTGGGGCCTCAAGGAAACATGCAAGGACCTCAGGGACAGCCTTCAAGGGGGCCACATCCTTCCCAGGGCCCTCTGCCTTTCCAGCAGCAGAAAACTCCGTTGCTGGGCGATGGGCCTCGTCCCCCATTCAATCAGGTACGTGTGGGTCTGTGCAACCAGGAGACTGGTCGGCCTGCAGGAATGACAGTGCCACGGGGGGCAAGCGCCGAGCGGGAGCTGAGAGCTCGGGGGGTGGGGGTATTTGCAGGACTGAGGCATCGGAAAAGAACTAAGTGGTGCTAAAGAGAGGCTTGTGGCCTGGAAGGTAAATGCAGAAACGGTTGGCTGAAAATGCAGATACACAAATCAATGTCTGCTGAGAAGATGCTGAACCTTGGCAGAAAGTCCGGTTTTTAATTCAAAGACACTAAACTGTTTTAAAGTGGCAAATTCCTGGGAGTGTGTAAGCACTAAGTCAAATTCAAGCAGAATTAACATAAGAAACCTCATTAATTAACACAGCTTACTGCCAACTCTGCTATCCCCCAGTAGTTTACCCAAAGTATGGGATGAGTTCACCATGGATGCCGACACGCCTGGTGTGAGCTCGACTCTGGCTGAGTTCCTGGCTCAGTCGGCTGTCGTGCTTGCGCTGCACATCCAGAAATGGCTTTGGCTGCGCTGGTACCTTCTGCGACAGCAGCTGGGAGGTGCTGCCCGGTGCCTGGGCGGTTATTTGGCAGGAAACGGGAGCGGGAGCCCAGCCGGCGAGGCCGGTGCTGCCCTGCGCTCGCTCCGCTCACCGGAGCGCCCGAGAGGCACTTGCAGCTGCACCAGCTGATCTGGGGGGAATTGAGCCAATCTTTCTGGTCAAGTTCTCTTGGGTGCCATCTGCTCTGCAGCTCCTCGGGGTCTTTAGTAGCTGGATTATTCTGCCTCCTGGTCTGCCCCAGCTCACAGAGCGCTTAATATTTTCATTGCTGTTCTGATTCCCTATTTCACTAGTACTGATTTTGTACTCAAAACTTCTTATGTTTGTATTCAGCTTTAAGGTGTGTTTTAGAGAGAGTGTCTTGTGCTTAAAAAAAAAATTCAATTTTATGAAATGCGTGATTATTTTTTTAATAGAAATAACCTTTTTAGAGTTGCACTGAGTAGCTTCCAGTTAAAGCTTTAGATACTGTGGCTGTACCCGCTGGTTGGTGGTCCAGAGCCACTCGCAGTGCTCTGTGGTGCTGTTGCCATGAGCTTCCTTTCAGAGGTTCACCTTCAGAGCGAGGCACAGTAGCCTGCAAACCGCATGTTTATTGGATTTCCTCTTTAAACAAACAAGCAGCAGCTCCCTCCGGGTGTGCATTAGTGCAGCGTTATTGCTGAGATTTCAAAGGCATCCAAGTTGGGAACATGAAAGGTGGTTCCCTGTCACTCGGCTGGTTCCTACCTGCAGAGTGTTTCTTAGGGCTAAGGAGACCAGTTTTTCTGCCTGGAGAAGCGTTCCCAGGCTAGTGCCGTGTGTGTAAAATCTGTTTGTGTTTCCATGCAAGGGGTTTGAGACTGTCCTTGTCCCACCCTGCTGTTCCCGCTCTGAGGCTTCAGTAGTTACTTTTTGTCAGTGGACAGTTATTCCTAATGAATACTACTAGCTTAAAGTCTCATATGATTATTGAAAAAATTGGTTTTGCCCCTTTTCCTTCTTAGTGTAGCTTTCGTAGGATACTGCCTTAAAAAAGATTTCAAAATGCACAATGTTCCTTTCAGTTTTTGCTCCTGTTTACTTCTCTGTAATGTGAATATAGTAGTAGCTACCTAAGGTATTTTTAGTAGTAGGCATTGGCTGTTTCTTTTTTTATTTGTCCCAAATTTGACATTTATCTTCTATAAATTTGTACAAATCACTTGAACTCTGCTTTTTTCAAGGCATGAATAGGCATGAATATTTGTCAAATTTATCAAGGCTTATGAAATTAATCCTGCATGTTTATACAGCTTGGTAGAGGGAAGGCTCCGTGTAAGGAGGCGGCAGGACTTGCTGCCCCTGCGAGGGCTGGGTGCACGGATCTGCCGCAGCCTGAGCCCCGCTTCCCTCTGCAGAACGAACCAGCGTGGAAAGCTCCTTACGGGAAGGACATTTCCTGAGATATAATTGGCAGAATTTTTCCTAGGCATGTTGATATTAAAATAGAGAAGGGTAAATAGAATTTTACTGAGCCAGCAGTGGTACTTTGTGGTTCTTTTGCTATTACTGATACAGCAGATTGGTCTTAAATCACCCCTACACTTCTCAGATGCGCTGAATCCCATCTCCTTCGCCGCTTGTGCGAGATGCGAGTGCTTCAGGACAACTCTAATGCCCACGTGCAGGCAAAGCTTAGGAGCTCATGAGATGTTTTAGAAGAAAGGCAGTTTTTGGAAAGCTGTGGATCAGTATGAAACATGATATTAAAAAAGAAAAGCCACCGAGGAGGAGGAGGATGAGGGCGGCAGCACGCGGAGCCGCAGCGGTGGGGGAGCGCCGTGGGGCCCATCCTAGGGAAAGGCCTTTACCAGGCGTTAGAAACCACGGCTGGTTTAAAGCACAGCGGCCGAATTGAAGGCGTTGAAGCAAGTCTGCTGCAAGTAACCACAGGTCACAAATGTGAGGAATTCTACAGCTCCAGCAAGGTTTTGGTTGAGAAGGGCTGAAGTTTTGGTCATTTTGTCGTTTTGGACAGCAGCTTTGTGATAATATTTGGATGGGTCTTAACTAGTCAGGGAATTTGTGTTCTGGATCCAACTCACTGTTCGGTCATTGGGAAGACAATTTTTAATGGGCATTGGATCAGGCCTTTTTTCCCCTTAAATCTTTACGAAAATAATCATTACAAATGTAGTGCTCGTAGTCTGTACTTACATGCTTTGTTTACCACAGATAGTGCAAGTCAATAGAACAGCTCAGTATATAATTTAAAATTGTATTTCAATATATGAAGAGAGAAATGCACTAATTATTACTTCTTTTGAACTGAAGAAAAATAGTAGTGTTTCCAAACAAATAAGTACTGACTAGAAAAATAACTTAACTTGGTTCCGTGTAGAGATTCATCAGGGTACCCATGAGTGCAATTTTGCAGTAAAGATTGGTATTTATAAACCATCTGTAATCCAGAAGGTCTCTTACAAGCCAGTAGAGAGGTAAATTCCAAATATTGTTCTATAGATGTGTCTAGGAAAAAAAATGTTCCGGTTTTTCTGGTTGTTCAGGGAGGAGGGATTTATTAATAATATTTCTATATTTCTCTTTTTGTGTGTGTGTGATGTCAACATAAAAGATTTTGAATAGACCTTGCAGAGTACAGATAGTAAAACAAAAGGCTTCTTTGGGGTTGTGGTTTTTTTTTTTTTTTCCCCCGTTTGGGTTGATAAAACTTCTGCAAACCCTTGCTCAGTCTGCTGTTTCTGCTTGGGATTAGCAGACTGCTGCAGCTTCTGCCTTTATCTCTGGCGTTGCATCAATAACGTAGTAACAACTCCTCCCTCTGTGCCCTGCCACACATCTTGGAGGTTTCAGTACTTTCTTTTGAGCATGGATTTGGAAAACAAACAGACCAACCAAGTGTTGCCAGTTCGGCAACATACAAGCGCACGGATTGCCATGCTAACCGTGTACAGGGTAAGGCCCACACCAGTTCCCCACCAGCAGGTCCCCCTGCTTGTCATCCCCAGCAGCCGTTCTTGATATTCCAAACAATTGCCTATCGGTTGTTTCTGTTCATTGAAGATCTAATTCTCCTGCTTGGTAATTCACGTCGTCTTCCCTGCTGTATATTAATAGGACGGACAGAACCCAGGTCCTCCACCGTTAATACCAGGCCTGGGGCAGCAGGGAGGACAAGGTCGTCTCGGCCCTCACAGCCAAGGACCCGGTCTTAATAAAGGTAATTATTTATGCTGTCTGTTCTTCTAAGAGCAACTCTCCAAAAAGAGGCTGTTGCAGAGCAGTGCCTCTAGGTAGAAAAGGCTATGGCAGAACACTAGGCTTTGGCTCAGAGAGAAGGTTCCAGGGACTTTGGCAGGAATATAGAGGAGAAGTGTTTCCCCAAGGAATATTTAATGTGGAATGTATAGCGTGTGCTTTGGACAACTTTGCAAACTAGAGCATCCTAGAAATGTTTTTAAAAAACATTACAGAAATCTGCTATGATTTTTTCCTTCAAGGTGACTCCCGTGGTCCACCAAACCATCACATGGGCCCTCTCTCAGATAGAAGGCACGACCAGAACAGTGGTGGTCCTGATCATGGGCCTGAGAGAGGGTTGTTTCGAGGTGGCCAGGAGTGGGGTGATGGTAGAGACAGCAGGGGCATGCCAGATAGACGAGGACCTCACCCAGATTTCCATGATGACTTTGATCGACCAGATGACTTCCGAGATGACTTCCATCCAGATAAGAGATTTGGCCATCGATTACGGGAATTTGAGGGGAGAGGAGGCCCACCGTTACAAGACGAAAAATGGAGACGCGGTGGACCCGGGCCTCCATTTCCTCCTGATCACAGGGAATTTGAAGGAGGGGGTTCAAACCGTGGGCCTCCTGGTGCTTGGGAAGGACGGAGACCTTCAGATGATAGATATCCACGGGATCCTGAGGACGCACGGTTCCGGGGAAGACGCGACGAGAGGTAAGAATCAATCTACTCTTTGTTTTGGGGTAAAGGGTGTATGGAGGGAAATCTCTCTTCCTGGTTTCCTCTTCATTAAGGAGTCTATCTGTTTCAGATTTATAAACTGGAAACCAATAAGGAAATGAAAACTCTAATATACCTGAGTATAGAGTCCATAAAATCATTCAGTAATAGAAGAAAACTTGAAAAATGGTCATTGTACACAGCAGCTTCCATGTCTTTAAACAGTAAGTAAAGAGAAGGGAGGAAATTTGTAGAGAAGACCAAGAGACAGAGGATGAAGATTTGAGATCGTTTTGATGAAAATTGAGAGGAAACTGGAAGGTTAAAGTGACAAACTTTTGAACACTAGAAATGGAATTTGAGACTTTGTCTCCAGTCACAAGCTGCAGCCTGACTGTAGAGACTGTAGAATGAGATGCAATATACATGTAAGGAGCAGGAACAGTGATCCTACCATCAAATGCTAAGGGGCAGAGCTACTGCATCTGTTGGACTGCTGAGACTATTCTCTCATGTGTTTGCTTGTAGGAATTTTATTTCTTTCTGACTTATTTCTTAATGCCAAGCGAAGAACACAAAAATAATCTAGTTTATAGCAATGTCCATGCCATTGCTCGCAGTTTCCAGATGAATCACAAAGGGACGAATTTGCTTCTAGGTATCAATGTAAATAAATATGGAGGAATTACTCCTAAGTCAGCAAGATTAACTGTCATTGAAAGTTGCTCCAGATTTATGCTAGTTTAACAATAAAATTCGGCCTCCAAGATCTAAGCCTCTCACTGACCACCAACACCGTATGTATAGAAACGTGTACTCGTACAAATATATTGTGGTCTCCACATAATGTGAATTTTGTGTGTTTTAGTTGCCTTTTTTTAATCATTTTCTTACATTCCTTTTACTTTACATCTATACAGCTCTTCTTTTAGCTATTTTCTACCTAGCTCTGTAAAGATGTACCTTCCTTTTGTGTGAAGAGTATGAAAAGAAATGAACAGTAACTAAAAGAAGGTAACAATTACAGCCATTTTAAAAACGTAAGAGTAAATAGCATCCAAGCTGAATGGTCTGCAGTACTGAATTGTAAAAGACATGGCAGACAATGCTTTTAAAAGGGCAGTAGAGATTTTTGAATCTTACATCGGAAATGTCTAGGGCTTGGGAAATATTTTATTACTCCCCTGACTTTTAAGAATGTTTCAAGAAGAGTGCCCAAAAAGCTTGTGACCTGTAAATCCGACTTCTGAACTAAGAGGAGTCTATTCATCACAGTATGACTATTTGTACAGATAATTTGGTTCAAAAGGAATGAGCACAGAGCTATAAAGGGCTTGTTGTGCTTAGCAAATATTGTCAATTCCTTTGAGCGAAGGTGAATTAGAAGCCGTTTACTGCAGATGCTGAGGTGAACCTAAGAATCCCAGCCCACTCGTTAGCTGGCTTGCTTTGGAGTAGAGATTGTAACTGGATTGATCACGCATGAGAGGGGTGTGTGTGTACGTGTGTGTTTCTCTCTAATTTCCCGTCCTTTTCATCCCTGTCCTGTTCTTATTCTACCTGTGCATATCAACACGATGCTTCTACTGCAGAGACCTGCCTCTTCCTGCCTGCTAATCTGCACAGTGTGTAGTTCTGTACGCTAAGGTCCTAGGCCGCAAGGAAGACGACCCGAGAGCAGTCAAAACAGGAACCGAGCCCTATACAAGGCAGGGTTTCACGTGTGACTGATGTGCATAAGTGAGAAAGGATTTGTATGAGACAATATTAGGCACTGTGGCTATGTCAGGTGTAGGTATGGTAGACCTCAAAACTGAACTGTGGCCACAAGGCTGCCTGTCTGCAAAAGGAAAGGCGCTATTCCTGGTAGCCATAGGACCTTGTGTTGCAAATCTTGGTAATTTCAAGCTAAGCAGAATCACACCATGTCAGTATTAAAATGGGAGACCCTCTAAAGAACACGTAGAGGACTGTGCTGTTTCAAGGCTGAACAATATTGCTCTGTGGTTATTTGAACCATTTGTACCTGAAACTGTTCAGTTTGTTTTCCCAAATCATCTAAGCTAATGTAAAATGGTTCATTGTCCATACGCAGCACTCCCTCCATCCACTGTTGTACCTATATAGGCACAGCAGCCTCCTCTCTGTATTGTGTTTGTTTTCTGGGAGGCGGAGACAGACCTATTGTTTTTAATTAAAAAAAATGTAAAAGTTTAAAAATATTGTATTGTGTTATGACTACTGTTAAAATATTTAAATTTGTAATTAAAAGGTTAATGTTGTTAAAATTCTAAATAAAAGTATCTAAAGTTTTGCTTGTAATAGGATGCACTGTGTCTTTAATGAGCTGGGGAAGGGGATGTTGCACAAAGGCAAGACTATCTGAATATTGCTGAGGTTTGGCCAGTGTGGCACGGGGACAGGAGGGGATGGGGGCAGCAGTGTGAAGGGACGAGGACAGAGGTGTTGCTGAGGGGCGGGCAGGAGTAGCGGGAGCGGAGCGCGAGGGCGCCCGGAGCAGGGCCTGCACCGCCTTAACGCCTCGCTGGTGCTCGCACGGAGCTCGCGCTGAGCCCACCGCTCCGCCGGGGCTCGCGCGCACGCCTGGGGATGCAGGGATGCGCAGAACGTGGCTGCGCTCTTGCAAGCGCTCCAAGTGTTTACGCACTGGCACTGCAAAAACCAAAACTGCTAGAGCGTTCATGCAGCCATCCAGAGACTTACCTGAAATGGCATTTGGCGGTTCAGTGTGAACCATTCTTCTCTCTGAAGATCTCAGTTAAAACCCCAGTACAATACTGGGAGAACTAGTTTTAGAAAAGGTACAGAACCCAGTCAGATCAGATCACTGAAGATGCCATGGTACCTTCTAGAAGGAAAAAAACAACTTCAGTGTCATGATAGCTACATTCTGCAAGACAATTTTTCGCTATTGCACTTTAGAATAAACTACTCTTCGGCCTGTAGGATGTCCCTGTGCACTTTGAGCAACCATCATCATTACAGAGCCAAGTGCAGTCTAGGATTTTTTGCTAGAATTACCAACTTGGATCCTTAAGAACTGACTGCATAAGAGAATGTTACAGCAGAAGAATCCAAATAAATAGAATTTAAATGCTGACATGTTACTCTGTAGCCATGACTCTTGCTAACTGCCTGTATCTCTCAGTTTGTTTTTATCACTATAATGAAAGGAGAAAAGGAAACGGAAAATAAGACCACTACAGCTAGGGAAATTCACTTGTTCTCTTGCTTACCTTATATCTAACATCACTCACTGATATATTCTTTTGCCTTTTCATTAAGTGAATGTAGTATATTTGATAATATGTTTCTTGTATGAAAAACACAACAAAAGAAATTACAAGTGAAAGCTTTAAAAAATAAGCAAGGTGCTCATAGAAAATGAGCGCCTTTGTCCCTAAATCCTGTTGTAGTAATTGTATGCACTACAGTGTTAAGTAAAATGGTTCTGAAACAAGTACATTATTAAAGTGAAGATGATTCAAGTTTATCAATGTAAATGCTGCCTAAAAAAACCCACATTTGTACTATGTTCTTTTTTGTAGCTTCAGAAGAGGAGGACCCTCAAGACACGAGGGCCGGGGACCCAGGGGGAGAGACGGCTTTCCTGGTCCTGAAGATTTTGGGCCAGATGACACTTTTGACTCTCCCGATGAAAACGCGAGAGGAAGGGACCACGGTGTTCGGGGACGAGGTCGTGGTGCTCTCAGAGGTGAGGGAATGTTCTTCCATACCGAAATGGACCTTGAGGGTGCAAAGACATTTCTTGGACAAATTACAAAAGTTTCGTGAGTGCAGCGTCTCTTCTCACTCCTGTCTCCTGCATCTCTTGCTGCTCAGGAGGCCGGAAGGGTCTGCTTCCAACTCCAGATGAATTTCCACGTTTTGAAGGAGGACGGAAACCAGAATCCTGGGATGGAAACAGAGAGCCAGGTAAAAAATCTGGTGGGCTTTGTGTTAGATAAAAGGATGGCTGTTTAAAAGAAGTCTATTGAATAGGCAATTTTTAAAAGGGGCACCTTTTAATTCTGTATCTCACATGCTTGTTCCGCTCCCTTTCCTACCTGAAAGGCGATACTTAGTTCTTTGGGACTTTCTAAATCTAGAAAGAACTTAACTGGCCAGAATGTGACTGGCTGTAAAATGCAGCCATCTCACTGAACAGAGAAAAGAAATGATTGTGGCCCTAAAGTCTTGATTTTCGACTTCCATTCTTACACAGTTCTGAACTGTCTGTTGTTGCCAGCAGCGAATGGCTGAAGCATATCTTGTCAGATCATGTGTTTTGAGACCTCTATTAATATCATAGTAATCCTTCTTTATGATGGCAACTTCACTATTGTTTTTCCTGTTTAAAGGTTTTCAGGTTTTCAGCTACAATGACAGACAGCTTGGATGTTAATATTTGCATTACCAGCAGTACTAATTGTGAATGGGAACTCCTTGTAGGGTTGAAACAGATTTTTGGAGTGTCATGAAAAAATGAGTACAAATGACATATGAAAAAGCAAAGATGAATATGTGGTTCCCTCTTGACTAAAATATATGAAAATATTTAATCCTAAAGTGAATCTTTTAGATCTATCATTTTCTCCTTTCCTATCTTCTTTTACAGTTTGTTTGAAGCCCATCATCATCTTATCAAGCTTTCTAACAGTCTTTTCAGCTGTTTGTTCATTCCGCTGTTGGGGAGGGGGGAATTAAGTTACAAAGTTGAGGACCAAATAATGTGGTTAACTCCAAAATTAGGAATAACGATCAGATGAACATTACTTATGATCCTGTTTCTTCTTGTCACGTCCAGGGCCTCGTCCAGATCACCCTCCTCATGATGGACACTCTCCAGCT
This sequence comes from Tinamus guttatus, assembly GCF_000705375.1. The sequence continues at coordinate 78,880 of NW_010579840.1, read as the reverse complement.
AACAGAGAACGCTCCTCTTCGCTCCAGGGCATGGACATGGCCTCGCTGCCTCCACGCAAACGGCCCTGGCATGATGGACCAGGCACCTCTGACCACAGAGAGATGGATGCACCCGCTGGGCCTCCGGAGGAGAGAGGGAAAGGTAAGAAGCCTTCATGTTGAGGACCTTATGCAACACTGGTACATTTTCAACAGTAAAGCTTACTGATATAAAGCTTACTGATATAAAGCTTACTGATATAAAGCTTACTGATATAAAGCTTACTCCCCTCATATTCAGAGGGGAGTAAGAATTGAATTTTATGCATATAAAATAAATATTTAATCTCACCAACTGTACAGATGCAGATGAGTCTTATAGGAAATGAGATAGAAGTGATTTTCCAAGTCCAGATCCTGTTACTGTTTTTGGCATCAGATAATCCTCTGCTTAAATGTCCTGTGCTCCCGTTCAAAAGTCGTAAGTTTTTGGCTCCCTGTGAGTCTAAAAGGAAAACTCTTGTTAAGAGCCTTTTTTCCTGGTGTTTCAGATTAGTTGTTTCTAACTTGTAGTCAGTTAATATTCTCAGCTAGGGAAAGGCCTATAATGATAGGTCCCTGAAATGCTCTCTGAGCATCTTTGTAGTTCAGGGACATCCTGTAATATTATCTTTATATTTAACTGCTTTTGAGAGTTATTTCTGTGTGCCTCTCTAATAGCTTTATGAAAAAAACAAAAACTTTTGACATGCACACATCCACTGACGACTTATCACCAGACCTAACTAAAGCTGTTCTGTAGCTTTTCCTATTCTTATTTAATCTGTCTATAGCCTTTCCAGTTTAAATTTACCCTTTTTTAAATTAAGTGTTTGTAAATTAAATGGGACAAATAGGTATTGCCCACTCTATTTAAGCTGTGGTTTAACCATGGACTTCTGCAGTTGGCTTGGTTGTGTTCTATTTTCTCCATTCTTCCCTAATAGCTCCTAGTGTTGTATTTGCCTTTTTTCACTGCTAGTGAACATGAACGTGATGTAGAACTAACTACTGTAACTCACAAACCGTCTTCTTGTGGAGTCCAATAGCTGGTGCAGAGCCTATTGCTGTGTGTGCAAAGTTCCCAGGGGTATCCTGCTAGCCCTGCCAACACCTTTTGTTCCCTTTTCTCCTAAAAAATTAAAGGCTTTAATTATTATAACTATTTTAACAACATCTTCATAGAGAAACCGATTGTGACCAGTGGCCGAGAGCCTTCTCAGTTGCTTCCAAAAGCTCAGCTCAGTCTATAGTTGAGGTGGTTGCTAGTCCTCAGCTACACAGCCTGGCCACCAATGCCACGGAATATCATGTTCTCAAACCCAGTATCAAATGACAGGACAGCCCTCTCTACAGACAGTACTTACAGTGTATCATCGGGAGGCTTTGCAGGTTTTTAAAATAAAATTACAGATTTTTTTAAAATAAAATTCCATTAGTAAACTCTTTCTGCATCAGTACTTTTCCTTTCAAAACTGTCTGTTGCTCCCATTTAACTAGCTTCTTATCAAAGCTCTAGGATTCCTTCTCCAGTTTCACTAATAATTTGTCAACCCTCTCAGATGCTTTACTGAATTCCAAACAAGCGTTACCTGCTACACTTGTTGTGCCTAGACAATTCTTTGTTGTCCTAACGAAAGTTAAGCACAGTGATGGAAAGATTCATGACCAATATGAGCAAAACCTTTTCAAATAAGGATTCTGTCACCTTCAGTTGTACTGCTAAAGTCTTGTGGGGATATAAACTTTATGGACTATAAGCTTGGTCACTATTTTGCACAGAACCAAACACAGTCCACAAAAAATATCTTTTGCTAAAACAGCATAAATATTCTAATCTACCTGTAGCAAATTTGTCCATTAAGCATTTCTCATTATTTTCTTCAAAGTATTCCTTGTGTTAATTTGAGCTGCTGACTTTTTAGTACTGATAAATAAATAAATAAATCGGTGAGAAGCATAAAATCCTCATGTACCTGGCAATGAGAGCTGATACAGTTTGTTCATGCTTAGTAGTGAAACAGAACATTTTTCCATTATTTCTAGCAAAAAAAAAAAAAAAAAAACAGAATGAACCAGTAATGTCACTCAATCTTTATACCATGAGAACTAGTTAGGCATGTGGTATGTCTGAGCAGAGATGTGGTTTAAACTACAGCATCAGTAACTGACTGTGCTTCATTTTTAGGACGAGGAGGTTCAGGACCTTCGCAGAGAGTGCCAAAATCCGGGAGGTCTAGCTCCTTGGATGGAGACCATCACGATGGATTCCACAGGGATGAAGCTTTTGGTGGAGGCCCTCCAGGAGGCAATAACCCTTCCAGAGGAAGGAGCGGGAGTAACTGGGGAAGAGGAAGCAACATGAACTCTGGTCAGTCAAGAAGAGGAGCATCTAGGGGTGGTGGAAGAGGACGATAGAAGTGGCTTTGACTGGGTCACACCCAGTCCTTGCTGGACAATATTTAAATAACTCCTACTCTGGACTCAAGGAGAAAGTAAACCCACAACACCACAAATCTGGATTCCTAACTGGGATAACTGAATGTGCTTTAGTTCCTAACAAGGGTCTTTTCATAGATCAATCAACTGCTACTGGCTGCAATACTGCAGCTAGGTTTCCATTTTGTCCTCTCTGGCCCCATTTTTCTCACCTTCTTTTACCTACTTTGTTTTGTGAAGAGCTGGAATTTTTTTTAGTGTTGTAAGACATGGAGCACCTCCACAGATTTCAGTTCACTTCCAGACAAAAACTTGTTTCTATATGTACAGTTTGTCAGAAAAGTTACGTTGTTTTTGTATGAATACAGAATGTAATTTGCGCAAAAATTAACCAAAAAAAAGCCATGCAGTGTGTGATTCTTTACTCACCTAGAACCATAAAAAGCAGCATCTTTAAGCAAATTTGTCTATCAGATGGAGCAACAGAACTACCTCCTGAATCTTCCACAGTACAAAAAGCTAATGCCTTATTCCTAATTTAGGGGTTTATCATGCAGAGGTAAACATTCTCTTTCACCTTTAGCCACAGCTTCTATCGGTAACAAGTGGTGCTGATGTTAAAATTCCGAAACACAGGAAATCACCGCTGCTTGCTATTCTACAATCCTGAAAGAGAAAAAATGTGGAACACCATTCAGAAAGTTGTCATAGACTGTATGAGCTATAACCTAGCAAAATAGAGAGCTTGGCAAACATTGTCATTCTGTACTTCACTTTGGATCAAATATTCCCATTCACCATAGCACCGGTTTCCATAAATTGTGGAGGACAGAAGTTTAGCAGCTTGACGAATATGGATGCATATGCTTTAGAGTGGCTGTAGCACACTGTTTAAAGATACGGGTTTTCTATACAAGCTGGTGCACACAAATACTGAAGTGCAAACTTTGTTAGTTGGTCACTTCCTTAAAGTTTTTAAGCATCTTTTTCTCTGAGGTATTTTTTCCTAGTTTTACTTCTTTGCAATACTGATAGTTTTTAACTGGGATGGGAAGAAGAGGGGTTATTCCTGTTTTTCACATTTCATAATAAAGCTGCTTGCCAACCATGTTTCAGTTTTCCCCATTAAAAAAATGTATTTCCCCATATCAAAAGGTATTTCTAAACATCGCTCCTTTTGTATCCAAATCCTCAGTGAGAAGCGCATCATGAAAATACATATCCTAAAGCCAGCTCTCAGGAAGGTGACAAAGATACTGCAGTGAAGGGCCAGTATGGAGCAGATCTTGTACCTGATTTGTTGTTCTAAGACAGGTCTAAGTCCTGATCTTACTGCAAGAGCGCAGAGCGTGGCTGCCCGTCTGCTGTTCTCTTGCTTCAGTCAGAAGTAGGCGTCTCTCCTAGTTTGTAACTTGTATCATGCAAAATGTCTCGTGACGATTACAGTGAAGAACTTTTAGCCAGCAAAATTCTTGTCACGGGGCTCTAGTGATGGAGCTATTAAAGGAACTAGCTAGGACACGGCTGGGATGAATCTGACTTGATACGTTATTTCCCTGCAAAGAAACAAACTAGTTTTACCTCTACCCACAGAAGAATAGATCCTAACTCTGTTAAGTTTTAATGCTAAGTATCAGTGATTCAATTATTAGGAAAAGCTTGTTTTCCAAAATTGTCTTAAAAGCCTCAAAAGTTGCTTTTGTAAACTAATTTCTGAGTTAGTGAGCTTCTCAACCCAACTATATCACAGCCTGCTACCAAAACAGGTTAAATTATAGGAAACCCCACTTTCTCTATCTAGGCTGAAGGGCAAAGGCTCATTTTTTTTCCAGCAGGGGTGGTTTTAACTTAACAACCACTGTTGAGGGTAACTTAAATAATGAAAACTGCCACTTTTTAAGGTTTGAAAGAGAAGTCACGATCTTGCTATGCAGAGCAAGTCTTGAGAGATCTGGATAATCAAGCATTCTCCTAACTTCCTTGCAAAGTCTTGAAGGGTTGCAGCATAGCAGAAGAAACAGGAGCACTAGCTTCCCCGGCTGTGCCAACACAACCTGCCATTGCTGCAAAAAGTATTTAAGGGGGGGAGGGTTTTAAGTTCAGTTCAAGCTCTTGGATGGTTTAAGCTAGTAAGAAAATAGCACTCTATGCAGAATTCTTATACTCTAAATGCTAATGTAGAGCTTCACCATCTGAGGTTTAACTTGATGTTGTTAGAAATAAACTGTTAGATATTGAGGCTTGGAAGTTAAGAAATGAGAGAACTAATTTTCTGCTTGTTCCAGATAGGGCTGACTTGTATTTTTAAGGAAAAAAAGAATTGATCCTTAGCGGCACATCTATACTGGCATTTTGTATACAATTTTTATTAAAGCATTTTATGTACATTTAAGCCCTCTCCCATTTTACAATTTCCAGCTATTTCAGAGTAAATACTATGATTAGGGTAACCCCTAAGGGAGCAGCGCAGACAACTCTGCCCGTGTTTGGCTTTAGTTTATGAGGTACATATGGCCAGGAGGGCAGGGAGATGCTCGGGCAGGCCTGGCTGCCTCATGTACCCACGAGCAACCCAAGGGCTCTGTCAGCCCCTGCAGCACCCTACTGAATGCCAATTGATGCCTTTTAAGATGTTAAGAGATCAGAATAGGCTATGGGGCTTACGAGCAGGTTGTGCTGTGGCGCCGCCGAGCAGCTCCTGCCTGAGGTCCAGAGCGGGGCGCCCCCGGGAAGGGCGAGAAGCTGAGGCCAAAAGTGGAGTGCCCCGGGAAAGGGTGAGGAGCTGGGGCCAAAAGTGGAGGGCCCTGGGGAAAGGGTGACGAGTTGAGGTCCAAAGCAGAGTACTCTGGGGAAGAGTGAGGGGCTGAACCCCAAAACAAGGCGCCCCAGGGAAGGGTGAGGAGCCGAGGCTCCGGGTAGCTGCTGCCTCACCTCAGCCACCCCCACACCTCTCCTTGCACCACCGCAGGCGAGGGGGCTGCCTTCCCCTTGCAGTTAAGGAGACGCTTTCTGACCCGCGGCCTCAGGAATGTTCGTTTTATTTACTGGAGGGAATTTTAAGTTCCCCCTCCCCCCCC
>NW_010579840.1:18636-71190 GCF_000705375.1 Tinamus guttatus | reverse complement strand
AGCCTGGCGCTGGGCTCCGCGCGGCGCCCCCCGAGGGCTGCTCCGAAGCCCCGCGTTGAGCTCGAGGCTCCTCCTGCGCTGGAGCTGGCGAGCTCTGCGGAGCTGCCTGACAGATGGGAAGGAGCAGGGCAGTGGGGAAGGCGTGCGCTGGCGGCTCCCGGGGGTTCGAACGTTGCACTCTGACGCTTGTCGCCACATCCCTAGAATAAACACAGACGTTTTAAAGCTGTTTGTCACACTTTTCTTCAAGGCATTTTATAAAAACAAGTTTATTTGCACAAAGTAATATGAAAATTAATAAGATGCCTTTCCTAGGCTACTCTTCCTTCTGGATACCACTATCTTTACCCTTATCTTAAAACATTTTTCTTTATGTGTAGAAACACAGGTTCAGAGAGCTTCATAAACATATATTTTTTTTCCCTGCTGCATAAAGTCATCAGACTTGGATTATGCCACTTTTTATCGTTATCCAGTACTCGACATATTTTGTGGGTTGTTAGGTACAATAATAATCTGAATGATTGTTACATCCCACATTGGGTGGATGTTCTCTCATTTTTGCTGTCTCTGGTGACAAGTTTATCTTGGCGGGTGGTTATGCATATTCTTGACACTTTTCACCACGTGGTTTTTCATTAAATTGTCTTCTTTATTTTAATAGTCCCTTTTTGTTCCACGCAGCCATGAGAGGGTGCATATTTACCAGTGCACATTCATTTCCTTATAACTACACAAATCCTCACTGTTCACAGCCATTGGGTACCAATGCAATTCCTCAATGAATACAAGTAGCGGGAGATGATTTTTGGCTCTATGAACTCAGATAGTTCTGTTCCCGTAGGTCTGGTGTGTAGTATTGCTTAGAATAAAATATTTTACCCCAAGTGAGTCACTCAGCTGCAGAGGAGAGTGGGAGATTATTGAGGACAGTCATCCTTGTGTCCCTCTTTCCCATACTGCCTCAGAAACCTACATTTTAAGGTGCAACCCTGTATTCAATAAGAAGCTTTGATAAAAGCATGATGTTTTGTGGAGCCTTCCAAAGTAGCTGAGCCAAAGGAGCTGTAGAACGTGCAATCCTCCAAAATAACACAGGATTTCTCTCTTCTTTCCCTCAAGTGTGTTTTATTTGATTGTTGAAATAAGAAGGCTTTGGCTTTTAGCATTCGAAAAGTGAATTGTATAAATGCAGAAAGTTGACATATTTTGCAGGATAAACCTATGAACATTTCCAAATCTCTGTCAGGCATGGAACAGTTAATTATTCTGTCTTGGGGACTATCAGAGACAAAAGATTTATCATAGCTGTGATGCAGCTGGCTTTTTCCTTGGTAATAGTATAATCCATTTAGAGTAGCTGTTTGCCAACAAAACGAAATCTGTACCGGTTTTCCCTGTTTATGAAATACTGGCATTGCTCAGCCCCTTGCAAGACTAATACCGCTTGACAAGCACCATGTTTAGTGTTGTTTTCATCGTGGGGCTGAGTCTTAAGTCATTAGAAATAATTTACCACTGAGAACTTCCTTCCTTAGGCTTTCCTATAGGCTGCTGTACTGAATTATGGCCAAATATTGGATAATATTTGTCAGCATTATGTAAGATAGAAGGATTCAGGGCTTCAAAAAGGGGATGGGACACGTGCATAAATGACTCTCTAGTGTTGAAACTCTTGGCATGTGGAACTGAATGATTTTGCTGCATTAAGAAGAGGAAAATGGGAGAATGAGCACTTTTTCACTTTTTTGGTTAAATGAGAACACAGAAGGATGCACTTGTAGGAACTGTGATTAGTGATGCCTTAATAGTAGTTAAGATGGAAAATCCTTTTCAAGTGTCCCGTCGTCCTGTCCCTTTCAGTTGCAGAGAGCATCTCCTAAACTTAAATAGCTGCAGTAATTTTCTTTACTTAATTGTAGCATTAGGGAAAACGTAATTCCAGAAAATGCAAAGAAAGATGTGTAAAATTCTTAACTCATAGTGTTAAATTATTAAGAGGGATGACTATTTGGCGAATGAAATCTGGATACTAAATGTATCATGTTGAGTTTACACTGTTGCAATGTGAAGATTGTGTTTCTTTCTAGGAAAGAGATAAACAGGTACATTGGAATTTGCAAATAATTCTCACTGCTATTCCTTGACTGAGCTATTTTGTTTACCTTTACTGTAAAGTAGCTATTACAGTTCCTAGCTTTCAACAGTACTCTGTATTTTAAAGGCATGCTATTAACTCTTTAAAAAATCATCTTTCCATTTGAGCATACCTGCTCCAAATAATATCCAAAATTAATAGAGCAGAAAGAAGTTAGAGAAATATTCCCCTATATATATTTTACTAAACCTAATGTTGCTCAACCGTATTTGGAAGTGAATGCTCTCCAGAGAAGTAATGCGTTAAAAAATAATCTGCTTCTAAGCACTCTCTTTATATACTTAGCAAAACTGAGAAATGTAATTTATGTGATTTTTGGTGCCACACAGCACTTCCTTATAATGAGTAAATAATCACTTCTATATTTGCATTGATGCTTTTTTTTTTTTTTTTTTTTTTCCTCCAACATCCCATTTTCATTTTTGGCTTTTTGTCCTACTCTGTTTTGTCCTGTTTTCTTTTTTGGTTGCGATGGACTCATTCCTAAGAAAGAGGAACTGTGAACTACCAGTAAAGAAAAAAAAATGCTGTCAAATATCCTAGGTAGAAAATAAAGGAGAGTTGAAGATAATTACTTCATAATAATAATTAGATAATTAGTTCTAGGCTCCACAGTACAAGAGGGATGTGGAGCTGCTGGAGAGAGTCCAGCGCAGGGCCACAAGGATGATCAGGGGCCTGGAACATCTGCCCTATGAGGAGAGGCTGAGGGAGCTGGGCCTGTTCAGCCTGGAGAAGAGAAGGCTGAGAGGGGACCTGAGCAGTGTCTAGAAGTACCTCAAGGGAGGCAGTGAGGAGGATGGGGCCGGCCTCTTCTCATTGGTGGCCACTGATAGAACTAGAGGAAATGGCCACAAGCTGAAGCATCAAAAGTTCCACAGGAACTTAAGGAAAATTTTCTTAACAGTGAGGGTGCCAGAGCCCTGGAACAGGCTGCCCAGAGAGGTTGTGGAGGCTCCTTCTCTGGAGATCTTCAAACCCCGCTTGGACGCAGTCCTGTGCCACGTGCTCTAGGTGACCCTGCGTGTGCAGGGAGTTGGACTAGATGACCTCTAGAGGTCCCTTCCAACCTTGAGCATTCTGTGATTCTACTTTTCAGACTTTACTGTTGTGGTGTTGATTAGAAAAAAAAGGTAAAGAATGCCTGTGTTGTTTTACATTGCCTTTAGAAATGACTGTAAAGATAATACAAAGGCTAAGGAAAAAAGTTTCCTAAGTGCACACTGTAGGACATTACTTTTGTATGAGATCTTTGTCATCACTATACTTGGCCTAATTGGGATTTGGATACGCCTATGTACTTCCTGCAGTCAACAAAAGAAGAACAGCTGCATTTGCAGATACGCTTATTGATTGTTCCTAATCCAGTTGAGGTAAGAAATAAGAATGTATTATTTTCCATGAAAGTATTAGGCCAGCTTCTGACTATAGTTTTTTTTTCAATTTTGGAGAGGAGCTGCTGCTATGCATGAGGTCCATTTTATGACATATTTGCAAATAAAATGTTTTGAAGGATGATGAGGGAGATGGGTATAAAGGTTGATAATAGGAAGAAAGATTGTTGGTGCAGCCTGGAAACTACATGCATCAAACTAACAGGTATTTTATCTGCCTGATTTATGAGCAGCTACTTCTGTTTTTTCTGAGTTAGTGATTTCAGTCTTGGTACTTTTCCATCCAAATCTACTCTCTGAGACTCTTCAGATTAATTTTTAGCTTATTGGAAGGTCTTTAGTAGTCTTTTATGAGGATATGGAGGGGCTTCTCATAGGGGAATGAACTACTAATGAGTGCGTAGAAGAGGTCTAGCTGCTTTCTGCTCTGCTTTGTCGCAGAAAGTAACCTGCTGTGAGAGTCTGGCATCAACCCTGTCTCTCAAAAGTGATCTGTCAAGATCACTTTCAAGAAAGGAAAACTGTGCACTTGCACCCTTTATCCGCAAGACAGCGAGAGAGAAGTGTGAGTTTGTGTGTTTTGAGGGACGGAAAGACAGGGTAGATTGTTCGCGTATTTTTCCTTCCAATCCCTCTTTTTTTTTAGTCTAAATTTGTACCTCACTGTGGAAGATTGGTTGTTTGGAAACCAATAAAGCTGTGTCATAAGAGTCAGAAAAGTGAAAGCTGGGCATTTGGGAGAGAAGGAGATTTTTAGCCAGACTTTTTAAGATTAATGTTTTGGTGATTTGATATTTTGCCTTCTATTAAAGGCATAAAAAAAAGCCAATACTTATTGTAAGCTGATGGTACTAAGGGATGCCAGAGCTGAAATATCTGAAGTTTAAATGATCAGCAAAACCCCTTGTTTTGGAGGACAGTTATGTTCTTGTTTATCTTGTAGCAGATATGGATAAAGGACAAATGCAGTTGCATGAAATGATGCTGTGAGGTTGCTGTCAGTACCCAGGCTGAACTACCAGCGAAACATAGGGTGAATTGTAGATATTGTGGTTACAGATTTCCAGTTCTTGAAACAGTGAGGTTCTCTGTGCCTGTTATGCTGAATCCCACGAACTCCCGTGTTTCCATTTAAAGGACAGAAAGGATCTTTACACGTTAATAGTCATCTAATAGTTTGTCATCACGTTTACGGCTCTCACTTTTTTCCCCCCCTGTATCCTGTCAACTTGTAGTCATGGAATATGTAATATTTCCCTACTGTGCTAAAAAAAAAAATGTGATTCTGTAGTTTACTATAAAATAATTATTTTGTAATGACTCTTGAGTTGATTTTCATGGGCAGTGCTGATTCAACCGTTCATCATCTTCCATTCCTTTCTCTTTGTTCTCTTAAAAATGGACTTCTGTATTCTCAAATTTTTACTCTTTTTACCCCTCCACCCTGAGTCATTTGTGTGATGTGATCCCCCTTTGTCTCACAGGGGTGGGTAGCAAGGGGGAGTGGTACAAAGGGGAACTCCTGTTTGAAAGCCCTGTTCAGTTCCCAGCAGAGAAAGCTCTGGAGGCTGGAATGCCAAGTATGTTCGTCTGCTTCCCAGCCCTCCGCGGCATCTGCAGAATGGAGAGGTTTGGAGAGCAAAAGCCTATATGTTTATGTTTCTTGGAGTGTGCTTTCTCCAAATGGAGATTCTGTTGATTGCAATATCTTTAACAGACTGCCTGATGCAGCACCTGCAGGGAACCAACTTAGAGCTGCCACGATCAGGTACTGACCTGCAGTAAACTAGTGTGTTTATTGTCAAGATCTAGTCTGTTTTTTTTTTTTTTTGCCTTTCTGTATTTTTCTGTTGCTGTGATCAAAGACTCTTACTGATTTAAATGGACTAATTATGTGAACACTCAGGATGTTTTCTTTTTTAATCTCACCTCCTGGGTGATGGAATCTATAAAGATATATAATGCAAGTCCCACACAGAATGAACTGCTGGTGTAGACTGCTAGTGTCCTTGCTTATATAGGTAACTACTGGTGGGATACAGGAAAGAGGTCGTCTGAGCCTTAACACCATAGAAGAATGTCAGATGAAGCAACAATACTTGAGCAGGAGTCCATCCATCCTGCTTCAGCTCTTCTGAATTGTAGAGGAAACTCCCCAAAGGAAGGTGACTCATAGAAATCTCATTATTGCTGGTGCTCTCTCCAGCTGTCCTTCTGCATTCCCCTTCACAGGGGCTTTGGGTGCCATGGCTGGCCTGAGGCTTCAAGGGCTGGCATCCTCCAAGCTGTATCAGCGCCGGCAGGATCGGCTAAGTGGCACAGGGTCGCTCCTGAGCACCAGGACAGATGCGGCAGCTGGGATGCATGGGTATGTCTCTGACACAAAGGGGCCTGTCGAAGCGTTTTCCAAAATTTTTTCATTTGGGGCTCTTTAATTTTTTATTTAAATGAGGATCGACTGCACACAGCCAAACAGAATGAAGTCAGTTTATTCTCATTTCCGAATAGTATATGAACGAGAGGACTTTCCTGACAAGGAAGCTTTCTGGTTTTAACAATAACAGGAAAGCGGCCGTGGAGAACCTTTCCCGTTTTGAAGGACTGCGTAAGGTTCTTCAGACTCAGCATTACTGGTAATCCTGCTGATGGTGAAGTATTTATGTGCCGTGGGAATAAAAAAGTAGAGATGCAGTAGTTTTCCAAAATGCTGATTGGATTTTGCTGTCTCTTGATCTTTAGGGTTCGGTAGCACATTTCTCCATTTATATTGTTAATTATAGGCTAGTTAATTTTAGATGTTTTAAATAACTCCAGTGTTTCAGAAAATTAAGCTAGTATAGCTGCTTAGGGATAGTGTCAAACAGAACTTCTTAAGTTTTCTTTTTATCCTCTGCCTGTTAAGTAGTGTTCGAGTTCTTATTCTTTTCTGCACAAACTTGAGTTGACGAGAAGTTAACACCTAAGAGGGTAGTGAGGGTAATTTCAATGCAATTGAGAGGAGTGTGTGCTGTTCAGGAAGAGTGAGAAACATCGGGGAGGGAGAGCTGAGGAAAGCACTGAAACCCGGTGAAGGAGCGTAAACGTGACACTTGGCAGAAAAGCAGAGCGGGAGCTGAAGATGAGAAGCATGAGGAGATAAATACTCAGGCATAGTCATCTCACATTTTGAAAATATAATTTTGTAAGGTAATTTGCTTTCAGGTATTCAGCTGTTTAACTGCAATATGTAAAACTCCTGTCTGCAGAGAGAAGACAAAATCACCTTGTTTTTCCTGTGGTAGCTGTGAACATACTCTCTGAATTTGTAAATGTGACATATTTTTCAAGCCTTGATTTTTAAAATGGTGGTTTAAAACACTCTCTTAAGTAGATATAACTTAATCCACTGTGCAGGAAGAAAATCCTTTTCTGAACAGTCATGTTTGTAGTGCTGTCAGCACTATAATAGTATAGCTTTGCAAGAGAGCTCTGCTCTTTCCAGTTTGCCCTCTCTATCAGCTAGATTTAGGAGCTGGAGCTTGATGCTTGGAAAATGCTTATCGGTGACGGGTCTCCCTTGCTAAGCTTACTGCTAGCGTTTTGTGCGAGAGCGCCGGAGGGCACGATGTGGGCCGTGCGTGTGTGTGTGGGTGTGCTGGCAGCAACAGTCCTCAACATGGACGGCTTGGGCACTTCGCGAAGTCGTAGTCTAGGGCTCAAGTGTGGAGCTAGCTCTGAAACTGAGCCCACCTAGACAAATCTAGTGACAGAAACTTCAGGTGTTGGAACAAACAGGCTGCGTGTATATTGCTGTGGTGACATGTGTACTTGCATGTAAACTATATGCTTAATAAGGCCAGGCTAGATGGAAAGAAATCACTTTTGCGGGTGCCAGAGTGGGGGGATCTCTAGATATGTAACTCGAATACATTTTCATATCCTAATTCTTGAAGCAAAGAAATTCTTGTATTAAGCCGTAATTTTTAAGGTTTCTAATTCAGCAGATGACACAGCTGAAGATTATAATGTGCTACAGAATTTTGCTTCCTGAGTAACTTGCATTTTATCCACAGTTTTGGAGCTACAGATAATTTTTGCCTCTACCTCAGAAGGTCCTGATACTTTACATCCATTCTTCAGGCAAATTACTGTAATCCAAAAGCTGAGGTATTACCAGGTGACAACAGTTAGGAGCACATTTGGGAATGATCTCTCTTATCAGTACTGGTGAAGAAACATCCCAACACAGACATTTTTAGCTCCTTTTTGATAATGGAGTGAAAGAAACCTTTATCCCTTTAAAATAGACATCTAATTGGTACATGCTTGAAAACCAAAGGGTGTTTTTGGTGTCAGATATGTAATCTGTTTCAAATGTGTACACTTGTTGATTCCCCAGAGTGAGCGTCCCTCTGCTAAATGTTTTACGTTAAACAAAGTCAAACCACTTTGAGAAAGCTTTCCAGAAAAAAAAAAAAAAGTAAATTCAAATGAAGAAATGTTGAGAAAATGGTAGGTGTAGTTGGCAGGAATCTTTCAGCAGAAATTCGTGACCTGCTACACTTCCTCTTTCTTTTCTTTTTTATTTCTTTTTTCCCTATGTGCTGGTCGTTAAAATGAAAAAAATGTAAAATGTAAAAATGAATCATAGTGCAGTATTGTCCCCAAAAGACTTTTTTAAATCTTAATCAATTTTAAGGACTTGTAGCCAGACACCCCTAGTCATACTACAGGGTAGGTGGGGATCCCTCTCTGGGAGTGCTCTGATTTTTCTTACACAAGCCATGGCAGCCTTCTTGGTTATTGGCTTTTCACTATCCTGATGTATGTGTGTACATATATGAATATACTACAGGTGTCTGTGTAAATTTTATTGTATTGTGTTATTGTGTCTAAACAATAGTTTCTCCTGGTAGACAGTGTAGGAATGTGAAGCTTAATAGAATAAACATATCTGAAACTATTTGTACGAGGTAAATCCATATTGACTTTAGTGGTATAAGGTTCAATGCTTTCAAATATTTCTATAGCAACTGTACCCATGGCATAAAATAACTTCTTCTTCATATAAAGTGTTGTGTTTTTTTGTATTGAGATCAATGCTGATAATTTATAATACATAGTTCTGATAAGTCAAAACATGAGGATCTCGCTCCTAATTATAATGGTAGTTAACCTAGTTACGTAAATGTGATATTTTAGCAAGGAGTATTAGATAAAGTTATGGCATATAATGGGGAAAGATTGGAAAACGTGTCGTTCAAGCACTGGTATTTTGCTAGGCTTGCACTGGACTGGAGAACTTCAGGATGTTTTGCTGGTTGTATTTTAATAGCCTTTCCTGTCTTTGTGTCATCAGTTTATTGTTAAAACAGAGGAAGAGTTTGTGTTTTACTGCATGCAGAGGCAGTGATTGGAATGCAGTAGCTGTCTGTATTTGGGACTGAGCTTTGGGGGGAGACTTGTAGCTAAATATCTTATGGTTGACACAATGCACCAATCTTTCATGCTCGTTGTGAGCACGACCACCAAAGGGTGGTTTGGGTCTCGTTCTTTCTCTCCCTGTGCTTCTGGCACAACTCTCTGTGTTATCTGGTAGACTGAATCACAGGACTGCTCTGGATTAAAACTGCCTTCTCTCCACCTTCCAGCCTTGGTGAATTGTCACAGTGATCCAGGTCATGCTTGCTCTTGTGCGAGGAAAAGGGCACATGGATGTGTAGTTTAGCAAGATTGTGAAGCCATGGCATATATGAAAGTAAAACTGTAAAGAAGGGAAATCTTGCCTTTGGAGCAACGCTGAGGTGTCAAATTTAGAGTACAAGAGAGTAAAATGTTGTAGACAAAAATGCATGCAAAGTAATGAACGAAAGGACCTCAGAGAAGTAAAACCGAGGTGATTACCAAAGATCCACTGCTGCCAATTCAGGTTATAGGGAACACTAGGTCCGGGACCCCTGTGTGGTTCAGTTTCTCCTGTACAGCTGTCCCCAACAAACTGATTAACAGGTCGCAATTACTAGCTCATCTGCAGTCTGGTAATTCTTGGGCATCTCGGGCTGTATCACTCATCTATCTTGTAACCTGGATCTTTTGCGTTATTGCAAAGGATATTATGTACATGCCTTGTGCTAATGGTAGATAAACTCCTGCTCTAATAGGTGAGTGAGGCGAATGAACTTAAAATTTAATTCAGAGTTATTCTTCCTGCTAGCAGAAGAGTGTTAGTACTATTTAGTACTAATATTAGAATGTTAGTACAGTTTTAATTTTCTAAGAGACTGTAACTTTTTCGCTAATGTTAGCATTAGGTCTTTTTGTCATAGTCACCTGTCAGTTTGCTCAAGTCTTGGAACTTGGGAATCAAATTTCTCAAGTGGGAACATATGTTTTTTTGGAGAGATTATGTTTTCCAGTTCTGGTGCACATTTGGTGTATGATTTAACTGCAAGCAGTGATTGAAAATGAAGCTGAGCAGATTGAAGGAGAGACCTCTGGGCTTTGCTGCTAACACAAATGTTCCTGTGTTGACCTGTCCCTTTCCTACTTGGCAGGATAGAAATCTCTCTTTAACCCATGATCCACAGCTTATAGTTACGTGTTTTCCTGTTTGTCCATAGTTCTGCTTCATGTCCGCGTGTAAAGTTCCTTTCTCTAGCAGTGAGGTAACACGTTGTGGTAGGTTTTACTAAATCAGTGCTCTGCTCCTGACCTCAGAACCTGTTATGCCTCCCCCTTCCCCGCAGTGTTCCGTGGCCGCCGGGCTGCTGCCCTGCTCCGAGCGCGGGGCACCCGTGTACCAAGTGTGCCTGGCTCTGCAGGAGTGCCCCTGGCCGGGGCAAGGAGAAGCTTCCGTTACTGAGCCCTGTTTATTGCATTGTTATCGTGGAAGAGGTCTGCAAAACAGCACGTCATGTTGTAGAATAACACCAACAAAATTCATACTTTACTACAACTAAAGGTTTTTACACTTTGACACCGAACAGTAATGGTTCTGATTTCTTTCTGAAATCATGGACAAAGAAGCAGTTTAAATAGATTTTTATATATAAAAAAGAAGGAACTATTTTAAGCCGAGCCTTCTTTTATTTTCTGTATGTTCTATATAGTTCAGAAAAAATATTGTACAAATAATCCGATGACTTTGATGAACTGGACATTTTTTAACCTGCCACCTTTCCAGTAGTATAGAATTTAGAGGTAGCTCAGATGGTATGAGATAGTCTTTCTATGTCCAAAATTGGAGCAATATTAATTTTTTATATTATTAGAAGTTTTGGTTTTTTTTTCTTTCATTAGCATATATTTTCCTCCCCATCTTGAAGGTCTTTTCCAGCCATGATGATTCTTTGATTCTATGTGATACAGGATTTTAAAACTGCGTTCTGCTACTGTATGCAGAACGTAGGTTGCTATGACAGAAACTGTGACGGTTTTGTGGAAAAGGTTAAGGTTGTTCCACACTTGAGAAAGAGGAAATGGTCATTTGCAAGACTGCAAGTGTGGCTTTGGGCTTTTTTTAGCCTCACTTTCTGAGGAAATGAAGCTGATGCATTTCCCCAGGCAGCCAGGGAGACTCCTGTCTTCCGCTACCTTTTAAACTTGTTGCTAATCTCCACTATTTTGTTGGGAAGGCAGAGTCATTGGATGTTCTAGTGAATCTTGGCTGATGGGCAGAGGAGAAAGGCCTCATTAATTCTTTCAGTGTGAGATTAGTGCTTGCTGCACCTCGTCAGGTATGAAAAAAAACACATGAGAAACCTCACGAGAGCACATCCTGAGACTAGAACCCCAAAGAAGTCAGGATTCATTGGATTTGCTGCGCTTGGAGCTACGTGTTTAGCTTAAGTAATGGATAGTTGATATGTGCTGGGAGCAAGATGCCGTAATGACGTGCACGGGTGAAGCGGCCAAAAGCGCGCGATGGACAAGTGCCACATGAGTTCATTCTGCCGCAGGGGCGCTGCCTCCCCTCTGTGAGTTGCAAGGACATTATTTCTAGCTGATGTCAGTGCTGAGATGACTCATTTGCTCTTTTTTTCACATAAAAGGAAGTTAAAAGCAATAGAAGTGTTGTATTTGTTGATTTTGGGGCGATTTGGATGAGGAGTATACTCATGTCACTGTCTCTAACATTGCTCATGGTCTTTCTCTTATCTTTGTTCCAGTAATATGTCTGATGCTCTTGCAAATGCAGTATGTGAACGCTGCCAGGCTCGATTCGATCCTGCGGAAAGGATTGTCAACAGCAATGGGGAGCTCTATCATGAGAACTGCTTTGTCTGTGCTCAGTGTTTTCGTCAGTTCCCAGATGGGCTCTTCTATGAGGTGAGGCCACAGTAGTTAGAAACCTATGGAAAGCTGTTTGACTAACTATATTATAAGCCCTATCCTGTATAATGCTGAGTATCCTGGGCTCTTAAGCAGGCTGTAAAAACTCAGTTTCTTGTTGGATTAGGTGTTGTTTTGTGTCAACTTCATTTGCTTCTCTCTGCCCCTCTCTGCCAAGCTAAATGGATGTGCCCAAGAGAATAGGTGTTTCAATTAAAGGCAAGGTCCTTAGCACCTCAGAGCTTACATGTGTAAACTGAGAGCTGGAAAGTCATCAGTGTACCCAGAAGGATGAAAAAGGGAGTCTTTCCCCTTTTTGTATCTCACACTTGCTCAAACCAGTCAAAGTAACATCATTTAAATTGAATTGGGAAACTGGCTGTGAAGGATCTAAAAAACAGATGGGGGGATGAGGAAGGTAACTTTTGGGATTTTCCTACTGTTACCATCTTGTTTGACTTTTTTTTTTGACTTTTTTTTTTTTTTTTTTTTTAAAAAAAAGAACAGAAAATATTTAACATAAAAGCCTGTAAAACTCAGAATGTATCAGTCTCATGTGTCAAAGAAGTTACAGAGCAGTAACTGTACAACTGACGTATTTTATATCAAAACTTGTCAGTGATTCCTCTTGCACTTCCTTCAGGAATGTATACGAGCCCACACAGGCTTGCTCTCTCTCCCAAGTTGTACCTATATCCTGTGCATTTATGGTTGCAGGCATAAATATGACTATTATGGAGTACCTACATGTGAGAACTAGAGATAGATTTGAAAGTTATCCAATATGGAAGCATTTACATCCATCTTTCCATTTCCTCTAAGTAGAACTAATCAGAGTATTTGTGGGTATGATGTATAAGGGAAATATCTCCAAAGAAAGCAATGAATTAAGGGAGAATTATGGCAGAAGTCTGAATTGTCATCTCCCTTACACATGTAATTTATTTGCCATAACTCTGCACTGCTAGCATTTAGAGGTTTCCCATGTATTTCCCTTTTTTTTGTCACACACACTACCTGCTTAAGCGGTGTTAGGGAATTTAAGAAAACAGAAAACACTTTTTGACGTTGTATTTCAAATAAGTGAGTTCTTAGCTCTTTTTATGTTTTTTCCAATTTTTCACACATTTTTTTTTCCAATTCCACAACTAAAAATGCTGAATTGTTCAAAATTGGAGTTTAAATCTTTTTACACAACATGTGCAAGCATGTATTTTGAATAACACATTATTTTAAACATGTTGCATTCATAATTTGTGGTGAGTTTTATACTTCACGATTAATATTTCTGAATTACATGAATAAAAATGAGCTAAAATTAAAGCAAAAATAAAGCAAACTGTAAGAAAATAACTCTGAGGAAAAGGACTCTGAGGTTTTTAACCTCTTATAGCAGTGTTGCCGTTGATTAACTACTTGCTAAGCAAATTCACCATGAGGCTGAACCCATATGTAGAAAATAAAGTTTATTTGATAAAAATTTGGGGAGTTGTAAAAAGTTGAGGGGGAGGGAAATGCTTGACTGACCTGGACTAATTTTCTGTCTTGTTTTGTTCACAGTTTGAAGGTCGGAAATATTGTGAGCACGACTTTCAGATGCTGTTTGCCCCGTGCTGCGGGGAGTGCGGTAAGGATTCCGAACACGAATGTGTACAGCCTCATCCAGCTACGGATGTGTCTAGCAGGGTGTGAAGTGGGAGCGGCCCTTCTGCTAGCACATTTTTTTCCTTTCAACTTATGCATCCATGTCAGTGCCCACCAGGGATACAGCTGCACTGCTGTGAGGTGCTGCCGTCATTGTGGTGACATCCACCCCTGTGCTGGGATTGTGGTGGTATTTTAAGGAGCGGGGTCTCTGGATAGAAACAAAACATGGTATCAGCAGTAACTTAGTGTATTCTGGTTGCGGGAAGAACTGTTTCTTCCAAAGTTAGAATGTAGTATTTCTTGGGGAATTAAAAGGAAAGAATGATGAAGGGTACCAGATTTTTGATGCAGTGACTTTATGCATGTGTCTAAGGATGTTTTCCTTTCGTAGGTGAGTTCATCATTGGCCGTGTTATCAAGGCAATGAATAATAACTGGCACCCGGAGTGTTTCCGCTGTGAACTCTGCGATGTGGTCCTTGCCGACTTGGGTTTTGTGAAGAATGCTGGCAGGTAAGAAAAAGCAGGAGCTCTCCAGCTCTTTTCAGAATCCACCTGGATAGCAGGTGAGAAACGGAGGGATTATGTGATCCAGGGCAGAGTACTTACCAAGTAAGCTGCTCGGCAGGAAATCAAGGCATAGCAAAAGACCAAGAGGATAATACTAGGATTACAGGAAAACATATTCAGTATAATATTTCTGTAGTCTTCGTAAACCATTAGTTTTAGACACAGAAATATAAAAACAAGTTCTGAAGTTAGATTAATCCATTTAATTGAGAAGTAAGTAATTAGAAACATAAAAGGATAGGTGTACAAAAGCACATCACAATAAGAAAATAAAACAATCCAGCAGTTAGCATTCAGTGTTGCATGATTCATAGTTAACTTCAGGCCTTTGTATGACTTGAGCAAAGCCTGGTAGTATCCTGCAGCCTCTGTTCTCCCTGAATGGTGAAAATGGCCAAGAAACAAAAAGAAAAATTGTATATTGGTACCCTGTCCAGCAGGTTGCCCTCTCTACCTCCCTTTTCTGTTACATCCTGCGTGCAGCTCCTGTGCCTTAGATTTTTAGAGGTGGGCTTAATAGTTTTTCTTGTGACACCTAAGCTTTTTAGGTAGGAATGTTTTTATAGCAGTATATAGGGATTTGTTCATACATGTGTAGCATAAAAGTATTCGTCTATAAAATATTTCTGGAAACTTTGGGGACCTTCTCGTTGCTCATGATCTCTGCTTCCCTGGTGTGCCTGTGATTCACAGATGCATTCCACTGGATGCAGTTTGTTTCAGTGAGGATAGTTAAGTCTAACCTACTTTATCTGCAGCAAATTCATAGTCTTTCTAAGTAAGTCACAGAAATTACGTAATTATGGAACAGCTCAAAGACAGGAATCTCTTCTGGGCAAACTGGGCTTCACTTCTTCATGTGTTCGCTTTTCACCTGGCGATTTTTTTTAAAACAGGTTCTGAATTTTGTGATTCACTAAGTAGCAAAGCTGCATGCTGTATTCCTAAACAGCTCTTTTCCATTCATTCTTTAGTTATCAGAATATCTGATATACTGTGAGGAGCTACATAACAAAGGTACTGTAGTAAAGGTTGTTCTGCTTCTGTCTGCCTTCAGGCCATAGCAAAGGACAGATAGAAAAGCCAGTGTGCTGCTTATTGCTCATCTCTAGCAATAAGTGCTGGCAAGCAGTGTAGCAATTGTGACTCCTATCTTAATTCCAGTCCTGAGTTGGTGGAAGTGCAGCCTTTTGCATTTTTTTTTTCTTCACTGTCATAGTTTAGCACCAATTTTCTGTCTACTATGACTAAACACTTTGAGTTTGCTGAATTGAACTAGAAGTGCTTCTATACTGTTAGGGCAGATCTACCTCAGCAAAAGATCTATAGTACTGGCATGATGCAAAATTATAAAGCAGGCTGTAAGCTTTATGCAGAGGCAGAGACATTACTGAATATTTTTAGGGGGTGAATTTTATTTGTAAGGACAGACTGTCCATATAAGTTCTTCTTTGTTCTCTTCCCAATTCTTCAGTGTCCAGCCATCAGTGTCATGTCTTTGAAATCAGTTGGACTATGATCATACTTCGTTTGCAGTTTCAGAAGGACAAGAAAACATTATTTCTGTCAGAGGTCTTCTTCCTAACTGTAGTCCCCCCAAAATGACAGAACTTCCCTCCTCAGAAATGAGTTTGACTCTGGGTTGGCTGTCCCTTGTCTGTATAGGTGCGCGCCTGCTCTCTTGGCTGGTTTGGTGGAATAGTCTTCTTACGTGGAAGCATTAGCAAGAATTACGTTCACAGTTCAGATTTGGCACTTAGTGAGCTTTCATTTGTCTTACCCTCGTAAGTCTGAGGCAGCATTACAGTCTTTTTACCACAAAACAGATTGCACAAAGCCTCACGGAATTTCTCTGCTACAAAAAAATACATGATTGGGTCAAGAGCACCATTTAGACTGGTGAGGCAGGAAGTAATGCGGTTCCCGAGTGCCAGAATGCGCTGCGTTTCGCAGGAAGTCTTGGTCCCGTCATAATGCAGGATATAAATGTAGCGATTGACGTGGTAAGGTACGAAGCAAATCAGAAAGATGACTAGCACCACAACAATCATCTTGATTGCTTTTTCCTTTAGGTGTTTCTCCACCCTGTTGCCACTCTTCAGGCTTCGGATGATTAATAAGTAGCAAGTCACTGTAGTAACGAATGGGAAGGTGAAAGCCACTGCTAAGGACACAAGAGCGTGGCGTGATGCCTTTTCTCTGTAGAGCTGTAGGCAGACTGTTGTGTTGTCCACCTGTACAGTCTGCATGCTGATCAGCAGTGGTGCCATCGCAACAGCAACTATAACCCAGAGAAAGGCACATGCCAGATGGGCATAGAGGGACCTGCGGAGCTTGATAGACTTCACGGGGTGCACAATGGCCAGGAAACGGTCGACACTGATGCACATGAGGAAGTAGATACTGGCATACATGTTGAGGTAAAAAAGGAAGCCCATGAGTCTGCATGGGATCTCACCAAATGGCCAGTGATTACCTGAAAAATGGTACACCAACCGGGTGGGAAGTACCAGCACAAAGGACAGGTCGGCCACAGCAAGGTGCATCAGGAAAATGTTGGCAGGTGTGCCAGACTTCCGGTCCCGGATGAAGAGCCAGAGGGCTAGGGCATTGCCAACAAAGGCCAGGATGAAGTCAAGGAAATAGAAGGTGGCAAAAAGGATGTTCTCCAGATGTGTTTCCTTGCCACATTGCTCTGAAGTTTTCAATGAGAAATTTGATTGGTTTGAGCAATGGAAGAGCAGGCTTGAGGGATCCTGGCTGTTCATTCTTCACAAGAGCCTTGGAGCACAAAGCAGAAACCTGAAAGAATCAAGACAGTATCTTACTGTTATTATGGGAAGAAAGCCCATGAGACCATTAAAAATCATAATGATTAATAATTCTAAAGAGATAGCTAGCCAGTTACAAATCTGTATCCGGATTGTACTGAGATCTGTTGGACGACAGAGTAGTTAAATGTTCGTGTTTTATGTTTATGGAAAAGTGGTAGTGGGCATTGTGTCTAGCTAGAAAGTAACTGCTATGCTTAATTTTGAAACACCAGCTTAGGACTGAAGATCTCCGAATGAATCTGCTTCTCTGAATGCAGTTATCTGTTGTAAGATGACTTAGTTTAGAATATCTGTCTTGTTTCTAGAACGGATGTAGGACAGATCGGGAATTGGAGTCATTAAAAATTACTTTCTGGGCACCTACCCACAGCTTTGTAAACATTTATCATTCTTCATAGGCAGCAGGGAAGGCAGGCAGTGTGAATCTCCAGCATTGTCCCTGTTTTGTGGTTTCCTGAGAGATGCATGAGTATTCACGGCAATGTTTCCATTACGCACATCATTTCTTTTGTAGTGACTGGCTATTACTTCATAATATTCAGTGCATTTCTAAAGGATAAGTAGGTAAGGAAGCTTGAAAAAAGCTTAAATGGAGGAAATGTACAAGAAAAAAGCAGAGAATTAGAGTGCATTGTAGAGATTGCCAGGGCAGTGTCAGTAAAAGTGGATTTGAAAACACTTGGAAAAAATACTGAAGTAAAAATAGCCAAAGACTTAAAGACACTTTGTTTGTCTTGGCCGTTTGCATTTTGTTTACAGAAACTATGAACTCTGGGTTTTAATCCTTTGACATATTTGTCAGCAATGACAATGTCTATAAATTATTTTCTCTTTGAGATCAGCGTGCTCCCTTTCCCTCTGCAGTGCATCCAACTTCCTGACAGAACTTTTTATTCAGATATCTGTAGGCACTGGTGACTGAGAAAATTCAAATAGCTCATTAAGAACAGACCAATAATACAGCAAATGGAAACAAAATTCTGAGGTAATTTCCATCGTTTGGCTGCTGTCACTTTCAGGTAGACAGAAAACTATAGTAGCTGGAGATGGATACACTCTGGACAGCGTCTGCTTAGTTCACACTCGGAGACAGAAATCAACAGAAGGGAGCGGAATGAATGAAATTCCAGTATGTGGCCACAGAGGGTCCTTCTTACTTCAGGCATTGCTTGTGTATTCTGCATGTTTACGGCACAAAAGAGGCTCAAGTTTTGTGTGTGTGGGTACTAATAGCTGCTAGATGCATGCTTCTTTGTAGCCCTAGGGATGGCAACATAGTGTTATCTTGGAGCTAATAAAGTATGTATGAAAGGGAGACTGTACAGCCTTTTTTTTTTTTTTTTTTCCTGAAGGCCATGGAATTCTATAAAAATACACAAGAACTCTTCAGCTACTCTGTTTCCATTGCTCATGTGCTCAAAAGGAAAATTAATCGCTGCTGTTTTCTGCATGAATTTTCTGGATTTACAGAGAACCCCACAATTGTTCCTAGTGTTCAATTGTCCCTTAAAAAGTAAAATCAACAAGTGTTTCTGAACACAAGAGCTTGAAATTTCTGTGTGATGATAACATTGAATACTTAAGTATTTGTCTTCCCTGGGTGGAATTAATTTGTATAGGTATTTTTCTAATTTTCTTATTTCTTATTTTTCTAAGTACTAATAGAGGGATAGGTGAGGCTGTAGCTTTTTTTCTGGCTGTTAATTTACAATGCTGCTTACTAGTTGCAGTTGTTGCTAGATGATCTTTTGTGATTAGCATTTTGTTCAAATGGTTTTTTTCATCTGCAAAAACGGGATGTGATCCTTAGTCGCGTACGCACCTGTCAGTGGTCAAGCAGTCTGGTGGTGAAGTGTTACTCTATACCTGGTCAAGACACCACTGAAAAAGTAGCAAATGCTGGACTGGACAAGCTTAAAAAGCTGAGGCAAGGATGGTCCTGCTGTCTGAAACATGCTGTCAGAGTTCTCCCAGTGATTTCTATCTGATTCTATCATGATTTCCTGGCAAAACGCTGCAGGGTGGAGGGGAAAGAAGGATATCCAGAAGTCCAGTGGAACCAGTGACAAAAAGAGGAAGGCTTAGAAATAACAAGAAAATGTAAATAGACTCTGTCTTTTAAAGTGAGTCTTTTTGTAGGAGAGCTGCTGTGATGTCATTAAGGTTTGAGAGAAGGGTGGAGGGAGGTATTTTTCATTGCTAGAAATGATAGAAAAAGAAGTGAGTCTCTATCTTTGCTTAAATTTTATGATAGAAGGGTGTTTTTTTTTTTTAAAAAAAAATTTTCTTTACAATTCTGTTTGCTACCTGGAAAATCATAACATTGTCCTTGACTAACTTAGGAAAAAAACACTGTTGCATTAGAGTTAAATGAGAACTCTTTTCCAGAATAGAAGTATTGCCCCCAAAAAGCAGCCAAGAGTGATAATTGTATATTTGTAGCTGTACTCAGTATGGAAGTCCTCTGCTATTATTTAAAGTTGTTTTTGTCTTTCAGGTGTTTCCAACCTACCTAAAATTAATGTGTTTACTTTGGGGCTTTTGCTTTTTATTTTGTATTTGATAAGCTTACCCTCCACCCAAAAAAGAGAAAAAAAGAAAAAAAAGCATATTCTAAGTCCTTAAAAAGCTTGTCATACCAGAAACCAGAAACTTTCCTACAGCCCGAGACGTGTCATTTGTGCTCGTAGCTGTATGAGGCTGCAGACAGAACAGCCCTTTTGGAGCCCGGCGCTCTGTCCTGCGCTTTCTGCTGGGATCGCACGTGGGCCTTGCGTGGACGTTCGGCCGTGTACGCAGCGCCGAACCGAGCACCGCGGTGCGCGCGGCCAGGCTGCGCGTGTCGCCGCTCGCCGCCGTGCGTGTGCGTCCGCCGTGTTTAACGGCCCTGTGTGCGCTCCCAAGCAAGGCGCCGGCCCACGAGGGTGGCAGCGTAGACACAGTGTGACTACCGCTCAGCCTGCGCTCTACCTGGCACCAGTGTGACAATTAACAGAAATGGGTGTCTCGTCATAAATTAGTTACCCTCACTAATTAGGCAGTTTTGTTCTTATGCCTCCTGTAGATAAATGTGAAGGGTATGTTTCAGAGTTTCTTGTTTTTACTCCCAGCTAGAGAAGTTTCTGGTTTGGGAATATGTTTGCCCATTTTAATGATATGCTGATAGTACTTTGGCAAACGGGAGTGTTTCCTATCTTTCAGTAAAAATATTTTTCATGAGAAACAATGCCCTTCTCTTGAGCATCCCTCCCTGCTGAGCCTGCCACCCCTCTGCCGGGAGCGCCAGAGCGGCGTCGCGGCCGCTCATGCTGCATGGCTGCCTGCCTTCCCCGCACAGGGGCCGGGGTGCCCAGTACAGAAGCCTGTGGACTTTTATGTTTGGAGGGAGTGATGTAAAGAATGAGAATAGCAAAATTATTGTTTGAACTTTTGTTAAATGCTGCTTGTTCTTAATTTTGAGTATTTCCACTGTGATTGTCAGCCTCTGTGTGTGTCTTGCCTCCTCACCGCAGTGCAGCTAGGAAAGCTCCTTGGTTATTCTCCCAACAGAAGTTCGTCTCTTACCTGTTTATGGCGCAGTCCTGCAGGTGGGAGACAGGCTCCTGCTGGGGAGAATCTCAGGAAACTCCTGGTGACCGCAAGCCAAAAAGCAGCAGCAGCTGGTGAAAACAGGGAGAGGATCCAAAAGGAGCCCAGAGTTGCGGACTGAGCGAGGGTGGAGGAGGGCCGCCCTCTATATAGTGTCCTGCCAGGTCTGATAACGCGGTATCAGCCCCGTCGCGCAGGGGAGAAGCTCCCCGGCGCTGGAGAGCAGCCCTCGCTCCAGCTGGGCCCTCGGCACGGGGCGTCTGCGCTGCCAGAGCCCTGTGCGCTGCATGAATGTTGCTGTGTTCGCGGTGCTGCCACAGGCTGCTGCTGAGCACCGGCTCCTTGGGGTCCTCTGATTATTTTGGGAGGGTGGGAGAAGCATTGTTCGGGGGAAGCCTGGTATTAATAGGCACAACGGGGCATTTCAGAATGGGATAATTCCACAGTGGTGGGAGTGGGGAGCGGGGGGGGGCGGCTGCCATGGCAACAGCTCAGCCCGTCCAGCACTTCCCTCTGCGGGCAATAGAGGAGGGTCTATGGGGCAGCGCGCGGGAGCCCAGCGCGGAGGACCTCAGAATGGCCTGTCAGTGCAGAGGGCTGAAGGCCCCTTATTCAGCGCCATGAGAGGGGTCTCTTTCAGGACACTTGCTTCAGGGTCCCTGTGTCCTGCCCCGTATAATTAGTCTCCCTTTGACAGTGCTGAATAAAATTGATGCCTTTATGCCGAGATGAGCACAGCTGCATGTTTCTTTATAATGAGGTGCTGTCTGCTTTTTCTGGGCTCCGTCTGGGAGGACAGTAGTTTCAGCTCTGGAGAGAGACTCTTGCTGACGGCAGGACTCCAAAAGTGGAGAGAATAATAATGATACTTAGCACTTAGGCGCCTGCCAACTGAGGGTCATAATCATTTGAGGTCTCATAACAATATCTGTGTTGTATTCTTATCCTCATTTTACAGATCCAAGGGTGATTCACGCATAACAGAATTTTGGAGCCTGGCCCTGCAGTGAGCCTGCTTTTTAGCCCACTACTTTAGCCGTACATCTACCCTACCAAAATTTTCTTTTTTTTACCTCTTTTCTTTGGAGAATAACCCACAAATCCTAATTTCACAAAGATTATAATGAAACCTCCATTGTGGCAGAGTTCCATAGTTATTAATAGGGAGAGGGTGTTGCCTCTGTTCTTTTTGTTTGTTTTTTTCCTTGCCCACCCTTCAAAAAAGACCTAGCAGAACTGGAAAGGCTATGTAGGAGAATGGCAGGTGATTATAGACACGAATCACTTCCCAGTGGGGAACAACTAAACAGACAAAGATTTGTCAGCCTGAGGAAGGGAAGGCTGAAACTAGATGTGATGTGATCTCTAAATCTTGAGGGACATGAAAAAGATGACTATTGATTATTTATTACCACCTCTAATGCAAGAACTAGAAAACATAAAGTCAGCTGGTACAGAACAAATAAAAGGGGATACTTCTCCATGCATTGTAGGCTTGAGCTTTTTGTCAAAGTATGCTGTGGACACCAGAAATTTATACCCAATGTGATTAGACAAATCTATGGAAAATAATCATGAAGGGATAGTAAGTATAACGCTGTTTCATAAGGCACCCAGTATAGATCAGTGAATGCTAGGGGAGTGTTCAAAGGAGCTGTGCCTGCTCTATCCATGTATTCTTTCCTGTGCAACCAGTGTTACAGACTAAATTAAATGATGTTTAGTCTGAACACTTTTGGTGTTACTTGAAGTACAGTGTTTGAGGGGAAGAATTTACTAATGTCATCCTTTCTTTTCTTTGTTCAACCAGGCATCTCTGCAGGCCATGCCATAACCGTGAAAAAGCTAAAGGACTGGGAAAGTACATCTGTCAGAAGTGCCACCTGATAATTGATGAGCAGCCTCTGATGTTTAGGAACGATTCCTACCATCCAGATCACTTTAACTGCACCCACTGTGGGTATGTTCTCATATTCAAACTCTGACAGCAGAAGGGTTAAACAGTACAGTCAGTAATGCAATCCTTTCCAAGGCTTAAGCTGCCTTCACATTGTCAAACAGAAATTCTCTGAGAAAAATGAATAGGAATTGGAAAACCTTAGTAGAATTGTTGCTCAGTTTTGCTGTTTGATGCTCTTCAACGTTAAGCTTGAATAACGCTATTTTATACTGACAGTGGCCAGTTGTTTGGCATGAATTTATCTCAAAGGCTACATCAAGATTGAAATAATAGTGTTGCCCCAACATAGCTGTTGACAGGGTATTCAGAATAGTTTGACTTTGCATTTCTGTTTAGTAATAAAAAAATATTTGGAGAGCAGTGTGTGTCTGTCCGATGCAATTCAGTAGAGTACTGATACCTCTCTGAGTTCCTTCTCACAGGACAGTACAGCTGGAGCACAGTAGTCCCCTAGGGTGGGTAACACTGCTGAGGAATAGGGTGAATTGTTCTGTGCTTGTGTACACTAGCACTGTACACCATTCTAGCACTGCTAGAATGGTCCTTGCGCCTGAGCTATGGCATTCAAAGTCAGCTTGATTGCATGACACTGCATCACTCCATACAAGTAGATCGCATTTTTGCCAGAGGATCTAGCTATATTGAGATGTGATATGTCACATATGTTCTTTTGTCTGCCAAACTGAGAAAACGCATTAAAATGAGTTGACAATAGCTGTATTTCACTAGCGTAATTTAATATCCCACTATTTATAGCATGAATGTTGACAAAAGATATCTGCTTTCAAGTTTAGCCTTCCAGAGCTTCATTTCAGACATCGGAGAGCTTGTGTTTCGGGAACGTGTTTGTGTTTTCAGGAAGGAGCTGACTGCCGAGGCCCGGGAGCTGAAGGGCGAGCTGTACTGCCTGCCTTGCCATGACAAGATGGGAATCCCCATCTGCGGAGCCTGCCGCAGGCCCATCGAGGGGCGAGTGGTCAACGCTCTGGGAAAGCAGTGGCACGTTGAGGTGAGGCCTCTGCACCTGTCCCTCTCTTCCCACCGTTTTTCTGTGTTCCGTTAAGGCATTAAGTCTCTTGTATTGAGCCATCAATTGTAGCCAGAGATGCAGGTCTTTCCTGTGTTGTAGAATTTGCTTTACCTGCCCCGAATGACTTCTTCTTTTACAGCATTTTGTTTGTGCCAAATGTGAGAAGCCGTTCTTGGGGCACCGACACTATGAGAAGAAAGGATTGGCTTATTGTGAAACTCACTATAACCAGGTAAATTCTGCCGTCTGTATCTAGATATTTGTTCCGACTGACCTGTTTGGTAATTTGAATTTTAGATACAAAGCAATACAAAGAAATTAGAGCCTATTTTAAAAAAAGCCACCTCTTCGTAGAAGGAAAGCATGATATTGATAAGAGAATAGACGTAAAAACAGTCACCACATGTTGCCTGTAAAATGCTGTAATAGTACTCTGAAACAATTGGTGTGGACTTCTTGGATGACTGCTGGCTCCTATTGGCCTAGACAGTATGCTGTCTAAACCATAAGTAAAATGTGTTCCATGGACCAATCCAAAAGTAATTTTTCTGTATGACTCTAGTGAAAATCTGAGTTCAGCATCTTCTATCAAAAATTAGTCTCTCTCTTGTAAAAGTGTTAGGGCTTTAAAAGGGGCTCTGGGCTTTGTGTTGGCGTGTCTGGTTTAGCTTCAGGAGGTGAGATTTAACTTCAGCCTTCGGTAGGCATCATCCTCTCATCCTCCACTGATTCTGTCTTCCCCAGCCACATGTGCAGCACTTAAAGATCACATAACAGTGCTGGAGTGTGAGGCATCAACAAGAAAGGGCCTGTAGGATTTAGTGGTACAATATCCAAGTGAATATAGACTATTTGGCAAGTGTAAGAGAAGTTATTCAGAAGGTTCAGATCAGTGTATCTGGGGGCTTTTGCAGTGCCTGGGAATTCAGTGATTGTTAGGATTTAATGTTTGCACCAGATGTGTGATTTGGGGAGCACAAACAGTCAGTAACATAAGTTCCTGTTCTCATTTCTTTTGCTGTGTAGCTCTTTGGAGATGTCTGCTACAACTGCAGCCACGTGATTGAAGGAGATGGTAAGATTCCTTCTCTCCCTGTTCTGGGTTGCTGTCCCTGGTCCATTTGTCAGTGCAGCTGTTGCAGTTGCACAGTTGCAAAGCCCCAGTGTTTCTGCTCACATCTGGCCTCATTTGAATTTGGACACAAATCCAAATTCACATAATCTGGCAGTTTCCTTTTATTTTGTGCTTTTGCTTTTGCAGTGGTATCAGCTCTTAACAAGGCCTGGTGTGTGAACTGCTTCTCCTGCTCCACCTGCAACATCAAGCTTACACTGAAGTAAGTCAGGGCTTATGGTTGAGCCATAGCAAAACATTTTGCCCCCAAGACCAGCTATCAGCTTGGGGCAGCTCTGAGCTCGGGACTCTCCAAGGAGCCATATGCTACTGATAAGCTAATCAGAAATGCCTTTTCTCTGTAGGGGAAAGGACTCAGTTCCCATCTCTCCTTTGTTTGGATATTTTTCTTAGTGATGGTATTGAAAAAATGCTTAAAATATTTTGAATGAAAGTGTTATGCTAGTTGCCTCGAATTGGTAGAAGAGGGCAGAAAATAAAGCAATCCTACATTTTCCTTTTTCAGGTTCAAACCCTTACCCTATTATGCTGATTTGGTCTCTCTAGCCTTGGAGCTTTGAAGAGACGTTTTCACTCTAAGATAACATATTATTCTAGACTGCTATGTACAAATACATAGAAAAATCTCATTAATGTAGCAGTACCAGAGGCTCCAGTTCCCTGATGAGAATCTTATCTCTACTTGCATGACTAGATGAGGAAGTCAGTGATTTATACATGCAGTAAACGCAAATATGTATATATATGTATGTATGCAGGTTTGATTTGGTCAGGCGTATAGTTTGCAAATATTTTAATAGCCAATTTGTTTGTTTTAAAGGAATAAGTTTGTGGAATTTGACATGAAACCTGTATGCAAGAAGTGCTATGAAAAATTCCCTCTGGAGCTGAAGAAGCGCCTGAAAAAGTTATCTGAGCTGTCATCCAAGAAGTCACATCCCAAAGCTCTGGATTTAAATTCTGCTTAAACAGGCCTGCCAGTCTGATGACTGCACTCTCACAGTCACAAATTGCTGCTCGCAGCAACTGCAGAGGAAATTGTTCAGAACAAATGAAACCAAAGACCAGTAGTACCTTCCCCTGCTTCTGCTAGCATAGCTTGCATCTTGGCTATCCCTTTTCTCAAGCAGCTGTCTGTTAACTCTGACAGAAAGGAAAATCTGAAATCTGCTTCAGCAGTTTACAGGCTAGCTGCTAATTTGTTCGTAACAACTTACTCTGCCTTGAATTCTACACAATCTTTTTTTCCTCAGTTGAACCATAATTCGTTCTCCATTTCTCTTACAATCTAAGGAACTTGGAAACAGGGAATGGGTATAAGGTTGGAGGAAATGTGTGCTTGGCTCTTTTTTGGTTAAAGCATAAAAGTTTCTCCTGTTACCCTGCATGAAGAAGTTTTATTTTTTAAAATCTGTAGGCTGCCATGCATATGTACCACATATGTACTACGTATTTAAAATGCACTGTTTTTTGCCCAGATGCCTGTCGAGCATGCACTCACTCTATAGAAACCTACTGGTTTGCAGGTTTACTGAGTGAAGCTAGAAGTCAGTAGTTAGGGCATCTGCACTGCTGCTTGTCTCGCTCGAGCAGTGTTGAGGTAGGGCTGCTACGGAAGTTTGCTTTGCTGCTTCCCCATTCAGCAGTAAGGGAATTTCAGTCCCTATGGCCGTGTCAGCTTCTTTGGATTTGGGGGGCCTTCCTTAAGTAGGAGATGACTAGAAAAAGGATAAATTTTGTTAGGATTTTGCTCTATAATTGTCTCAGTCTTTTCTCTCTGTGTCATGGGCATTTGAACTTGGACGACACAATTCATGTCCTATCCATTGGCACAGCTGACACTTATTGATGTAGTGTAGCTGGAGATCAGATTCTTCTTTTACATAATGAAATCCTTTTGATAATATGGTACTAATTTAAGCACTTCAGTTTCAAATTCAGTCCTTCTCACTTTATTTGAAAGGTGAGTAAACCTTCCAAGGTCACTCTCTAGAAAGTTAAATGACATGAAGTTATTTCTTATATTTCCAGTTTGTAGCAAATGCAGACTTACGCAGAAAAAGCAGGAAATGTTTTTTCCTAAAACTTTAACTTGAATAAGAGTTTTCCCTCAACTTTCTTCTTAAGATATGAGTGGCTTAAAGAGGACATCAGACATGAACCTGTAAATTTTAAGTATACGGTTTTGCCTAAAGGTTTTTTTCTGCTCTGTAGCTTTGCCTACCACTGCTGCAGTTTCACTCATCCTACTCGCTCTGCTGGTATAACTCCAGGTGCTGAGAAATTTATTAGTTTTCAACATTCTCAGTATTTCTTTAGCGGAGCTGTTCCTGGGTCCACCCTTTTTGGAATAATCATGGTGAGAATCCAGGCACCGGCCCCTGCATGATTTAAATCTCCTATAAAATGGATAGTTTGCTAAAAGAGCTAAAGTACAGAAAGCTCTTGGTGCGCTTGGAGTAGCTACTACCTGTGAAACTACAGCAGTGGTGGGGTACCCTGGCTAGCTGTGTGCAGATGGGAATCCCAAAAGCAAGACCATGCTTTAGATTCTGGCTTTCCTAATTCAGATTTTCTTTAACTGCCTTGCTCTTTGCTTTGCTAAGTTACCATAGGCATTTAACTGAGATATTCAGCATCCACTGCAACACCTGGGAGAAGAGATGGGCTTTAATCAACACTGAAACTCTTCCCTCCTCGTGTGACCGATCTGCACTGTAGATTACACTAGTATTGGCTTTTGTCACTGCTTTAGGAGAACAAGTGGCTAATCTTGCTGGCCGTTAATTGATATTTCAGGTAGGGCACATAGATCAGCACGCCTTTCAGCACAGTAGCATGTGGCTATGCAAGAACCAATCTTGCAAGCCTATTCTTTGGCACTTGTCTCACAATACTACTGACCAAGACACAGTTTGTTGTATTATACAGATTCTTCTCAGCATCAAACATGCAGCTCTGCTCCTGTAGTCTTGGTTACAGGCCAAGCCTAATGCCACATCTGAGCAGCAGTGTATCTTCAGCCTCCTCAGAGCAGTATTACCTACTTGTAAATATGGAAAGACGATGCAAGCAACACACAATAGGAAATATTCTTTCAGTGGCCACTTTCAGCAATGGAAAATTATGTGCATAGAGCTGAATGGAATTATTTTTCTACTACAGGTAGAGATTAAGCGTGAGCTGGAAATTGAGTAGCCTTAGTAAGCCTTGGTGTTCAAAGGACAGTTGATACCATTCTCTTTGGCAGACTGCTCAGTTCGCTAGGATTTGGATT
Source organism: Tinamus guttatus (assembly GCF_000705375.1). The sequence goes on along the minus strand of NW_010579840.1, from coordinate 43,288 downwards.
CTGTCCTTCTCTTCAGAGCATTTCCTAAGACTAGTCATGGAAAAAGGCACCATAGTCCCTGATCCATTTAATAGCTGGATAGTGGTGTTGTCTAAGTGGTTCCTTAATTATTAACTCATAATTTTCAAAACTGTCTTTATTTGACTCCTGCTGCTGAGAGCATGCAGCGAGCATACTACTGATGCTCATTTTGTGAGACGGAGGAATCGAGGGAGTAGGAGAAAAAAAAACTTACAAAAAGTTTGAAAAAAATGCATCTTTGAGGCTACATTTTTAAAAAGCAAGTAAAAGGTATCACAGTCTTGGAATTTTTTTTAGTGTGTTGCTAGGCTAATGTTATTGTTCTATTAATGTTAAGTCAAGATCTTGGTCAGTAGTGTAAGCTTAAAGGTGCGTGCCTGGTTTGGTTGTTTTTTTCCATTGCTGTAAATAGATGCTGGCCAAATTCATCCTAGGTATCACACCACTGAAGAGCACAGATTTATATCAGGGTTGAATTTAGCTCAGAAGTCTTTCCTTATTAAAAGCTGCTGTCTTATTACATAATTTTATAGTTTACATTTATATTTATACATACTGAATTAAAATCACTAATCTTCACTGAGTACACTTGAAAACAGTAATGCTTTTAGAAATCACAGGATGTTAACCTTCTTTGTATTCAAAGGGTTTGTTAATTACTTTATGGCAAGCTAATTGCTCTATAAAGCTTGAGTCCTGGTCTTCATTTTTACAGTAATCTATGCAAAGTCGGCAAATATTGTTCAAGCCTCTCCACAGAGTTTCTAAAGACGCATGTTTTGTGTTCGAGCGTGCAGACTGACCCCCGTACACCAACGGAATTGAGTGCAGACAAACCTGGAACAAATGCAGTTTTGCTAGTCTGTAAAGCACTCTTCAGTGCTGAGGATGCCACAGGCTGAGGAAAGGACTTAGCTGCTCCTTCCTGGGGTTCAGGCCATGATGACCAGGGCTGGATTCTGCACAGTGTGAAGCCCTCGTTTATTACAGTTTGCTTGTGCTCTCTAAACAAAACGTGTGACTATGGATTAAAATTGTAATACTGTACTTGTTTATATTCTTGTAATAAACTTTAATACATTCTAAATCTTCACACTTCATACAAATGTATAAAAGGATGTATATTGTAAAGTAAAACTGGGAAATCACGTTTGCAAGGGTGAGCCAGAGCTCTAGGACCTGTGAGGATTGTCTACGTTTGATTCAGTACTGTGCTGAATTCAAGTTTGGGATCCCTGCTGCTTTTTATGGTGATGTGCTGGTTGATGATGATGATGTGCTGAGAGAAATATCATTCTTTTAGAGGTTAGGCCCTACAAATCGTACTGTGTATGTGAAAAGCAGATGGGATGTACCTGTGCTACGTGTTTGGTAGGTTTAAGGTGCATGGATCTAGAGTGAATACTTACTTTTCTTGTTGAAAAAGACATCATCATGGTTGATTTTTCTGCAATGTTTATTTAAAAAACAAAAGCAATATACGTCAGCTGCAAAATTTCATTTGTACAGGCGCAGTGCAGAATGCTTCTCAGCTCTCCCTGGTTAGATGAGAACTAGGATGACAAAACCCCTGAAGCCAGTAGTCTCAAAGCTTCCATTGCCAGGAATGGGCATTACTGCAGGAACGGCTAATTGATTGCAAAAGGATTAACTATCGTGACAAGTGTGGCACTCGTTTAGATGCACGAAGTGAGCGAGGCTCCTCTCCCTGCCCGCATGTCCAACGCTCCCTTGGTGTCTGGATTGCAGCCCCCAGACAGCCGAGGGGGCGAGGGAGCCCCGGTGCTCACCTTGGCAAGTTGGAGAGAGAACCAGCAGAGCTGCTTTTCCAGCGCTGCCAGCTGCTGCCTCAAGGACGTCGGTGTAAATGTAAGTGCTTTAAGAGATGTCCAGGCTTCACTGAGCACAGGAGAGCTCTGCCCTGAGGACGGAGCAGTCCTTGCTCTCTGCTGGGGTAAGCATCTAGGCTCACCACCAGTGCAGGGCACACGCTGTACAGCCTCTGAGCAGCTCCTGAGGAGCCCAAGTCGTGTGTTTATGAGGGTCTGTGTGGAGAGCAAGTGCTAAACCAAATTTTGTGGCTCAAATGGTCTAATAAACAGGAACTAGAGAAGATCAAGATGAATTAAAGCTATTAAAATTAGCAACTGTCATTCGTTTGTCTCATGAGCGAATGTCTGCATAACTCCAAGCTGAGAACATGTTTATGGAGAAGAATGTCTCTTTTCAGCAGATGTCTGTTAGGCTAAGTTTTAGTGCTGATTTGCACTGAATAGCACATCTATAACTTGAAAGAGGAGCTACTGAGTAAAAGTAATGGACTCAAAATCCAGACCCTTTCTTGAAACTATGTATTAGGAAGTAGTCTTTAGTTTCTGGGTGTGTAGAGAACTGTGGAAGAAAGAAAAGCATCTAATTTAACAAGGGCAATGATAAGCCAGCAAACAGCCCACGAGTCCAGCGACACCCAGGAGTGACATTTATGTTGTGACAGTAACTGTCTCTCTTAGTCTACTGTAATTTGCAGCACGTAGCCTAGTGATAAAAGGATGAAAACCAGTATTACCTGTCTGATGTGTTCAATTATCCTACTATTAAAGCACATTTCTGCACTCTTAAAACTTTCCATTAGGAGGAAAAAAAATACTAATTTTATTTGCAAAGACTCAGAAAAATTTATATATTTGGTAAGAGCACATGAAACAAGGGTAACTTTTCTCTCCAAAGGGGGGAAAAAAGTAAGAGTGACTCTCTCTTCAAGATTGGAAGAGACTCCTATCAGAAGAGGTTTTCGGATTAGTTTAGGGCTTTTTTCCCCTTTTACCTCTAAATCCGAAGTTTGAATGGAACTTATTCCATTTAAATAAGACAAGTTTGAAAAATATATGAAAGCACATGCTCCCTTGAGCTTTTCTTGTGGATGTATTTGAGCAGTACAGTTCATTCAGTGTGTGATCAGAAGACTGATCAAGAACCACAAAGCTCAGTCTTTTTAAACAGCTGTTTCTTCTGGGAGAGGAAACGACAGGTAGTTTGGCACAGGGACAGGCCACGTGTTCCCTTTGGGCTCTCAGGCCGGCAGGTTCTTCTGCCTGTTGACAGCATTCATGAGCAGGCGTACGTAGGACGTTAGCAGGTCATCCATTTTGTAACCCTGTCAGAAAAGACAGAAAAATAGTAAAAAGAGCTCCACAAGCAAAAATAACCATGTTTTCTACCCTGTTTGTTGTTTTCTCCTGCTTGGGCTTCTCTTACCTATCATTGCTCAGAGGATTTGGCTTTTCCTCTACCTCCTCTTCCCTTTACAGTTTTACAGAAGGTTGCAGAACATATTCATAGTCATTCAACCCAAAATTTATTCTATAACTTGTCATCTTGTACTTGGGAATTGAGGCTTTCCTGTGAGAGAAGTTTTCCCTATTTTTTAAGGTTGTCTTTACAAACTTATCTTTAAATATGAATACAGGGATGCTTGCCGAAACCTGTGGACAGTTGGAAAGCAATTTCTAAAAAAAGTGTTAACACTCATTGCAGAGTGTACAGTCTTACAGTGATGGTATTACTGTGCAGCTGATGATACCATGAAAGATGGATGTTGTAGCCGAGTGAAGGTTTTTTTCTTGATGTCTCAGGCAGGTACAATTTTGATATATGGGAAGAATTGGGGAAATTACCATTTTTCTTTATCTCTTTGGCTTATTTCTTTGCATCACGTTCTGTAGCACTGAACTAAAGCTAAATGGCAGTTCTATTGGCGTAACGGTGCTTTTGTGCCTGCATTCATTTTAAAGTCTGTTTTGGCACCGTGGTTTCGGAGCAGTTCTGGACACACTTCACAAAGCTGCTCTTACCAGAGATGTCTCACATAAGATCCTGCTTCCTCGTACCAGGTTTCCTATAGTCATATGAAAGTACGTGCTCCCGCTGCTCCAATTGGAGATTTTATTAAAGGGGTAAACTGTTAAAATATCCTGCAAGATGAAACAAACCAAAGTAACTTATCTATGAAACAGTTCTCAAATGACACAGACTATTATTTTAAGAAAAACTGTAGAACTAGAGCCTCCTTTTTGTTTCCTGCTTCATATATGCAGTGGATCAAGGCAGGTCCATCCATACTAGTAGTATATTGTATTCTCAGATGAAGACACTTTATTACGTATTGATCTTTGTCTTAGCACGCTACCATTATAGGTACAGTAACATAAAGCAAACAGCGATATTCATAAATGCTTTTGCTTACAAGCTTGGTATGTCCGGACTGGTCGGCTGGGTTAGAGAGCTTGTAAACGCTAAGACTGCAATTTGATGTAATTGGTAGACAAATAGCATTTCCTGTAATGGATTTTCTTCTTTAAAAGCAGGTTTCCCAGTACACTATCCATTCATCTGCCTTATCCTGATCCTACCACTTTGTCCTGATTAACACTTTTTTCTTTTTTTTTTCTCCCCCAGAGATGCTCTAGTGCCAAAAAAAAAAAGGGTTTGAGGCAATAACATGTTTTTCATACAGAAAGCAAACAGAGGGACTCCATTCTCTCCTAACATTCAAGGAGAATCGAATTGTTGTCTATGAAGTTGCCTATTGTTGTCTGCGAAATAGCACAGTCACTTAAATCCTTCATTAGATCTGCCCGTTTCAGATAGATGGACGTTATTTAGAGGATTAGACAAACTCTGGAGAAGCAAATACTACCTTTGTCTTCTGATTTATTACTGAGACTCCTTGCTTGTTGATTGCAATCAGCACAATCTCTGGGAAGTTTGGCTCCGAGGTTTGCTGTAGATGAGCAACAAAGCAAGATAAGCAAAAAAGTAAAATATGATCCATGCTAAGTGTACAGTCACCTTTAGTAGAGTCTAGTGTTGTTTTTCATTACCAGATCAGTGAACAGAAACCTCAGCCTCTTTAGTATTATGTAACTGTTGCTAAGGATGACTTTTCTGATTGTATGCTGAAGACTTGAGCAACTGTTGCATAAAAGCAATATCAGATGTGTTAGCTGCTTGGCTATCTGATAATAGCTTTAATGGTTGGATGCAAAACTACCCTTTTGGTGAGAAGTTAATGAGGAGAAATTAAAGTTACAAAGTAGGAAATGATCCCTCCTGGCACCTACTGCAGAATGAGAGCATTAATACTGTTCTGATCTGAGGAGAAAATCCCCAGAGCGTGTAAGATTTTACAGCATTTTTGTGTGGACAAGAATGACAAGACAGTTAAGTCTTCCATTCAACATATAAACTGCCAAGGGATTGCACTTGTATTTGCAGTTTTACCCCTTCCAGGAACTGGAGCAACAACATAATCAGTAAGTTAGAGGCACAGTTCGGGAAGTGTAAAAGAAATGCAAGGAATTCCTCAGGAAATGGTGGGAAGCCAGTTTCAGAACACATTGGCACGCAGGAACGGAATTCCAGTCAAGCCCTATTGCTAGTCTCCTAGCAAAGCCTTTCGTGCAGACTTCCAGACCTACCTTGACCTCAAAGAAGGCTGATCCGAATGTTGGCCACCGATACACCATTTTCAAGAAGGCAACCTTGGCCTCGTCCACGGTTTTTCCCTCGTGTTTGTTGTACGCTGCAGTAATGTTCTGTTCAGGAAAAAAGACACAGAGCATAGTTGGCTGGAGATGGGCTAGAGCCAGCATGAGAGCAGCAGCAAGTTCAGTCTTGTGCCTACATCAGCAGAAGAGGCATGATGGAAGGCCATAGCAAGGTACTGGATTTTATTTTCATAATGCATTTTCATGTGTTTCCTGCTAATGAATTGGATGAGAGAAGTCCAGGAGCCCAGAGGAATGAATTCCAGGGAAGAGGAACAGTATGGGATGAAACTTCAGAGAGCCAGTGTCTCCACAGATATTTATCTTATTTTCTATTGCAAAATAGGAATCTTGCCTTGGTATTTGAAGTGGTGGCCAGTGTGTTACTCACTGGATTAAAAGTACCTGCTAACTCTTTCGTGTCTTTTGAAGGAGAAAAGAGCTGTCTGCTATAAGCAGCACACACCTGGTGCAGAGCGACAGATTTGCTGGCTAATCTATGAAATATTTAGGACATGCACTAGTTTTCAGTTTCTCTATGTGATCCTCAAATCCCCAACCCACAACTGACTTTCCAATGTCTTTTTTTTTTTTCCCCCAGGCACAGACATGCAATAGTATCTCCACGAAAAACACACATCAGTCTTCCAGGTATGCAGGCTTGTTAGAAAGGCTATGAAAGGCTTGTTAGAGAGGATGAAAAATCCAGATTCAAGCAGCAACGTAACTAGCGTCACTCTGCAGTGCTTCCAAAAACTACCAAATCAAAAGATAATGTGGCTTCATGTATTTCTTCTAGAGCTTTCTGGAAGCAGGAAGGTTAGTGCAAGCCTTAGCTAATGCTGATAATCTTACCTTCTTCCACTCCTCTGGTGAGGCTGCTCGCAGCAGGTTGTCTGGCACCAGCTCCTTGAGGATTTTGGGGACGGCCGCCAGCTGCGTGCGGTCTTGGTTGAAGCGCACTTTGTAAATGAGCCCTGCCAGCTGCACGGCCTCGTCCCGGGAACACTTGTGGTAGCCTCTGAGGTACTTGGGCAGCTCCTGCAAGAGACCATCTCTGAGCCCAGACAGGAGTAGCGGGTTCACTTTTCAGCGTCTAATGGACTGTGTGGCCTGCCTTTTTAGATGCCCTAGGGAGCTTGTTACCTGGTGGTAATGAAAAATGGAATCTGCTTTCAGGTCCTTCCCGGGAATTACATTCAGCCACAGCTTTCTCATGAAATACACCTCGTAAGCCAGAGACACCGGAGCCCCTGAGGAAACAACACCCTGTTAGCATGTTCTGCAGTTCGGTGGTTTGAACCTGGGTGGTGAGTTTCTTCTTAATAATGGGAAACAAAATCTCTGGCGAAATACTACAAAAGACAGTTTCAGGTGACCCGAGAAGTGATTAGTTGTCAGTTCGTGAGCACTGATCACACAGTGATTTGAGATGCAGCATCAGGCTCTTCAGAGATAACAAAAGGAGGGAGAGTCTCAGCAACAGGGGTGTTTGTTGGTTCTTGCTGCACATGAGAGCTGCTGCCTCAAGCGCTGCACCCTGAGTTCCGTTACACGGATGCTGGTATGTTCTCTGATGGCTTTACTTACGAGAATTAACAGTGGTTTAGTATACACATCCTTATGCTGTGATTTAAATCAGCCGTGGGGAAAAAAGGAAGCTAGAAAGTCCTTGATGCCTAACGATTCAACAGTTGAACTGTAGCTCTTCTGAAATATGCAAAGATCATAATGGTTGAGTATGAAATTTGGGTGAAGTTTGAGTTAATGTAGATTTTAAAATGTAAAGCTATATATGGGGGTGAACTGCTGTCACCTGAGGTAAATGGTTTTATTCTAACAGTGTGTTCCCTTAGCAATATAACTTGGGCTCTAATATCACCAGGCAGTGATCTAGATGGCAGTTTTCTAATGATCCAGAGAATGGGAGTAGCACTGTGTCAAGAGGAGAATTTGCTGATACCTGGTCTGGCAATGCGTAAGCCTTGGACTCTAAACAGGATTTACCTATCTGTAATTTGTGTGCATCCAGCTGCAGTTTGGGATGCAGTGGTGATGGGTTTGCAGTCGGACTAGATGATCTTGAAGGTCTTTTGCAACCATTATGATTCTGTAGTTCTATGATCTTTGGCACCAGTCTAATTTCCAGTGAGATCCCCAAACAAACGTGTTCAGGTGTTCCTCACAGCCCGTGGCGGCTGCATGAGGTCGCTGGATCTTATTGCCGGGGCAGGCAGTAACCATCTATGGTTAAGATAAAAACGGTATCATAGGCCCCTAGCCACACACCAGCTGAGGTGGAGTAAATCCTAGTGGGTAAATGAACTGCTTCCCCAGGTCACACAGCATCTCAGGCAGCTTCTTGTCATGATGACACCCTCCTTACCATCTTTCACAAGTTTGTTCTTCCTGTTCCAATCTGTCACCTGTCTCAGCGAGTCAAAGAAGTAGTCTGCTTCATTCTGACTGATCACCTGGAAGAGGCGAAGACGATAACCGTAGATAAAATAAAATACCAATGTGCCAACATACCCAACTAACAGGCTTCATTATCTTTCCCTGTCTATAGTGAGAGAGCTAAATGATGGCAGTAAAGACAGAGACAAAAGGAAAGAACAGGAGAAATAGGAGGAGGAAGGCTTGTGTGGTCTTCATTTCATGGGAGTTTTATTCTGTTTTCTGTTTTTTTTTCCTCCCTTTACCTGCTTGCATTTCTTTCCAACACCCACTGAAGGCAAGCTGAATGCCTACTCTATTCCTAGCCATTCTTATCATAAATCATGACAGACATTGCGTTCTCAAAATCAAGTGCCAGGTGTCAAAGTTTTAGTCTTAAGTTGTATTCCCTCAGCAAGACAGAAGCAGTGGTGACCTGCTATGTTGCTTGGCTTAATATACGATTGCTTAGGTGATCTGGGCAAGTAGATGAGAAGAAGAGAGTTTGGCTACTCTACTATGACTGAGAAGAATTACCTTGTCTGCGATCTTGACAAAGAGGCTGAAACCTTCCCAGGAGCCCAGCTGCAATTTGGAAGCAATGTTCTGACACAGAGTCCGGATTTTGGTGTTTGTTCCCACATCAAATGCCTATGAGATAAGAAGGCTCTTGTTATGTGGCAAAGAGGGAAAAAGAGGAATATTGTGTATCTTGAAACATGCTCCTGCATGAACACAGCAGGTCAAGGCTGAGAAAACCAAAGTTCCTACCTGCTCTGTGTCATTGGGGAAGCAGATCTTGAGTGAGATCTTAGTGTTGTTCTGCAAGATGGCATCAACCTCCACAGGATGAGGTGCCCACTTCCTGGAGCCACTCCTGGAAAATGCCACCATCATCACAAGGGATGTCAGTGCTGGATGAGGAGCTGAACAACAGGATAAATTCCATCCAAAATGCTAGTATTGGGAGCTGGAGAGGGCTCTAATCCTTTACCTTAATGCCAATTCAGCATATTAACAGAGCATAGAGGGTCTTATAAGCACACCCTTTAAAAACTCTGTTCTCTGCAAGAAGTTTGCATGGAGAAGGCATCTTCCTAACCATCTCTATCATCCCTGTCTACATATTGAGCAATGTTTTTCCTTCCTGAAGGGTGAAGACAAGGGTCACACAGACTTCAAGAAGCTTGTCAGGCTGGATGACCCATCGTGTCCCTCAGCAGGACAGTTACTCCAGGGCAGAACAGGGTCATGTCCAGCTCCTTGTGAGGTGCCCTGACGCCAACAGCCAGGTAAGTCTCAAGGTTTTGCTCATTTGGATTTCTTAATGAGCAGAAACTGGCTGTGTTGCTCCTTTCTTCCCAGGATCTCCTTTGCTATCCAGAAAGGCAGCAGAGCCACATCAGCACTGTGATGCCGCTCCATGGTGAGCAAAACTGCTATTTTCAGCTGCAGATGGGCAGCTGTTTGCTGTGGAGATTCAATAAAATCAAGACACCTGTGAAGAGGATGAGATGAAGCCGTCTCACCAAAGGAAAGTCAGGACCTCATCCCTGACAAAGGTACACTTTAATTGCAAGCTTCATGCCTGAAACATTTAGCTCTGGGAGTCAAGTGGCTGTGTGTCATGTTCAGCCTATCTAAATGGTGCTAACTCTATGGAAGAACAGAATGAAATTGTGACAGACATTTCCTAGTATTTCAAAGTCCATTATGCAACTTCAAAAAGTGAAATGTAAAAGAAAAAAAGTGAAGAGAGAAAAGAAATAGTCTCAGTATTTCATCCCCTGTGATTTTTTTGGTGCCAGATTCATGATTTCTAAACATGCCGGGCTGGCTATATCCAAGACTGTTTACCTCATCACCCTTTGAATTCTGCGACTGCACTCCAGGGCCAGGGTCTCTTTTTGACGTGTTTCCATGAACTTCTGGGCATGTTTCAGCAGGGACTTGCTGGGTGGGAACAGGCCAGTGCAGAGCCAGAGGAGCTGCCAGCCCTTGTTCACGCTGTACCTGTGAACACACAGAAAACGGCCCCGCTACAGCCGCTCCTAATAATTCTTCCTTTGACCAACAACAGCTACGGGGAAGAAAAACACCCTGGTCATGGGACATCGTGCCATTCAGCAGGGAGCAGCAAATCAGCAGAGCTTTCACACAGGAGCTGACAGGCATTTTCTGTGCAGTGACCCCAGCCTCTGCACAGAGATCATTCTAAATCCTGGCTGATGAATATTCATGACAGTTGCAGCCTCATGAATAAACATAAGCGCCAGTTTATTATCTTGGCAGGAGTGCCCCTGGTGCCATCCTCTTTGTAAGCCACAGTCAAGCCTCTGGTTCAAGCTCACATTTATTTGGATTGTGTTTTCTCAGTTGTTTGGATTCATCTCTCCCCTGTGATCAAAGGCTTTGCCGAGGACCCAAGCAGTTCCCTGGGCATTTACTTGTCCTTACGCACCTTTCTGGTCTGAAAAGTGACCACGAAGGTGGCACTGTATATTAGGGCAGTTACATCTCTTAGAACTCCAGATCAACTCTGTGCTATTTGCAGGCAGTTCTTGCAGCCACGGGGCCTGCAAACTCTGCCAGCCAAAGCCCTGGTGTCTCCCTGCCACCAGCAGGAAAGACTCTGCCCTGGCTGGGAGGAGGTCGGTGGCTCTGCCAGCAAAGCCAGGAGCAGAGCACACTCAAGCAGCGACGCTGGGGTCGCTCCGGAACGCCGAGGGCAGCGAATGGGTTTTGGTTAGGAAAGCCAGCAGCTCCGCCGCTCGGTGGGCCCCAGGACTCAGCTGGATGAGGAGTTCTTGGCTTTTTCCCCAGTTACTTTTCTGATTGCGCAGACCATAAAACACTGTTTTAATCCTACTTATGCTCTATAGATCTGTGATATTTGTGCCTGCGTGAGAGCAGGACGTGGTCCATAGGGCAGCAGCCTGGGAAGGATGAAAGACTCATTCTTCTGGCTGTTCTAATGAAAATATATGGAAATAGCCACTTTTCAAGCACTGTTTTCTTTCCACATCAGTGATCTTGCTCAAAACAGTGAATGATCTACAGGGCTAAACTGGTAAGAGTACAGCAAGAATGGCACTGGCACTACGGTTACAGACCATGCATTTAACAGCCTGTAAGATTGACTGCATACAAGAAAAAATAACATTTAATAGTTCCCCTCATGGCAAAAGTACCACCGAGTTTAATAGCCTTTGAGGAATAGCAAGAAAGGAAATGATCAAATGGAAGCTCCTATTCTAACTTTTGCAATGACACATTACTGCTAGGAATTGCCACTCATTTTCCTTAATAAAATGAATTATCTTATTAGTATTTCAAGCCTTAGGTCAGCTTATCCATTTTATAGGTGGGGAAGGAAAGCCTGGGGGTTTGTGTGACCCCTCTGTCCTGCAAGGCAGCCATGCAAGCTAGGCAATGCAACTACTTGGAAGGATCCACTGGTGCTAACAGATTCAGTGCCAGCTCCATGCTTGCAGGATCGTCACTCCGGGATGTGCCCGGGCTTCCCCTCTGCCCCGTCTCACTCGGGACAACCACCCACGACTGGCGCGCCGGAGCAGTACCTGTTCCTGTTCTCGGTCAGCTGCTTCATGATCTGACAGTAAATCTCATCCCGCAGAACCTCCTCCTGAATGGCTGCCACGAATATCTGGTCGGTGAGCTCCGCAGAGGAGCGCGCCTGTTTCGAGGGGTAGTCCCCCATGAACTTCATGATGGGTGGACGCGCCGTCAAGGACAAGCAGGTCAGCTTTGGGAGGTCAGTTCAGAGCACCCCTTGGACCTTAACATGAGGGACTCTGTTCAGGTCCGAGTGGGAAGTCCTGGGAGGAAGGACTGAGCCTGTTCCCTGGCCCCTCTCCATCGGTGCAGCAGTTCTTTTGTACAGTATTACAGCAGATTTGTACAGTATTAATTGCTAGCTCTGAGCACACGCAGTAAATCTCTCTCACTCCTAATCACTGTCTCAGATAAACAGGTTATCACAGGCTGTGGGGCACTGGGGCAGACTGGGAACCTTTGCTCACTAGAAAAGGGAAACAAGGCAGAGCTACCCGCTGTCTCACAGAGCCTATACCCGCTTTAACGTAGAGGTGCCCTTTTAAAGGGGTTTCCAATGGAAGCAAGTTTAGTGGAGGCAGCTCCTCCTTTCCCTGGGAGTTCTCAGGCCCGAAGGGAAGAGGGAAAGGATATCGATGAAGGCCTGACAAGCCAGGTCCCGGAGATCAGCATCTGTGCACGCTGTCTTCAGCAAGGGCTGCTTCAAGGGCTCCTTGGAATGTGCCCACAGCTGGCTGCGTCCACGGGATTTCTGGAGAACAGCCTTGCTAATGGATTCCTTCTCAGGAGTCCTGAATGGAGACACACGCAGGCAATACAAATGCACTGGATCAGCACTGCTGTGAGCACACAAGTCATTATCACAAAGAGTTATCTTAGGGAAGAGCACGCCCAGAGATGCTGATCTCTCATATCCAGCGTATATCCTCATATAACATATCCTACAGGGAAATGTAGCTTCTGTAGATTCAGAAGGGAGCAGGCTTGCAAGAAGGAAAGAGGATTTAGAAGACTAACTTCCCCGCTACTTTCCAAGGCCTGGGCTATCGCATGCCTTAGCTAGCTGGTAAGTGCTGGAGAGAGGTGAGAATTGAGCATAGGGCCTGCTGCAAGGAAAAGAAAATGTTCCAGAGGAGAGTCGCCCACTCCTCCCTTCACAAAACCAAAACTCCCACTCCTTCCCCCAGGCAAACGAAAGACACAAGCAGACTATGCACCAGGATCTCTGCAGGCCCAATGTCATGCTTCATTACAGGGAACAAAAGGAAGAAATTCAGTCAAAAATGGGAGATGCAGTTACATCCTAGGCTTTAAGATTGCTGAAGAACAACTAGAGACTTTCCTAGGAGACATACTGCACAAGGAGCAGTTCATGCAGCACAGGAAGCTTCACCTGAAGTGTTCATAAGAGAATTCCTCTAGAGTGTACGGCCTCGTTCTGACGTCCTCTTCGTCAGGCTCCTCCATGTGGGAGTTCTGGGAAGCTGTCCTCCTCTGGTCTGGAGACATCAGCAGCAGGCTCTGGAAGGACACAGCCACACAGAGAGGTCACACTGACACAAGGCACAGACAGGTGTGTAACAAGCCTGCGTGCACTGTGCTGCAAGAGACATGACTCCCTGTCAGTATTTTCTGAGACTCAAAAAAACAGCAGGAGGAGAAAGACTTGAGAGCAGGAGACCCAAGAAAGCAATTTAAATAGACTTAGTAGCAGTGGCCACTATGTGTGTGATGTGGCCACTGTGTGAGTGGCCAAGTATGTGTAATTTTCCCCTGCTTTTTCTTGTTTTTTTTTACCTGTTAGCGAAGTATCCAATATACTGAGGCTTCAAAACCAAAGACAGAATTAATTATGGGCACTGCACACCTTTTTCTGTTAATTACAGCTAATTTCAAGTCTGGACTTCCTTATGGTAAATGGAGCATTATTTAGAAAGTCATTGCTTTTGTACAACTGCACTCTTACCCTTAGAGTCTGGGCTGATTTTAGTTTTGTTTTCAGATATTGCACAATAAAATGGGAGATACAGAACTTGACTGATTTTGAAGGAATGATCATCTTCCAGTTACAAATTTAATCATAATTAACACTGTTACAGCATTTATCTTCCAGCCTCTTCAAAAAGAGTGTGAAGCTTTTCTTACCAGCAGTTGACTAGATGGTTTTGTGAGAGAAGGAATGATGTAGATCTCTTCTAAAGACACATTCCCTGTTTTGCCTGTCCTTTCATTCTGGGCACTGATCCAGGCAGAATTTGCATCCAGCCTTTTATCCTCCGTGAGGATTAGCAAGTCTCCCTTCTTGAAGGGCAGGATGGCAGGGTCTTCTGGAAACAGAATAAGGAAATATTGTTCAGGCTTGACAGGCCAAGAAAATGGAAAGGGGTTTCAATAGGAATGACAAGGGAATGATGTTTTCAAAGTTTGAATTCAATTAGCAATAGAAAGTGTTTTATGTAAATATGCCATATCACTCAGCAACACTTCAGAGAAAACACTGAAATTTGCTCTACTAGCCTGATTTTATTCCACTGAAGGCAATGGCAAAACTCCGTTTGACTCAAACGGTTGCAGAATTTGTGGGTAGAACAGGCTGCAGTGTGTGGAAAAGAGCTCATCACCAGTGATAAGTAGGTGGACTTAATATTTACATCATAATTACTTCCTTACTGCTCCAGGCAACTGTACTCCACAGAAACCTCCAGCTTACCACGTCCAGGAAACTCTTCTGGAAAATGTTTCCAGGCAGCCCACTCCAGCTTCCTACTCCAAAGCAGGCTGAGTTCTTGGAAACTGCAGGAGCTAAAGGAAGGCAAATTTGTATGCAAGGCCCTTGAATCCCCCTGCCTTCTGCTCTGCATGGCTGTGCTGAGGCATCTGCATTGCTCCTGGAGCAATGTGTTGCTCACTTGGGGTCCTTCCGCTCCTCTTTGAGCTCTTTCAAACAAGTGCTGTTCATTCTCTCAAGATTTCTCCCAGCTCTGCAGCAATGTTATCAGACCTACCTTGGGTTTTTTTCTCTTGCATTGCCACAGCAAATCGTGATCTTTTCTTCAGTCCTTCTAGGAACATGACCACCAGCTCGGCAATGACGACGCTGTTGACAGATGTCAGGACAAACTCCTCACCACGAAGTGTGATGAGAGTGCAGCTCTGTCCAAAGGATTTCACTGCCCTATATATTATAGAACAGTTTGTTACCAGAATATCTGAAAAAAATTACAGCGCTATCTCCAATCACATCCAAGGCACCAAAATTTTCTTGTAGATGACTCTCCGAGAATGAGCTCCTAATTTGTCTTCTCATGACTTATCAGTGAGAAGGACCAAAGCGATCAGACTCGCTCTGGATTCCATTTCCCCATATTTTTGTATGGAAGCACCTCCTTCTAGACAAAGAGCACCCTTCTGTTGGAATGACTCCCTTCATAGGAAGGTATTTTAGCTTGCATAAGGCGCTCTGTCCTGAGTGATGTAATGCAAGGCCGTGTGCCCTGAGCAAGCCCAGGGTTTCCCACAGTGATCCTGTTCAGCTCCACCTCACCTGAGACGCGTTCCCAGCACACATAACTAATGGTGCCTTAACCAGGTTAGTTATCTGGGCCTTTCTTATCCTGAATCGTGTCTGTGCTTCCTTGCACCTTCCAGACTGAGCAGGATCATTCCAGACTCAAACCAAATTCCTTATGGGAAAGGCACAGAAAGTCTTCCTCCCGCCTACATGGAAACCCCATTCTGCATATAGGCAGAGCTGCCTTCCCCGCATCGTGTGTCTTTTGGCACCCACCTGTTGGTGTGGATGCCAGTTATCTCTGGGAAGGTCAGCTCAAGAAGCCGCTTTTCAGACTCATCCAAGAAGTAGATACCTTTCCAATTAATGGCAACTATAAAGTGGTTCTTGGGCAAGCTGGGACCTGAAAATGCAGGAATGGCTCCTCATTAATGCATATACACTCTCCTCTATTATCTCTATGTTATCTTTTATCTGTCCTCTACTCCCAAGTTCCAGACATTACCCGAAAACTTTGTGACTTCAAAGAATCTAGAAAAAAGCAAAGGCCACTGGAAGCGAGCAAAATCCACAAGCTGTTCCTTCACAGTCTGACGGGAAACACGGTCCTGTGTGTACGGGGCCTGCAATATAAAAGGAGACCAGGGTTTCCTCAGCAAAATCTTATTTGCATGATCTGAAAAACATTGTGTGTTTTGCACATTTGCATTCTGCGTCTGCAGATAATAAAGAGCAGATGTGATCCCAGAGCATCCCAACAGTCCTCTGTTATCAGTGACATCAAGTGCACCTGCAGAAAGTCAACAAGGACCGGTCTCCAGGTTTCAAGCCACATGCAGCTAAGGCTGCGAGCAGGTTTGTGCATTTCAGATTCTCCTCAAATCGCCAGCTCTGTTTCACACACTGCAGCTGCCATGGGAATAACCTAGATAACACTATCCAGATCAAAAATAATACTCCATTCTATGCCAGTAATCCTGACTCAGTTGTCAGTTGGAGGTTCTTAGACACTCTTTAGAAGACATTCTGTTCGGTGATTTGTTCTCTTCTTTCCTGTCCTCCTGTTGAGCCATATGTGGAAGAATGAAAAGATTCCCTCTCTCCCACTCTTAACTACTTGCAGTAGATAAACTGAGATGTTTTTCTTCCCTTTACAGACTATAAATAGAGATGATGAAAGAAGCAGAAGCAGGCACTCAAGAGTGCTTGCAGAGCAGTGCCAGACAAGACTCTTACCTTAGCATGTGCGTAGGTTATAAGGCTCACCCACTTTTCCAGGGGCTTGGACTTCAGCTGTTTCACTGGGATACAGTCATGGAGCACTTTTTGCACAAGCTCATTGTGGATGGAATCTCCAAACTGGATGTAACAATATTTTGCACCTATCTCCACCAAATCATCCTCCTGAAACAATTAATCTGTTAGAAGAATCCTAGAAACACGTCATAAAGTCCACCCATCCTTATTTAACCTTGAAGGCAGTTTAAAAACTCGTTTTCCTCTGTTTTTGCCTGGGTATCCCTAGTTAGCATTCCAGTGTAATGAGAGAGGAACTTCAAATAATCATAGTGTCAAAGAGACTAATAGCAAGGATATTAACCTTTATATTGTTTTGTGTCTTTATGAGGATGAATAAGGAAACCCACCTTCTCACAATGGTACTCTCCAAACCGGATGCCACGAATGATTTGGTGGTAAATGAGGTCAGTGCTGAAGGGATCCTCCTGGCAGTTGTGCCAGGGGGTGAAGATTTCCTTGCGGAAGTAGAGCCGCCAGGGAGCATTACGTTCATGGGTGCCCCGCTCCTTCACAAGCTGCTCGCACTGGGAGATGGCGTCCAGGACATGGTCTCGTCCCCCACCCAGCGACCAGACCTACAATAAAGGAACAGCACATTTACTGGCATGCCTGCTTTGGATCTGAGCGAAGGGCAACAAACCCAAAGCTTCTCAACTCCTGACAGCAAAAAAAAAAAAAAAAAAAAAAGGGGAGCATATATAATATACTTCAGTAATTTATGTATATTTATATGTACAGGGATAATATTGGGAAAGAATAAGTTAGAGGGTAAGGAGAAAGGCAAGGCCATTTGCAGTGGGTTTTCAGTGTTGAAAATGCCAAGTGGCCAGGCAGCAGAAAGGTAAAATAGGATTATCAGATCTGATATCCTGGGATATCCAGGAGAACTGATTTGGTTCTAGCCTCAGTGTAAGTCAGGGAGGGGAGCACTTCTAGAACAGAGGCCAGAGGAAGTCCTCAGCCAGGAGCAGAAACCACAGAGAAAGACCACAAATTCCATGCTGGTTTTCCACAATTTACCTTGTCAAACACAGCAATGTAGAGTGAAAAGCCAAACACATCCTTCAGCTTGGTTTTATCTGCTATGAACTGACAGATCTCTTTGGCAATAGAAGCAGAGTCTGCAGGGACAGTGATGCTCTGGCCATTCATCAGAGTGACATTAAATACAATGGGTTTCTTCTGCTTTGTTGCCTGCAAGCCAGAGTTAAATAAGAGATACAAATTATGGAGCAAACTTTTCTGTGGTGAATGAGGAAGGTATTTAGATTTAAAAGCCCCACACATTGTATGCCCTAGTGGACAATCACTAAGAGAATCTCCAATGCACACATGGTTTTCAGTGCATGATCTCTCAGGAAGGTGCATGGTCAAGCACAGGAAGGAGTCAAACTGAGACCTGCGCTTTTGGAATGGGGTATGTGTGTAACTGAAAGGCAGGAGGAGGGCAATGTAGCCCTACCATACAGATATACCCCACTAATTTTAAGAGGATGAGCCCTACTAAGTCCTTTCCAAGGATAATATTAAGAGTTTCTCTCATGAGATGGTTCTAGCCTGCAGCTCCTGAGTGGATGCAGGCACCACCCTGCGTATCAGGTGTTGCAGCTCTTCATTTATTCCCTCTGTTGAATTTGGGTTGACAGAATAGCCATTAAAGAGGTAAATCTAATAAGTTATCCAGACTAAGGCAGCTTGTGCAATTGATGTCTCCTCTCTGTCACACAGGTTAGGAAACGCAGCCCAGCGCAATCCGACACGATCGACACAAGGAAGCGACGAGGGAATTGGCACCTGCAGTTCCAGCCAGCTCGGCGGCTCGCTCCGCGCGCCGTTGGCGTAGGTCCGTCTCAGGCGCTCAGCGCAGTACGGGGCGTAGCCAGTGGGCCCGTCGTGGATGAAGTTCAGCCGGTACTAGCCACAGAACACACGAGAGAGTTAGGAAACACCAGTGCTCCTTCAACACTAGAAACCTTTTCCAGCTGATAGACTAGATTACAGTATTGCTTATGCTTAGGTACAGTTTTCTAGGAAATTTTAAAGATTAAGGTTGGTGCTTTGGAAAAGAGGGTTTGAGACACCAAGTTGTTCGCATTCTGACAAATTTCTAGACTGAAGAGGAAGACTTGGTCAGTATAAGCCTATTCCTTATTTTTAACTATACTGTAAAAATAGTCGAGAATGTTTATTCCTAGAATAAGGCTGGGGCAAGGGTGGGGGTAGGGTTAGCATTCCCAATGGAACAAACTGCATCTTGTGACATTCTGTATGATCAGGTAAACCAGGAAGGGGGTTAGCTGCCGGGCAGGGCTGCAGATTATGGCTCTTTTCAGTTTCATTAAACTCTCTGATTAAACTCTAAACATCATTAAATTCTGATGGTTGACACAGAGATTGAAATTGGACTTTGGAAGATAAAGATTAGAGAAATAGAGCTTTGCAGGGCTTGTAGGGCTCAGATATCTTAGATGATTTTTTTTCCATGGTAAAGTGGATTTATCATTTACCTACATTTAGAAATTAATGTACCTAAAAAACCACATGGTAGGAAAGCCCAGTCTCCACTGGATTTTCTAAGGTTTGCAGGTGTAGGGTGTTTTTTTTTTTCTCTCTCTCTTTTACTGCATGCGCTGGACTTCAGGGAATACTTAATCACTAGGAGACTGGTAACTGGAGACAGGTTTAGGTGCTGGAAAAGCAGAACTGCAGATGATAAGATTTGCCGAATTTTTCACAATATAAGATGTAAAATGAGGGCTGTGATCAACAACAGGATTCAACTCATGAAAAAGAAGTAAACATTAGTACAATAGTCACTTATTTCAATTCCCAGAAAAGCCTATGAGATGAGATAGTTTCTGCTGAAATCACAGCACCAGCAGCTATGACAGCCAGATAGTTTAGGTGGCTGTAGTAAAAAAATAGTAAAATAAACAAGAAACCAGGACAGGTGAGGCCTTTAAGCTGCTATAGGAAAGGTGAGCAATGTACCTTCACAAATGTGTCTGAAGGAGGAAAGCAACCAAGGCACAGGGACAGAAGGATCCAGCCTCGAGCGTAGCTGCTCCTGTTGCTGTTTTCACTGAGTTGTTTGCAAATCTGGCAATAGATCTCATCTCTGTAATAAAACATGTGAAAACAACATGGTAAAAACATTCCCCGTGGCTTTGGATAGGGAGTGCTGCATATCCTTGAGGCAAGGAGTGTTGGTCCTAGAAAGAAGGTGCAAGTTTCTTACCTGATGGCAGGGCGCAGGATTGCATTGCCAATAATGAAATGCACTTTTTCAAGGTTGGACATAGGTCTCTCAGAGATCGAGCTATCCTCTTGGAAAGCCTCTTCTCCACTTTTCAGCTGGTTTGCTACCTGAAAAATACACAAGCAGAACCCCAGAGTTATCTGGAAACCTTCCCTTATACCAGGCAGCTCTCAAAGAAATGAGAGATGCTCCATCTTTCTGGCTTTCAACTCAAAATCTTGTGTTCTCACTGCCTTGGAGAAATTTCCTGTGTTATCCTGTAAGCACTAAGCACAAGGAAGATAGGAGTCCAGGTAGAGACTTAGAAAAGGCAATTTATTTCCAACTCTTACCTTCCCTGTCAGCTTGGAGGACCGTTTCAGCTTCAGGGAAGAGATCCCCTTGGAGATCTTGTTATCCTTTCTGTTGTCTCCCTGCAACACACATTGTCATTACTGGAAAGTAGTTTCATGCATGGCAAGAATGAGTCACTAAGAAAAGACAGGTGCAAAATTTGGGACCTGCTGCTCAAAGGAGCTGCAGTGTCCTCCCTGATAGGGAGCCCTTTGCATTTCTGGTACTTCTGGCTAAGTACAACAGCCTGCAAGGTTTCCTTTGCTTTTCTTTCTGTAGAAAAGCATAAGAACCAAGGAAAGCATCTGAAAATACAAACATAGCCTGTTCCTCTCACCATATTTGGGCTGTTGCTCCTGAACTGGACTTGGTTTTTCTTGCCAAGTGTGTCATATATCTGTGTCATCACAGAGCTGCTCTTGGTGGTGCCACTCCTGGCAAACATTGCTGGCTCTGGCAGGTCTCCCATGAACCGCAGGATAATGACCCACACAACCAGGGAAGCCTGCAATGGCAGAAAGCATAATCAAACACTGCCAAGAGGACCAAAGGCCACGTGCCCTTTCCTCCTGTTTAGATGCACTTTGCATCTACACAGCTGGACAGACCAGCACTCTGCAGGAAGCTCTTCCAGGAGCCCTTATGCCCAGAGGGAAGACCAAGTAATGACAAGGCTTTTGCAGCATGGGACTCCTTCTTCTGGAAGGCTGCTTAATATCAAGAAGACAGTTCCCTCTCCATCCTCCTATCCCTCAAGGAGGATGTGAGTTGTGAGAGCCAGGGCTCTTGCAGGGAGCAAGTTCAGCAACAAGAAGCAGCAGCAAGATACCAGGACGTTGTCCTTGTCGTCATGGTAAAGCAGTGGGTGCCGCAAGGGTTTCCGGATGTGTGTGTGTGTAGATGACCCCTGGAAATAGGTAGCTGCAAACTTTGGGAAGGTGTATTCTGCCAAGCCGTCTGCTTCTTCTTCCAGCTCCATGCTCATGGGAATCATGTCCAGGTCCACCTCTTCCAGCCTGTTCGGCTTCGTTTCCAAATCCTACACAGAACACACAGAAGAAGCTTATATTCTTTCCCTCCACCCACAATATTCTTATTTTTTTTATATATGCATTTTTGACTTGTCTGTAATTCCTCTGGTATTTGGCTTTCCAGCCAGGGCCATGTTCAGCAGCTACCAATAGACCACTGGGACGTACAACCTGTTGCTCCAGGACACATCCATTCCATTCCGTGTGGCCTCCCTGGGCTGGTCTTCAGCTGGCCAAGACGGTGCGTGTCGGAAAACACCAGTGCTACCTCGCTGCTCCCATTCCACACTAATGGAGACTGCTCTGCCCTCTGTCCCACCCTCCTCAGCTGTCAGGACAAGTACATCCAAAACCTTTGTTTTAAGGACATGGAGTAACTGCACAAGATGTGTGCAAGCTGGAAAACACTGAGAAAGCCCTGGCAGCAGAGCAAGGAGTTGATGCTGGAAGGAGAGACTGGCACAATCCAGAGAGGGTCTCCTGGGGAGATGGAACAAATTTGGAGAGATTTTGAAGACGCGCAGTCCCTAGACTGCAAGTGAACCAGAGCTTTTGGGAGCTGACCTCCTGGGACCCCCCTCAGCTCCTCAGGGGATTTCTGGACGACTTATTTGGGCAGTTCTTGCTCACTGCTTTCACAGGACAGAAATTCATTGAACAGAATTGACTCAGTGGACTTATCTAGGGGATGAACGTGACCCATCACCACTTTGCAGCTCAGTACCTCAAAACCCAGAGGAGCCTGTCCTTCTTGGCCTCCAATCATGGAAGGTAAAAATCCAAAAATTTTGTCCACCATTTCTTGGTCACTGATAACATCATAACTTGTTGGCCGGTTGGCAAGAGCATTATTCCTCCTTTGTCTTTCTTCATTCTCCTCTCTCTCCAGAGCAGCCAGGTGTTCCTTTAAACATATAAGTTGGTTAAACATGGCTGGAACTTCATTCAGCTAGAATGACTGGGCGTGAGGATGACAGGTGATTACCAAGGTGTTATGCCCATGAGATGTAGCTCTGCCAGCGCAGTGCCTGATGTGAAACCAAGTGTTGCTTGTGTTAAGCAGCCACCAAGTTCCAACACATCAGCAGCTTGCACTCTGCACAGCTGTCTGTATAGGCTGTTGGCTTATAAGTAGTAATGCAATTTTCAAGAACTGTATCATCGAACAATACTACAGGAAAAACACAACATTCCTAATTATCATGAAAAAAATATATTTAAAATTTATGTTTTGTGTCAGGAGATCATAGCAGAATCACAGAATTGCAGAATAGTTGAGGTTGGAAGGGACCTCTAGAAATCATCCAGTCCAACCCCCTGCTCCAGCAGGGACACCCAGAGCAGGGGCACAGGGCGGCATCCAGGCGGTTTGGAAGATCTCCGGAGAAGGAGAGAGCCTGGCCCCGTCCTCCCTACAATCACCCCTCAGGTACTTGCACATGTTGATCCAATCTCCTCTCAGCCTTCTCTTCTCCAGGCTAACCAGGCTCAGCTCGCTCAGTCTTTCCTCATACGATGGCTGCTCCAGTCCCTCCATCATCTTTATCGCTCTGCGCTGACCCCTCTCTAGCAGCTCCAGGTCCCTCTTGTCCCGGGGAGCCCAGAACTGCCCCCAATGCTCCAGGTGCCTCCCCAGAGCTGAGCAGAGGGGCAGGATCCCCTCCCTGGCCCTGCTGGCAAACAGCATAACAGCATGTGCATGTTTGTCTAAAGAGCCCCTCATACTCTAGACGTGCATGTGTTTGACTTGGCCCCTTCCTGAATCTCCTGGCAAATGTGTTTATAAGGAATTCTGCTTTTTACTGTCCTCTGACATACATCACTTCACAGATCCTGGAGCAAGTCAATAGTGCGAAGTGGACGCTGTCAGTGGAAACTGTCTCGTTGGGCCACAGCGTGGCACTTCATGTTCCTCAATGCACATACCTACCTTTTCTAACCTCATAGCTTCTTCTCTTGCTTTCACTGGCCCGAGGACTTGGATGAGACGTTTCTCCTCTTCCAAGCGGATATTCCTGGCTTCCAGCTTGCCCTGGTACTGTGGACAAGAGGACCAATCTGTGACTGTTCCTATACCTCTGGGCTGGTTCCCTTCTGCTGTTCATCAGCTGTCTGCACCAGGACTTGCTCCACAGCAGGGGCTGCTCAGTTCTAGCTTTGGCCCACAGGCAGATATCTGTGTCCTGTTTGTACAGCATTTAATGCTGGAAGGAAACCACAAGAAGGGCTCCTATATGCTACAGACAGCCAAGGTAAGAAATATAGGATTCTTCTGGCAGTGCATACACAACACTGGCTTTCCCTCAGGAATGGATCCCTAAGAGACATTATCAGGCCCCGATATAGAATGTGATCTTCCTTTGCAGCAGTACCTGAAACACCTGCAAATCCCCTTATTTTTTATCCTCCCTTCTGTCAAGAATATTTCTGCTTGGTCATCTGGGTCTGGTGAAACTAAATCCGTGATGAGCACAGACAGCAAGCATAAGCAGCATCAGCCCACTTAGCCTCTGCTTTCGTATCTCACAGAGCTCACATCTGTCAGCCTGCTAACCGGTGAAGTGTACAACAACAACAACAACAACAACGAAACTGCTGTGGCAACATTCACTGCTAGTTAAACATCTATCAGAACCTCATAAAAGCAACATCATGTTCACAAGGCATCTGGAGGGATACACGTACCTCTCTCTTCATCCTCTGGTAACTCTGGCGAGCGAACATGCCCCTTGCATACGCTTGTATGACACATGCAGCTTTCTTCTGCTCTGCAATCTTTTTACGCATCAGATATCCACGGCACAAGGCCTGAAACCTGACGACAGCAGCTCGGGCTGTTTCGTACTGTTTCGCAAGCTGCCGGCTCCGGATGAGGGCCTGCAGGCGCCCAAAGCCCAGCAGAATCTGCAGCAGGTGGAGGAAGAGAAGAGGTTAATGGCTCAAAGCCTCTAAGATGGGGGCTAAATTGGGAAAAGTAGATGACAACAAAATTCAGTTACTTGACAGACATACTGGAAGGGGTTATGAGACACTGCTACCTAAGAAAATCCTTTATTTTTCTGCCATGAGCGGCTTCAAAAATAGTTTATATAGCTTTCTCTTGAGGACATTCTAGGAAGTGGTGGCAAGAAGCAACAGTGATAACCTGGGATTATGGCAAGGAAAAGGAGCAAACAGAAATGAAGCCATCCGACTGGAAAAATGGCAAGGCTTTGAGAGAGATGGGTGTGACAAGCAACAGAAAGGGATGGGGCAGAGCACAGGGCAAGACAGGCTCCTCAGGCAGTAACTGTGTCACTTTGTGGAAAATAGAAAATGTTTCTAATTTAAAACGTCATTTTTTCCTCCCAAACCCATAGAATGGGATGTTATATTGTAATAATAATCCCTCCCACACAAACACACAGCATGTGAAAGCCCCAAATACGATGTAGCTTTCCTTACCCTCAGAGTCCCCACATACAGAAGTTCAATGCTTATTTTCAGTAATAAGGGAAGGTGTGATGCCACCTTTGTGCAGAAGTGCCGTTCTCCTGTACCAGAGGTGGCACATGCAGCGTGCCCATGATGCACGAACACCGGCCCCAGACTTCCTGCTGGAAGAGTCAGGCTGGACTCGTGTGCCCGGTCACTGCAGCCA
>NW_010579840.1:1775-18590 GCF_000705375.1 Tinamus guttatus | reverse complement strand
GGTGCAGGGAGCCGGGAGGTGGCTCAGGACCCTCTTCGGACCTAACAAATCCCTTCTTTACACCCTGCCATTTTGCCTCTCTCCCCTTCAGTTTTGAGTGTGTTAGTTCCCAATTCTCAACTCAACGCTGTAAAGCATAGTATATAAATACATATTTGCTTGTCTCTTACCATTCTGAAATCCTTCCGGCAGCAGTAGCCTCGCCAGGCTGTCTGAATGGCTATAGCAGATTTCCTCTGTTTCAGAAACAGCTTCCTAAGCAAACAGACAGGTGAGGTGACAAGCAGTAGGTTATTTCTGCTGCTTCTTATGAGGAATTGAGAGAGCAAAGAAGTGGTTGCTTTTTTTTTTTTTTTTCCCATGGTTTGTCTGTGCTCTGGTCTCAGCCCTGTCTACTGTCTACAAGAGAAGAAACTGAGAGCGCGCAAATCTTTGTGCAAAATCTGTCTAGATATACTGTGTGTTTTAACATGATGAGAAGTGAATTTAGGGCTAATAAAAGGCAAGGAGTGATACACTTTATATTTGAAAATGCTTTATGTAGATGTTAAAACACAAATATTAATGCTTCAAATTGAAGCAAATTTTCTTCTTTAATGTCACTGACCTGTCCTTGACTCCTCTCATCACCTTCTGGATAAGAAGCACCTTATCTGTGAGTACCTTGTGTCGTTGCAGCTCTAGTACTGTATCATGATAATCCTGTTAAAGGAAAATATGGATGCGTTAATAGAACAGAAACCCTCACAAGTTCTGAAAACCAGACATATGTTCTGAAAGAGGCCCAGACTCAGCATGAGACTGTGCAAGCTGGGATTGAAATGCATCCATGGGACTGCATTAGGAAGGTGGTGCACAGCTGGATGCACTGTGCCTCGCTGCAGCCACGAACAAGCACACAGTGCCTACAGTAAGACTGGCCTTACCAGGAGCTAAGGGCAAGGAAGTCCCTGCAACAGTTCCTTATGCTCCAGAGCTTGAGCATTGTCTTGGACAGCTTCAGCTGCACCATGGAGCACATGATGAGGATCAGCCTCTCCTGAACCAAGCTAATAGCCACCAATTTACTTACTTCAGATTCAAGAGAGAGTTTATAAGAGAATCTAGTCCTTCTGGGTCACCAATCTTTCACAGGCAGGTCACGCTTTACTCTGAAGTACCCAGTTTTTCGGGAGAAGAGGTTATAAACTGTCTTTCTTACTTACTTTAAGGAAAATCTTGTTTTTTCCAACTTGCCAGCCTTCATCCTTGCCCAGCACCGCTTCGGAGATGCTGATGCAGCACTTGCGAGCATCATTCTTCAGCTGCTGTGCAAAATCACAACCACATTAGGGCTTATTTGGAAACACAACAGCTTTACTAGGTAAAGATCTACTGCCTGACATTTCAAACGGCAAAGAACAGAAATGGCTGGGGGGAAGTGCAGACCTAAAAACACTAAAACCACTGCCCTCACTAAGGTCCAAGTGAGGATTTGAGTATTTAATTGCAGATACTGTGATGACAGCTCTATGCCAGCAGTAATCCAAGAGTGGATTTCTGCTGTGGCTATGACTAAAGCCTGATAAGGAGAAGTTAAATTAGCCTTAACCCAAGTTTGCTCTCACGTACCTGTTCTCGAGCAGAGCCTGGCAGGAGAACTCTGTATCTCTCAAAGAACTCCTCAAAGCTGTAGCGAACTGGGTAGCCAGCTTTCCTGATCCGAATGGTCTCCATCATCCCGGAATAGCGCAGCTGCTGGATACACAGCTCTCGGTCGAATAGCTGGGAGGGAAGGCAGACAAGGAGCAGACTTAGTGCAGAAAGAAGCTGCAGCATTCCTCGAAGCACCTCTATTCACCTCTGGCCTTAGAGTAACTGCAGAATGGCAGAGTATTCTTTCCTTCGTTGCACTTCTTATTTTAGTGGCCTAAATTAATTAACTATAGGCATAAACAAGTTATTTTAAAGGGTCTTCAAACTTGTGTTTATCACAAAGTTGATAAACAGTGGAAACAGTCCATTAAGTTTGGTCTGACTTTAACAGCCATTTCCAATTCTGTAGGTGCAACTTCGGATGAATTGCTCATGTCATTTTGCAAGTGCAAATAACTGCAGTAGCAACTTACACCCTTTGGGCAGAGCCATGGAAAGCAGAGCATGTGGTTGCTATTCTCTTGTAATGCAGAATAAAAATAGACTCATTAAACCACATGCATTACTTTGAGACAGATTAACTCACTGGACCAACATCAGCTGAGCCTTTTGTGTAGAACTAGGTCACGATCTCCCGAGTTCTAGCCCAGCATCTTACTGAGGAGCTTGCTCCTCTTCTGTAGTGTGGGCTCAAGCCACATCGCTCCTCTTTCAAACACCGACAGCACTCCTGTGTGAGACTGCTGCATCATATGGCCAGTGTGGGATCTTTATTTGTTTCTTCCTTTGTCTCCTTCATAGGAGTCTAGAAAAATCTTCTCTTTTTTCTTTTTTTTTTCAGAACAGGGATGACTTTTACAGCTCCTTCGGGAATAGACTTATGTGCTTTTTCTTACTGTCTATTACTTAGTGATGCTTTTAGAGATGTTTTTATAAATTAATATTGCTGAATCCTACTGCCCTTTCTATGGCAGGATAGCTCCTACTCCAGAGCTTGGCTGAGGTGCAAGTATCAAATGCTACACAGCAGCCCACAGCTTTTTCTCATTAAGAAGTCTACTGAAGACAAGACCTTGTATTGTTAAACATTACCAGTGGTTTCTTGAAGTCATTTGGTTTGATGCAGCGGATGAAGTATGGCTGACACTGACCAAGGATTTTCATCAGCTTTTCCAAGGATTGCTTGAACTGTCCCCCCAGAGTAGAGAGTCGCTTGGTGGTATCCGAGCCCTGGGAAGAAAAAGCAGGTGCTGACTGCTACATAATTCACTGTTGGGAGCAAATTAATACGTCTTTGTATTTTTGAACTATGTCAGAAAAAGTTAGTTACCTGCATGGCACCTAAATCTGCCATCTGTGTCTTATTTGGGATTATTCTTGCCAATAACCTAATGAGCTCCTTGAGAAGGAACTGTGATGAAAGGAAATTTGCCCACAGAGCTCTGTCTCTCCCAACCACGGCTGTGTTTTGCGCAGGGTCGGGATGCCAAACTGTTGTTCACAGCCTGCAAACTTGATGGGCAACTGCTCCTAGTGCAGTAATAGCCTCCAGGCCAGACATTTTGATTGTAGCTCAGGACTAACTGGGACTGCTAAGGATCCAGAGAGCTCCTTAATGATGAGGATGACTGGGCTCCTTGCCCGTTGTGCAGTAAGTGCTGAGGAGGCAGTTACTGGTGGCTGAGCTATAAACCCCTCTGGACAGGGCAGCAGATGTGGTGCTCTGTGCTCACAGCTCCCGCGCTGCATTCTGCTCCCAGCTGCAACAGTGCAACCCCGGAGGGACAGCAGGGGCTGCATTTCACACTGGCTTCCTGCAGCTTCCCTGAAAGCTTCCACCTCTGTCCTTTTCACATACATCACTGCAACAGGCCTTCAGTTCTGCCTCACAGTATGTTTTTAGGGCACACTAAATTACAGTGAAAACAGTGCATGGTCTTAGTAACAGGTAAAGACTCCCCTGGTCTTTTTCATATGGCTATTTATAAGCCTCCAGGTAATAACTGCAGCACTATAGAGGTGAGTATAAAGGTCTCTCCTCTCCTCTCCTCTCCTCCTCTCCCCTCCCTCCCCTCCTCTCCTCACCCTCCCCTCCCCTCCCCTCCCCTCCCCTCCCCTCCTCTCCTCTCTCCTCTCCTCTTTTCCTCTTTTTTTTTTGAAATAAGTAAACCACTTAAACTCAGTGGCCGCCCTCTCTTACAGTCCTCATAGTACCTCACTGTGCTGGCTCTTAGGTTTAAAGTGCCATTTTAAACACTCAAGTTGCCACCTTCTGCTTTAGCTACAGAGTAATGCTGCCCTCCAGCGACAAAGCACTCGCGCCATTGGAAAACTGTCCCTGACAATGTCTCCTAGCATCTCTGATATATCTTAGGTGTACCAAGCGTTTGTTTGAAGTAGCTTTAAAGTCAAATGCATACTTGCTGTAAGAGAGTTAAGGCAATTTACAGTCCCAGATCTCAGAGGCCTTTCTGCTGTAGCGGTGTGTCAGTGGGATGGCCAGAGAGGGCTGCAGCCCATGCCCTGTGCTCTCCCAGACCACCTTTAGATAAGCCAGGGTTAAACTTGTTGCCTGGGTGCTGGTAAATTTTCTCCCATGGCTGGTGACTGAGGAGAGCAACTGTGAGACCTCAAAATAGCAAAGCTCCTTCCAGCACTTCATCCACTGCTCTCCTCTGTAGACTTCCCAACGAGGGCCCAACCTATCTGAAATTATTAAGGGCCTTTCAGCTGATGTCTCTGCATTTTGAAACAGGTAACAGCCCCTGCTGCCCTGAATTTAATAAATCCTTTCTTGACATACTACTGTATTTTCTAAATGTCTTCCTAAGGAAAGTTATTTTTTTTCCAGTAACACAATCATCTTCTTTAAGGAGATGAAAGCCATTAAAGCATTACAGCAATGTAGATAGAGCTGATATTTAATCTCAAAGTATTCATGGCATTTAAGAGATGCTAAGTCCATTCTCTTTTGCTACTTGTTCCTTTTCTAACTTTCTTCTCCCCCAGGTTATTTACCTGTCCATGGCCAGATGTTCTAGACAGCAGAAAGCCACACTGGGTTAAAGACTGAAGAAGAAAGAACAGGATCAGAAAACAGAGCCAGGAGAGTAGGCAAATGAAAGGTATTATAGCAAAATGACTATTTGCCCTATGCTCTGAGAGGTAAACAGAGAGATATACACATTAAAAGCAAAGATACCTTCATGCAGTGCTGACACTGCATAGTTAAATGGTCAGAAATCAAGATACAGGAAAGCTGCAGCAGAGCAGAGAACTTGAACTCTGCCCATGCTCTTCCCAGGGTGCTGCACTTTACAGCTCTTTCAGCGGGTGCAGTACGAGGTCCCTAGAGCACAGACGTTTCTGCTGTAATTAGCAGTGCTGAACTTTTTCATAAGACCTCTGCGCCAGGAGAAGGAGCTGAGGTTGCAGCAGTGTGCAGGGCAGGGAGGCAGGTGCCCCTGGGGCAGGAGGCCGGGCAGCTCCCTGTGCCACGGAGCCGGGAGCCTCCCGGAGCGGCCGTGCCGGCCTGCTCTGCGTTACAGCCGCGGAAGCGCAGCAGGGCAGCACTTGGCTGCTGCCTTCGCACGGGCACTGCCTTGCTCCGGAGGCTCCAGCTGCTTCAGACGGACCCTCCGGACTGTGATTTCCTCCTACTCATTTACCGCCCTCCCAGCTGTGGGGTGCAGTAGGGATGCCCAGGAGGACACCCAGAAAACCCATCCATGTGCTGGTGGTGTGTGGGGAGGTAGCACAAATCCTGCATTTGTGAGAGGTGGCAGGCGCGGCCATACAGCTGTCCAGGGACACAGTTTCTTCTAGCTGTTGTTACCCAGGAGACCGGCTGACATTGTGCTTGTCTACAGCATGAATGACAGACACTGGCTGCTCTTGCAGACTCCCTTGCAGAAACAAGTTGACTGAAACAGAGATTTGCAGAGACAGTGCAAAACAAAGAGGACAAGAGCGGACAGAGCCTTATGGAAGAGAGGAGAGAGTGGTTGTTTTTTCAGTCTACTGCCAATAAGCCAACCTTGTAGGACTGGTCACCTCCAAGACGCCGAATGGTCCCACGGCCGAGAGTAGGTGGGGTCGTTTCTACCTGGAAAATCTGTCTCAGGAATTTGTTTTTGGAAGAATGGACCACCTGCATTACATTAGCACTCAGTGTGTCCCGATTTTTCTCCAGGAAATCTGTAAGACAGAAACAAAATCAGCTTGCTGTCCCTGTAGCCTGCTGGCTTTAGGCCAACTCTGTCTGAAATCCACCTCATCTGCAGTAACTTGCAGATTAAAGCAATCTTCCTGGCTTCAGAAAAGCATATCTGGAGGTTATGTACTCTCATAATGAGAGGCCAGGGAGCAACACTGCCCAGTGTCACACATCCACAGCAAGCCGTGCCCTTATCTCCACCCTCCAAATCCAGGAGAGACAGGCTCACCTTTTGACTGATAAAAGACAACCCCAGCAAAGTGGTTGATGCCAAACTTGGTGTCATGGACACTCCTGGGTGGGATGTATACGTTGCTTTTGCCATGCAGGGAATTGATTTTGACAAGCATGGTGGCATCTGTGCCCTAGGAATAAACACAGGCAGAAAAGGACAATAAAGCAGATTCCTCCTGACAGCTCTGGTCCCAACTCTGTGAACAAATGGAAGTGGTGTTCACAGACAAGTCCCCATAATATTACTACCATTACCAGCTGTGTTAAGAACTTTTGGTGTCCTGTTTGAGAGAAGTGGCCTTTGCAGAATAGCATTTCTTCACAGTGCTCACAATAATCAAGCAAGTCTGTCACCCAGGGGAAAGAGCAAGTTACAGCCCAAACCAAAAACAGAACAATACCCAGACAGCATGTGCATCCAAATATTTCCTGAAGAGCCACTATAAATGATCAGGACTCTTGCCTTCTCTGTCTGGAGCAACAGAAGAGTTTTGACAGCCAGGTACCAGGAACAGCACACGCAGGCAAAGAACGAAGCACCTACGGAGCAAGCTAATTTAAAAGGGACGTCTGTGGGGAGAAGACACGGGCTCTCAGCAAGCCTCCTTTGCACCTTTCGGTGTGCAAAGTCAAATACTCACCTTTGGGAACTTGCTCTCTTCATCAATGAGGGAGATGATGTTCATGGGCTTGAGCGCAATGATTTCCAGAGCCTGGTGGTTATCAGTGAAGTCAATGTTATTCCAGGAGATGTGCTCCGCAAGGTATTCCTCTTGCTCCAGCTTGAAGACGTGGCGCACGAAGAACTGCTGAAGGTGTTCATTGGCAATGTTAATGCAGAGCTGCTCGAAGCTGCAGGCGGACAACATGGAGACACATGGTCATCTCTACTTTGGCAAGTGCTGCGCTGCTCTGTGGTATTTGTTTAATCTCTGTATTAAATGCGTATACGGATCTACTAGTCATATATTCTACACTGGTACCACCACTGCATGTCGTCAACCCTATCTACATAAGGAACACAACTGGTCTTTGCTATGATCATTATGACCAGGAATGAGCCAGATGAGGACAGAGCATTGCTGGGTAAGCAGTGAAAAATGCAATATATGTTTCCAGAAACTCTATAGATAATGGGGAACATCTGAATGTGGAACTACCATAAATGACAATATGACTATGTGACCCATTCCTACCTGCATGGGCTCTAGGGCTTCTTTTGGCAGTTAGTCCTGGATGCTGCCTCTGAGCTTAATTACTAGGTAATTTGGTGGCATGCTGTGTGTGCCTGTGCTGGCTTACCACAGAGAGGCTTCATTTGGGTTGCAGCCTTTGGGAACAATACCAAGTAATAGAAAAGGACAGGACAGATAGAAGATGGTTTGAACAGCTCCAAAACTCAGTGGGGGATATTATCTTGCTGAGAGCAGGCTAGATGCACAGGCTGAAATGGACTGGAAAAAAAGATCTCAGTGAAGAATGGAAAAGAGAGTGAAAAAAGTGGAACATTTTAGGTTGCATATCAAGGACAGATGACAAAGGTAGAAGGAAACAGAGCAAAAGCAATAATAATAACTTTATTTGGCACAGCCATTTATCTGATATTCCACTGACATTAGCATGCTTAGCTGCAGTCCAGTGAAAAAAATGCTGCTCCAGTGGAGAAGGGCAAACAGAAACGACACCTTGAGACAGAAGGCAGCAGCGGCAGAGGTAGCAGTGAGACAGTGGTACAGCAGCCACGTGCTTTGAAAACTTGTCCTTAATACTAGGGAAATGAAGCAGTGCAAAGAAAGGGGCATGAGAACACTGAGCAAGATGGAAACAGGAAACTCCCCACAGCCTCCTTCGTGCTGTGTACAAAACATATCCCAGGAAACATTGTAAAAATGCCGTGGAACATGGAAGTTAGGCACAGGGACATGGGAACATACAGCATCCGCGCACATAAGGGCTACCTCCCTTTCTGCAGCTGCATAGCCATTACTTCAACCTGTGCAATGGCTGCGTAATGAAGGCTGGCAGAGAAGTGGGAAGTATGACCATGCATCCATGCAAGATTGGCACAGGGAAAATTGAGGAATGGAAATTTTACCACTTCTCTGAGAATCAGGATGGTAATGAAAGAACACTCTTCTATTTGTTCTTTCATTCTTTTCCTTTGTTATCAGCTGCTTTTCAGCTCCTCGGCAGAAAGGAGTCTGGAGCCTCCTACCTGTTGTTGTCAAAGTTTTCAAACCCAAAGATGTCCAACAGCCCAATGGAATGTCGTGTTTTTTTAGGGTTCTGAGAAGTTGGGTTGAAAATAGCTGAGTTGATCTTGTTCACTATCCACAGGAAAATCCTTCCGTATATACCCTGGGGAAAAATTAAGAGGAAGTGATAGCCCATCATTACAGTCTTGGACATATCCTACTGCTTGTTATTGTGCTGCCACAGTGGAGTCAAACTATGCCTGGAAGCTCGCAGAGACCAGAGTCCCATGGCTGTATGTGTGCCACATCAGGTGCTTGAACCATTAAGAGAGATGGCTCTGAAAACACATCCTATTTTTAAACAGGGGGGGTGTTAGCACCAGTACCTTCACGAAGGCGTCCCTTCCATCCGCGGCTTGAACTATGCTCAGGGGCCTGGACACGCTTTCTCCTCGGATGATGATGGAGTGGCTTGTAAGGCTGTTCTGGAGTTCACTGGAGTCTACCTGGAGGAAGAGTCATGGCACCCTGCTCATTCTAAGTGTGACGGATACAGGAGAATCAGCAAAGAAAGCCTGTCTGAGGAAGAGGGCTCTGCAGGCAGTGGACACAAGCGGCCTGTCCAGCAGGATTCAGGGGAGGCCTGTTCTCCCAGAAAGATCTCCTGGCTCAGAGAGACATGTGCAACACCAACACTTGAGCATCAGCAGGAAGAAGGGAACATGCCCGTTCCACGTGCATCCATACATAACCAAATGCTCCACAGAGACGTTCTGGTCAAAGCAATCAGGGAGCGAGGGCGAAGAAGAGAACTAGAGAAAGATGAGAGTTACCTCAAGCAATTTGGTTGCAATCGAAAAGTGTGGTGAGTCCATGACATCGGAGCAGTCCAAGTTATCGTACACTGCCGCTAGAATGAGGAGACAGCCAAGCTCAGGGTGAATCATTTCTGCTATGCTGTTACTGCAGCTGTATTTCTGTAATCCTGTAGCTCTGTGAATGTGGTGAGTCATAAGTTTCCTAACACAACTCCCAAGTTTGAGAATTTTACTAAGGAGGGTTCTTGCCCTGGCCTCAGAAATACGACAGCCCTGGAGGCAGCAAAACTCACAAGCGCATTACTTAAAACTGCAGCCACTGGGGGCTTGGGGAAGTATCTGACTTCAGAACATGCGTTTCTGAAAACAATTTTTTCTTAGCATCTGGCTTGCGGGAATTTTAGAAAAAAAAAGCATAAAAATTCTTTCCTGCATAAAAGAAATCCCACATTTTAGCAGCCACCTTTACAAAATGCAGCTGGCATCACTGATTGGATCCCTGTAACACAAAGGGAGAAAAAAAGTCCCTTTCTAAAATGCCAGAGTTTCTGGTGGGTGAATCAGGCCAGGCTGGTGCCATAGCAGGAGCACATTTGTGCTAGGTGAGTGTTGATGAAACCCAGCCAGGAGAATGGCTGCTCTCATCTCCACTGCACGCATGACTCAGCTGCTCCTGTCCTGCAGCTACCACCACCAAACATTAACATGGCATTATATTATCTAGT
Source organism: Tinamus guttatus (assembly GCF_000705375.1). Next base: position 8,767 of record NW_010579840.1, on the reverse strand, counting down.
GTTTCAGTTTGTGTGATAAGGGCCTATTTATAACCATGGCAACCTGGCAGCAAGATAAAATAATAAGGTGATGTCTTTCAAAACAGCAGCCAGAGGAGTTACAAATCAGAACTGTAGGGTGCTTATCTGCCTGCCCTTGCAACTCTGCCCACCACCCAGTTCCACAGGGCCAGAAGGCACAACCCAGCTGCACAAGGGAAGAAGGCAGCACCTCTAGGCTTTTAACGTCAAGGCTGAGGAAGGGCCAAGCAGAGATTATGCCAAGTCTACCTTCAAACTCCACGTTCCCCAGATGCAGAATAGCAGCCAGCAGTTTGCTGATGTCCCAGTGCTCCGAGTCTGAGAACATGAGGATCTTCATGGCGGAGCGGATGTGCGCGTACTCCTTGGCGTCACTCCGGCCGTCGCAGGACGTGCAGTCGCCCTGTGCGATGGTAAAGAGCAACTCAGAGGAGGGAACGTTAAGATTGAGTGGAAGACAGACAGAAGCATCCAAAACATCAGGAAAAACTTCAGCAAAGCCTGCACAGCAGATGCTGTTCCTCATATGAACCATTTTCAACCCTAATGGAGATGGGGAAAAGTCTTTTCTACCCCTGTTAGCAGCAGTGAAAGGGTGTGGTGATTACAGACACGAGCCATTCCTAGATGTTTCTGTTTACAGCATGGAGAACAGCTACTTTTGCTGACTGCTGATCCGAACAAAAATCTCACCTATATCCCATTCCTGCCACTACAGCAACATAAACTCAGACTGGAACATTTACTGCTGCTGGAGGTGAAATTAAATGCCACCTTCCTGCATTATGTATATAAAATTTATCAGATATAAGCACTAAGATTCTTTTCACTGTTTCTGCTATGAACACTTCGCATTTGCTTATTCATTTGCTTACTCTCCCTTGAATTCATCAAAAACCTGAGTCCCTGTGAAGGCAGGGATATTTGCCACCTGCTTCAAGACGCCCTTGATCTTTCTTTAGGCTGACTTTGATAGAAAGCTTTGAACTGCCACAAGCTGCTACAGCTTCACTGAGGTTCACACCACTTTTGGTGTTGCTGCTTCCAGTGCCTTAGGGAAGGAACAATTAATTTTTGACAACTACCCATCTGTAGCTCTATTCACTGGACTTCCTTGCTGGGAGAAGCAAATGGCAGATGGGTAACAAAGAAGACAGCAGAGTTTTACCATAGTGAGATAAGTGTACTCTGAAGCAGTGCCCAAATTCAACATCTTCTTCTGCTCCATATTCATGCCCATGAGCATGCAGTAGAAGATATGATAGTTCCTCTCCTCTCGAGCCTAGAAAGGAGGCCAATGGACACACTTGTGGACACAGGTTCATGACACAGGGACAGGTAGAAGGGGCTTCTGCAGCTGCCGTTACCTGCCGGCAAACCCGGGACTTCTCCAGAAGAAACTGTTCTATTCGGGCTCCTTCTATCACACCATTTTGGTTGAAGTGGATATCAATGTATTTCCCAAAGCGGCTGGAATTGTCATTCCGAATTGTCTTGGCATTTCCAAAAGCTGATGGGTACAGATTATTGTAGTTAATGAACATCAGGATTTTTTTCTTTTTTCCTGCTGGTATTTCACATGTTGTGCTCCAAATAACAGTGCACTGAGAACATCTGGTCTCAGGCTGCCTCCTGAAGAAAGGACAGGCATACTGTGTATCTGGCTAATCGGACAGACAACCCAAATGTACCCTATATCTAGCCAGCCAAGAGAACCAGGCAACTCTGAGGCCCTTCATAAGGACTTTTTTGGCGCCCACTTGACCTGCTGCAGAACAAGGGGGATGTGTCAGGGAGCTCCCCTACAATTACAGCCTTGCTTGGCCAGTCACTTTGTCACTGGCTGGTGCAAATGCCAGCCATGGAGGTTTTCCAGAAGGACTCCACATTCCCAAAAGGGCTCTTGTGCTCCTGCAGTTCTGGGTTATGCACTGCGGCAGCGCGGGAGCTGCTGTGAACCTGTGGGATGTGGTAGAAAGTTCTGAAGAACTCCTGCCCTGCTGATGCTTCAGGAATGTTAGCAAATCAAGTGCATCTAGAGCCTGTTCCTGACTTTTTATGCTGATATAAAAGTCTGGAAATAAGAGTGGTAAGTCAGATATTTTTGCTGAATAACTCACCTTCCAGAATGGGGTTGGCCTCTAGAATTTGCTGCTCTATCCAGGAATGCTGCCCACTGATAGCTGCCAAAAACTGTAATATTAACTTTGTGCTTTCGGTTTTTCCAGCTCCAGATTCTCCACTGCAGTAAGAAACAAGACACATTAGAGGCTTTCTTTCTTCTTTTCAGTGAGGGTGGCAAAACAGCAAACCAGGGTAAAACTATGCCACTTAATTTACCCTATGAATGGCAGATCAGACTATCTTTCATGAAGGACTAGAGAATTTTAGCTTTCACTATCTTATGTACTAAAAGTGAAGTATTTTTTAGATGTTTTTAGATTAGATTTAGGTTGAGAAATAAATTCTCCCACTGATTAGAAATGAGCAAACCCATGGAAGGTTTTCTGTATTGGTGCAAATTAAATGACCAAGTGCATTTTTTCTTTATTGCATTACCATTTTTTTACTACTTCTGAGTTGCCTCAGCTATGTTAGATATTATTGCAATGAAACAATCTGATTCCTCACACTGATGATTAACAGAAAATGGATATGTGGTAAATTTTTATAGGATAAAGAAAGTCTCTGTCATCTTCAGATGAGAAAAAGCTAAATTTCTCCAGGTGGTCTCTTTTTCCATAAAATATATGTAATACAAGTACCACATTCTAAAAAGTTGTCCTGCATCACTCAGGGTCATATTCTATTTTCTAAATGAAGTGGTTCTGTGCAGAATGTTCAAGGTGTCTGGGGGCAAACGATGGACTCTGGAAATCCCTTGCTTATTTTCTGCTTTTTGAACCTTAACAGAAAATAAAGTAGCAGGAAGAAAACATTTCCTCCTTGTTATCTCTAGCCTTATCTGTGCATTTCCCTTTGGAAGGTCTCCTTTGTCCACAGAAGTGCTCCAAAAACATGCCAGATTTGCTGTTTTCTGCCACTTATCTCCTCTGAGGCCAGTCACCTGATCACACAGCACTGGTCTTTCTTATTCCTCTTCATATTGAAATAGCAGTTGTCTGCAATGGCGAAGACATGAGGTGGCAGCTCTCCAATCCTCTTGTTGCAGTACAGCTGGATCTGATCGACTGTGTAGAGGGGCAGCAGCTGGTATGGATTCACTGCTACCAAGATGGACCCTGTGTAAGTCTAGAAAACAGGCATGAGAGTTACCTCTGGCAGCAGAACTGCAAACAAAAATACAACCAAGGGAGATCAGTACAATCTGGGAGATGCACAGCAGCATTTAGGCAAGGCTAAGGGCTGGGGTCATTGCTAGGAATTGTTATTAAGTGTGTTGGGACATGGAATTTTTTGCAAAAGGAAAAACACTAACCATAACTGCCTGGCAAAATCACAATTCCTCTCACTGCCTCAAGCTAAAACATGCAAAAGTCCATTTGTCTTTATCATGTGCTGTTTTGTAGCATTATGTTAAGCCGCTTTTTTAAATCTCCAGCTTTTTTCTTGATTTCCTTTATCACATCAAAATCAAGCACACATTGACTTTGAATGGATGACAATCCAAATCATGTCACTGTCTACTATTTAGGCGAATAACATATCACAGCTGCAAGTAATACCAGCATGTACCCTCTAGCACTAAGCTGTGACATGGACTGCACATCTAGCTAACTGGCAGTCACCAGTGGAAATGATCACTCTAGGAGAAAGTAAGTGGGATCACTCCCTGTGCAGTTCAGTGCTCTCAGGGGCTACTCTCAGCTCTCTTGTTTGCAGTCAAAGTCCTAGGATGAACAAAGACCAAAACTATGTTGAGACTCATTAGCATCCTCAGTCAGGAAAGGAAGCAGATGTCACCAGGTACGAGAGGAGGACTGTAGGCTGCTGTTCAGGTCACCAGCTGGATGTGTAGTAGCGGTCATTTCTGGCAGGGCTGTGCCCTGGCCGTTGGTACTCACATAGATCTTGTGCTCCTGGTGGCGGATGAGGAGGTTGTGCACCATGCCTGCCTCGTGGAGGTCCCCAAGGCGGATCATGTCCTCCACCCCTTGGACAGAGGAGGGGTGCATTGGGCGCACCATGTGCATGTTCCTTGCTGTGATCCAGTGCTCCTGGAAAAGGCAAGGCAGCAGTTTTGAGGAGGTTTATTTCTTTCAGAAGCAAACAAAGCAGAAAGGCATGTTAGACTGTAAAGAACTTGACTGTAAGTCGCGCTGAAACCAGCATGCTCTGTAAGTCAGAGCTGGCTGAGCTGTAGGAATTAATATTCTGCTCCCCATGGGAGAGGATAACTTGGTTAGTTGGAGCTTGTCTCTGACACAGTATGACCATTCTTTGTTACAAAACTTTTAAATGTTAGGACCTTACAGAAGTTATAGCATAGCTCACCTTGCCTTCGTCATCCTCCAGCAAGATCCGTCCTGAGTCAGAGTCCTTCACAACTGCCCCAATAGGGACATTAAATTCACTGCTTGACTGAGTTTCCAGCCACACATGATCGCCCTGGAGAGAAGAAAAACTGTCAAGTACAGTGACACACTTGAGGCCATATAGCTCACAGCCATACATCTCTTGGTTTCATTTTTGATTTCTTCTGCAGTGTTTTTAACCAGACAAGTTCTTACACTTAAAGCAGTACAATATAATGGTTAGAGTATCAGGACCTCTGGGTTCTATTTCCAGCTCCACAGCCAACCTGGTACGTGACTTTGGACATGTCATGAAGCCCAGCTGTTTTACAGGAGGAAATGACACAACACTTGCACAAAGGCCCGTGGTTGCGCAGCTCCACTGCCTCCCGGAGATTGCAGGAGGGAATAGGGGATGCTTATGAAGTGCTTTGACAGCCTCATATAAGCTACAGTATTCATACAGAAAGATACTTGGAAACAAAGACATAGCCAGACAAACCAAAACAAACAAACAAAAAGACGGATAGGTAAGATCCTTGGAAATGTAGAGGTTCTACTGAAGTAGTTTTAGATAGATATTTTCTCTGCTGTCACTCATATCATTGGAAATAGGAGAGCCTCCGTGATCTCTCTAAGGCAACAAAACCTTATTCCTTATTTAGGCCAACTCCTCTCTTGACAAAGAAGCAAACAGCCAGGCAAGATCCTGCCTACAGAGCAAACAAGCAGGCAGAACTGCTCTGTCACTGAGGGGAGGTGTGAGCTAACGCTGCTCATCGCTGTTTTCATGCAGACTTGGTGTGGCCTCTGCTACTGTCCTGGAAATACTGAGTCGAAGCTCTTCAGAATTTCTCTTGCTTCAGGCACTAACCCAAGTACAAACAAAAAGTTTTATTATAATGGCTAGCATGTAAACCCAGTAGCTGTTGGTCTTATCTTTGATGGTTATAAAGTGGCTCAGTTATGGAGGATGTCACAGGTGAGAGAGCCCCACTTTGCACGGAGTGAGACTCCACGGGCAATCTGTGCGGCTTCAGTGACACCCCTTGAGGTCCAGGTCACCAGCACAGCGTGAGCAAGGCAAGGCTGGCCCAAAGTAGGCATGACATCTCTGCAACTTGGTGCATGTTATTTGGTACCTTGTTGATATTGGGTTACTGATGTTTTTCTTTATGAGCTGAACCATGTTACGATCCTTTTTCTTGTCTTTGGGCCTGAGGCTAATCACTAAATCACAGCAAAGAACATGACTTACCTTTCTGAAAACCATCATTATGTTTCAGAGTCCCGACTGCAACCTGCAACCCCCAAAAGAAGAACATGAATTAGCCCAGAAATAAGCTTGAGCTTTTGTTCAGAAGAGACAGTGGCGTGGAGATGTTTGCATGCAAAGAATAACAGCAACATGCTTTAATGATCTTATTTACCAACATAATGAAAGCAAAAGAGATTGTAAGAAAGTGCATCCAATGTGGAAACAAAGAAACCATCCACTTGAAGCAAATAATGTACAAGATAAGGGTGCACATAACCCTGGGGATACTCTTCAAAGAAGTCACTGTGCACGTTTTCACACCAAATAGTCCCCTCAGTCTGGACATACTAATCAGCTGAATTTCAAACTTGCTAGAGAGCGAGCTCTGTAGCTAACGTTCTCAGCAGGAGCAGGATCGGTTGCAGGGGTTGGGCCTAAAATAAATTCTATGTCTACCATTTTATGATGTATTACTAATGAAGACTTTTAAAATATATTATCTCAAACAACTTTTACAACTTCCTGCTTGGCTGGAGCTCAGTGAGGAGGTATTGAATCATTTGTGTCCCTCTTTCCCCAGCTGTTTGAGGCACAGCTCTTGTAAATCATTTGACAACTCATCATCAACAAAAAACTGATCTTTGGTGCTTATTCCAGGTAAGCCCAAGGATGTCTTGGCACACCTGCCCATGAAGGAAAGAGAAACTGGTTCTCTTGATGCTTGAATTCAAATTTCTCATTTTGGCCCCAAATACACCTGGGTGTTTTTTGACAGGTTTTCAGGAACGTTTGAGAGAAAGCAAGAAAGAAAGCAAGAAAGAAAGCAAGAAAGCAAGAAAGAAAGCAAGAAAGAAAGCAAGAAAGAAAGCAAGAAAGCAAGCAAGAAAGCAAGCAAGAAAGCAAGGAAGGAAGGAAGGAAGGAAGGAAGGAAGGAAGGAAGAGTCCTTTCAGCATATTAGCAGGAGTGTAGAAGTTTTAAGAAAACAAACAAACAAACAAGCAAAAAACAAAAACTCCCTTTTCTCCTGTAGTCCTATAGTAAATGCAGAATGGATCAGGGTCAGAATGGTCAACTCAGATACTGTCGCCACAGATTTATAGACAAATTGTAATCTACGTAAAGAAAGGAAGGAAGGAAGGAAGGAAGGAAGAAAGAAAGAAAGAAAGAAAGAAAGAAAGAAAGAAAGAAAGAAAGAAAGAAAGAAAGAAAGAAAGAAAGAAAAGAAAAAGAAAGAAAG
>NW_010579839.1:38964-76330 GCF_000705375.1 Tinamus guttatus | reverse complement strand
ATTTGCTGATTTTTCCCTAAGTTAAATGGTCATTTTAATGATACAAGATTACCTTCCTTCATGTCCAGGGCCACCATTCTTTTTTTCTCTTGTGGGAGCTTCTCCAATTTTTCAGCTCTTGGTGTTTTCCCTAGTTTCCCCAGAGATGTTTAAATATCCCTGGTTCCTCCCTCTCAAGTTCTTGGCTGCAGACTTCAGCAGATGGTGCCTCACCTCCTCCTCTCTTCCTCCTGTGGGTTGAACACTGCCTTCACCAATACCACACAGGTTAAATATATCCTCTTGCTTCATTCACAGCTCAGCATGGACAAGCTGAAGCTGGAAGCCTGGCTAGTCCTTTCCCTCCTGTGAGGCTCTTGGAGATGGTGGAGCGACTCCTGCTCAGCTCCTCGCGGTACCAGGGGGCTGCCCACCCTCAGAGAGATACATAGTTGGGATGTGCTGGCATTAACTTGCAGCAGGTTGAGCACAAAATGATTATTTTTAGGAAAACACGAGGTTTTACCACTGGGGCTCCATTGCCCTGGCTTCTGCTACACATTGTGGTGCCACCAGCATCGAGACCTGAGGTGGCCTTTTGGAGCAGAGCAGGGGTGCGGTAGGCAGAGGTCCCAGCTCGTGTAGCTTCTGGCAGGGGCTTCCTGAGCTTGGCCAGAAGCTGGTTTGCTTGCAGAGCTGTCCTCACCCTGCAAACCTCTATTCAGGGGTTGAGGGCAGTCACTTGGGCTCTTTTGTGACCGCAAACCCTAGGCCATGCTGGTCTGAAGACTTTCCTTCAAAATGTCACTAAAATCAACACACTTTGGTGTGAAAATGTTACAGCTTTGTATGGATTTCCTTTGAGAAGTGGCCAACTCTGACCCTCCGATTGTGATATAAAGCAGTTCGTGGTGAGGTGAAGAAGCAATGAAATTACTGTGATTTTCTGAGCATCGTGCTCCTCGGAGCATATGCTCTGAAAGACCTGTAATTGAAATAGCTCATCATTTTGCAGATAAAATCAGTCATCTATTCATGCCACAGATGGGCCATGTAAAATTGCCATCAGAGTAATGTTCCAGGCAGGCAGCAGTGTTCACAAGCAGTCCCTAGTGTCTCAGTCAGGGCTCTGAAACCTCTGCTAAGGAGACAGTTTCAATAAGCAGGAAAGACTAAACAAATAAAGGTATTAAACAGTCCTTGTGTTATATTGCTGCTGGACAGCCCATAAAAAAGAAACATGCTTATTAGCGCCTTGTTTACAAAACCAATTTTGCTTAATTGTGCTAAATCTTTACTCACAACACCATTGAAATAACTTACAAATTAAAGGAAACATCTTGTCCAAATAAATATTTTTTGCCTATAAAATTACTATGCTTTTCTCATTCTTTTCCTGCCTCAATTCACTGCCATGAATCCCAGCTTGCAGGCCATGATGCTAAAAGAGACCCAGAGGCCAGGAGCATTTTCTATGGATAGGGATGGAGAAGGCATGGGGACAAGTCACAGGTAGAGCTGCGTTTCTCCTGCTGACAGGCATCATTCCAATATTTGCTCTTGGTCACTGTTATCAGATAGTGCAGGCTTTGATCTTGTACCAATTGCATCCCATGCAGGTAATCCATTTTTTAAAAATAAAGTCCTTAAGGGTACTTTTGTACACACTTTGAAACATATACATGCTTTGGCAGTGTCTGTGTGATCTCTGGCTCCTGGTCCCTGATGATAGTTAGAAGGGTGGCAGAAGATGGATGGTTTGGGACTCCTTGGACAGCTTGGGAACTTTTGCTTGGCTAAAGAAGCTCCTGATGATCCTGCTGGTGTGTCTAGGTGCTCATTCCTGGTATCGAAGCCTGATGAGCACAAGGACAGTGTGGAATCCTCTATCATGGTGCAACTAGCAGAGGGGTGTATCTGAGCGTGCTGGTGATGAGGATGGGTTTGATGTGTTCACACTCGTGGTTGAGAATGGAGACCTACAAATTTCAAGGCTGCCTCACCCAGTTTTCATTAAAAAGTACTACATGCGTAGCTCATTCAACAGGCTGACTGGACTTCTGTTATGCTCTGAAGTGAAAGGCAATGAAGGTGACAGAAGATGGCATTCAAGTTTTTCCTTTGATGCCTCTGTCTCTTGACTATCAGGGAAATGCATTAAAAAAAAGGCAAGAAACCGTATCTTTTGAAGGATGCCTCCTTGAGAGCTTTTTTCCCCCAAGATTTTTACTTACTTTCCCAAAGCAATGACCTTTCATCCACTTGTGTAGAGCCACTTACAGTAAGCAAGTAACTCAGAAAACTAGAAAACTAAGCTACCTGGTAGAATCAGCAGAGCCAAAGGAGGCAGTGAAGACAAAAGGTCAGATGTGGGTCTGTCTAACAGCACAAGCTCTTTACTGCAGACCTGCTCGATGGTTTTCAGTATAGGATACCTGTCTGTGACGCTCCAGGTCCAACTGATAGTGCCTGCTGTATAGGAAAGGAACTTCCTTCAGTGACGACCACAAATACAGAGAATTTAATGCAAATATTTCAGGGAAGGATTCAAGACTCCACCTACTTGGCAACATAGCTAGAAAGCTTCCTTTAAAGAAAGAAAATCATCTCAGAAAAGCCCTAGATATGAGTTGAGCTGCCTCACCAGCTGTTGCCATACCCAAAATGTGAGGGCAGAGTCTGAGTTCTTGTATGCAAATCTTCCACCCATGCTTTGAAGATCCACTTTATTGCAATGATATGGAAAAGATCCCCTTTTTGCTGCTTGTGAAAATGGAGCTGATGTGTGTCCTGTGCTACCTTGAAGTCCTTGTACACTGGAATGAGTTTCTTTTAACACACTGACTTATTTCAGGTGTGAAGGGCAGCAATAGCTCTCCCTAATGTGGTCAGCCCAGTGTGTGCTCAGCCCACACAATATGGAAAATGGTGCCCCAAAGGTGATGATGGTGAGCACCCATCATCTCACATTATCCAGGAATTAAAATCAGCTGTAGAGAGGCACATCCGACGAGTCCTTTGTCACTAAAGGATGGAAAAAATGGGTAAACTGTTATCAGGAAATTAAAATCAAGTGGACTTTATTCCACCCCAAGTGGTCTTTATTGTGAGGGGGTTGTTTTTGCTCCAGTGCTCAGCTATAGAAAAGCCCCAAACTAACAACCAGTGCATAAATTAACCTTCCCATACAAAGCCATTCATGGCAGTGAGCCTTTTTGTATAGCCTTTTATCAGTTCATGATATACTGCAGAATTGAGAAGTTTTCTGCTAAGCATCTGTCTGCATGCAAGTCCCCTACCATTATTTTAAGCAGGAATATGGATGTGAATGTGCAACTGCATCTCTTGAGTTGCTGTTATTTCCTCGTCTTTTTTGAGGTGCCTATAGATATAGTGTCCCCAGCATCTTGCTTTGTGTGTGTGCGCATGTGCACGCGCGTATGCACGCAAGGTAATGTGTGTGTGTGTGCATGTGCACGCGCGTATGCACACAAGGTAGCCAAGATCACAGAAGCCTTTTGTGCCTCTCCACTGCCTGTATGGCCTTTGCTTCTTCACTTTCCAGCTGAACACTTGTTGATTCCTTCTGTCCACCTCGATAAAATATGTAGGGCTGCCATGAATGCAAAGCCTGAACGAATTTTTATCAAGCTTGAAAACCCACCCATCTTTAAAGTGATTGCCTCTGTAATCATCTTTGATTATTATTAATCATTCAGTACTCTGAAAATAGCAAGTTATATAAACAAAATGCTCTTTCCAGCCTCAGAAATTATTTTTTGAGAAGTATTTTTGCCTTCACTAAAAATGTTTCCCTTGATCCATTTTCACTCTGCCTCCTCTAGACTTCACAGATAATGGTGGAGTTATATATAGTGACAGGGGAGAGGAAGGAGTATTTCCCAAGGAAGCTTTCCCTGGGCTGCGTTATGTAATAGCTGTAGTCACAATCCTGTCCCACCAATGCACTTGGGAGATTAAGCAGCCCAAGGATGTATATTCTGTCTGTGTCTGTAACAGTCTTTGCTACTGGAGTTAAAGGCTTTCTACATATTACTGAAAGGGAGAAGAGTCACAGTCTCTCTATGCTGAGCAGCAGTGCTATCCCATAGGAGGGAATGCTGCACTGAAGTCAAAAGACCCAAATCGTTGCCAACTGTGCTACCTTTTAGGATCACAGGTACATAAATCTTAGTCCGTTACTTTCCATGAGCTTTTAGGAAGAGGGAAAGCTCTTAAATGGATTTGCACAATTTATAGCATAAGGTGAAATCCAGCTCAGCAGGATGTTATGTTAGATGAAGTCTTCCCATCACCTTTATGACAGATGAGAGGGAGGAAATCAGCAGGAGCAGGGACAGGAGCCTGTGCTGATGCTCCTCTGGACCTCGGTGTTGCAGGGCTGCTCGCAGAGCAGATCTGCATCTCGTATCCTGAACACAAGGCACAAAGGAATCCGTGGAGGGCTTCACAGCCCCTCACTCAGTCACCCCAGCTCTGCCAGGAGTGTCTCCCGCTGTAATTCCTGTGCTTTGATCTTTGTCTTCTTTGGTGTTAATGCAGGACTAGCTCTTTGAGGCCAGTAGATTGGGGCAGGGCAATGGGGGAACGAGATATCGCTGAGGGCAAGTAACAAAACAGAGGATGCAAGTTTGGAGGAGGAGTAATAAAAGGTTGGACAGGTCATTTACCTGGGGGGCTGTATCAGCGTCACAAAGCAGCTGCTAATGTCACCGAGCCAATACAGCTGGTTCAACACTATCTTTCTGTTGTCCAAGGACACCCAAGATGCAGCTATGTAAGCAGAGCAACTCAGCCTGGTTTCTCCAGGGAAACCACAAAGAGAAATATTGCCTAGTGCTTCAAGCACCAAATCTGGAGCCAGGACCAAGGGACTTTGCTTGTCCTTGCAAAATCCTGTGCTGGGCTGCGCTCCTTGGCAGCCAGCAGCAGTGCAAATGTGGGCAGTGCTGCGTCAAACACACTAATCCAGGGCAGGGCTGCAAAATGGCACGTGAATGTGCAACCTATGCAGCCTCCAGAAAAGATCCTGTGTCTTGTGCAGAGGTGGGGGTGTCCTCACGTTTTGCTTTGTCCTTCATGGGATGGAAGAGATAGGGCACATTTACAAAGCATTTTCACACTTCATAATCAGGAGATTATAAATATGGGAAGAGGGCTATTAGCCTTGGCATTTGGGCTTAACTGCATCTGCTTTGACTTATATGGAAGAGCAGCAAAGCTCTGCTGTAGAGAGAAAGAAAGAAGGATGTTTTTCTTGAAAATAAAATTTGAACATATACATATATTTACGTAAGTATGTATATATAGCAGCATACTTATGAGATTAAAATAGAAAACATTTTATGGTGCTTGGATTTTTATCAAAGGTATTTAGGCCCCTAATGCCCAAACAAATAATCTGTGAGAATGAGATATCTCTTTGTATTGCAGATTGGGGAGTTGGACTAGATGATCTCCAAAGGTCTACTCCAACCCTAATCATTCTGTGATTTAGACCACAGTGTCCATCTCACTGAATACTTCCTTGCTAGGGGGAATGAAGGACCAGCATAAATGGTTGTATGTAATTTCCTTTGATGTTTCCCCTAGCATCATCTTCACTTGATAAATATCTCCTTTTTGCCGGTCATTTCCCCCCTGCTGCTTTTATGCCAGACCACACAGAGGAAGCTCAGAGGTATTTACAGGGCTTTCCAGCATGCTGACTAGTCTTTGCAGCCTCCAGTGCACATGGAGCAAAGTTGAAGGTCATAAATCTTATTTAAACTACCATCTCAACGACCCCTTGGGGCCTTTTAGGTTGGGGTTTTGCTAGACGTGCGCATTAAGTGATGCTCCTCCATTCATTCATTCTCTTTGCCCTGACGCAGCTCCCGCCAGCTCGCTGATCTGTAACTAGGTCAGTGGCGTAAAGCCCCGTTTCTATTCTAGGGCATCATCCACACACTGCAGGACGTGATCAGCGAGGCTGGGTAACGAACGGGCCCCCCAGGAGACCTGTAAATCAAGGAAGGCCACGTGAAACCCATCCATTGAGACTGTTCATAGCTGAGATGTCGTGCAGTAACCCATGAAGCCCTGTGTCAGATTCCCAAAGAAACCTTCATGCTGAAGCTCTTCTCATCTCCTTAGCTGTATGCCAAGGTGGACTAAAGAGATGGGCTAAGAAAATAGCATGTTTAAAACAGAGATGGCTGCCCAAGACTGTCTATAAAGGAGAAAATCTCCATTAAAAGTGGCCAGGGGGTCTCCCTACCACCCTGTGAAGCAGGAAGCCCACGCAGGGGCACTGCTGCTGGTGGCAAAGAGCAGAAAAGAGAGAAAAGCATTGGAAAATACAGGCTGCCAGACAATTAATGGAGATTAATAACGAAGTGCAGAGGTAGAAGTCCTGCTAGCAGAGGGATGAGATGGGACTGTAGCCCAGACAGGCCCAGACATGGAGGAGGCAGGACAGGACGGAGGTGGAGCTGGAGGAAGACGGAAGGGGAGGACAGAGCCACAAGACTAGAGCTGTAAAGGGGCTGAGCAGGAGGAGGAGGAAGGGGGAACAAGGCAGTGATTCAGTCCTGACTCACGCTGCTACCGAGTATATTTTTTGGCGAGTCTCAGGAGCAGCCTCAGGAAGGGCTGCTCAGAAACAGCTTTCTCCGTCATTTTGAAAAGCAACCCAAATTTCCCTCCCAGCACAGGAGGAAAAAGCAGTAAAGCAGAGCTCTGCAGAAGTGAACTGCATAGCTAGGTCAGCCCTGGCTCTTTGTTCTCTCCTTATCTGTATGTAGCTCTGTATCAGAGACCCCATTCATGTCATTTTTTGAATGAGTTAGTAAACTATATCCCTAAGTCCACTCTCCCTGAGTTGGAAGTGATTAAACAGTACATGTGGGAGGTTGCTTTCATTTTCTCTAATCCCATCATAATCTTATTTTTCCATAGCATCTTTTATCCAAAAATGGAATCTACAGAAACAAGAATTTCCCTTAATGATCATGTAATTATTTTTCAGACAATTGTTAAATTTGAAAGTGATAAGCCTCAGTTAAATTTTAAAAATGCTATTCCTAATGAGTATCATTTCCAATACAGGCAACCATTTCCAATACAAGCCCTATATAAGGCACTCGTTTGAGTTGTAGGAGTATTGAAAAATGCAGGAAAAGTCAACACGCACTCCTCGACACACACATATTCAAACACCAGTGTGAATGGGAACATTCACAGCTGTCTGCCAAGAGAGGGAGTTTCCCAGTTAAAACAGCTGTTTGTTAAATCAGTCTTCCAATATGACAAATTATTATAATTTGCTGGGAGTTTCTCAGAGCAGAGGGAAACAGATCTTTGCCGATTGTCTTCTGGAGACTTCAGCCCCACGTGTTGGACACGTGGATTGACAGGATTGACAGTCCTGTCAATCAGACCACTTGGTACTGGTGCAGTGGAGCCTGGACAGGCCACTTCTCTGATAATGTAATACATAGGAATAATATACTTTTATTGCAAAGTTAATTGAGCAAGAGTGAGATGATCTAAACTTAAATTCATCAGATGGGTCATTGATGGGCAATTCTGACTTGCTGAGGACATAATTCTAATAGCATTAACACCACTTGAGGTCAGAAATTTCTCCAGTAATGTCCCAGAGACCTCTTGGTATCCAAAGAGCTTCTGTGAAGCAGCACCCTAGCACATTGCTTGTAGCTCCCTTTGACTAAAAGGACTTGGATGCACCTCTGCGTGATCCTGCTTTGAGTAGGGCGGTGGACTAGAGACATCCTGAAGTCCTTTCTAACCAGAACGGGTCTGTGACTCTGTGAATACTGTTTTCAGTAATGCTTTTAAAAACCTTCTTTTCCTTTCTGTCTGCAAGGGATGATTTGTCTATGGTAGAGACAATATAGCAAAACTGTTAATATTGCCAGGAACTAGGAATTCCCATTGTTCCTAGGAAAGGAACACTGACTTTAGAACTTGAGTCCCATCCTGTTAGGATCCACCAAAATGTTTTGGGTGCTCCCATTGCGTGAGATGGTTTGCTGCATCAAAACATGAATTTTCACAGCATTGCTGCCTCATTAAAAAGCAAAATTGCTAACTATTTCACAAATACATTGAAGGCCTGGGATGACAAATGTCTCTGGTTAAGCATCCTCTGATTTTCAGATAGTGATGGTAGAGTGCCTCCTAATTACATGGCTGGCTTGAAGCTAACCAGTCAGCTCTTTGCAAGGGAATGACTGTGTGCTCCAGATGCACAGTCTTTTTTTTTTTTTTTTTTTTTTTTTGAGAGAGAGAGAGAGAGTAGTGGTGAGTAGGTCTGTCAGCACCCTGTAGAACAGAGTGCTGCAGTAAGAGGGAATTGCAACTTGAACATTTTTCAGTGCAAAGCGCCATTTAAAAATGTACCAAAGAAACAAATCTCACTTGCTTTTTGCATAGAATACAGCTTGGCTCTTAATGATCTAGTTGCTTTGCAGGAAAGCAGCGGTGCTGAGTTTGGTACTGAGCTACGTGCCAGGAGAGCCAATGTGTAGCCTCTGTGCCAGGGCGGTGCTATGTGGCCATAAACATCTTCACTTGAAAGACAAAGATTTTGGTGCTTGGTACAATCTGATTTCCCTTTAGAAACCAACCAAAGTTGTTTCCAGAAGGATTATTAGTATTCCCAAAGTGAGTGGAGGGGTGGTCAGCAGTAGGAAGGCATAAGTCACTGCTCCAGAAGCTTGCAGTGGGAATGGAGAATTGTCTAAATAGACATCACACTCAAGGAGAGCTGGAAGATGCTGGGATAGTATTTTCTCTAAGCTCACCCATCTCCTGACTCCAATGCATGTCCTTCTCCAGAGTCTTCTTCCTTCAGGAGACTGCATGATCATGCTTCATCTCTCGTACCTGGGCAAGTAAAAGAAAATCTCTCTAGAATGATTTTCTCTCCAGTGCTGTGTGTGCTGACAAGCAATCTGTCTGCAGCTTATCTGTAACACACACGGTGTGAGAGAGAGCCCCACTAGTGGCTGAGCATTTTGAAAGGTCACACAGCTGATATGGAAATGTCTGAGTCATCTGGACCTAACATTACAGTGAATTGTGTGTGCAGATTGGCAATCCATTTAGAATTTGAGGTCAAAAGTTATATAAAAATAAAAGAAAAAGCCTCCATAAAAATGCTATAAATGAACTTACTCTGGCTGGTCTGGTCCCTTTAGTATCTGCAGTAAAAGAGTCACTAATATTTTGTAAGACAACAAGCAAAGCTTCCCAGAGCCTTGTAGGGCACCTGCATTACCAGAACATGGCTGGAAAATGAAAATATCACTTTCTTCCCACACGTTCTGTTCCTGCCTCATGGTCACTGCCTGAGGCCTCCCCACAGGTTAGTCAACATTTGAGATCCTAACAGATTTATCCCACAGGTTGTTGGCACAAAGCATAAGTGATGTTCCCAACACAGTTGCCTGGTTTAGGTAGTAAAATCTGAAAGAATGATGTACTGCACAGATGTAGGAATATCAAACAAAATCTCCCGGAACCCTACCTTGTCCCAGGAGTATCCTACCTTTCACGGACTCTTCCCAAATCTCTCCGTGCACATGACACATTCTTTTATTATTATTATTACTGTTCTTATTATCAAACATTTGAATCATCTTACTGGTTTGAGGTCTATACTGAGAAGAAAATAAACACTGTGTTTGAATGTGGTGAGACATGGTCCATGCTATGGAGAGTTCATAGAATAAATGCATAAGATTAGAGGGCCAAAACACTTTGGTCAGGACTCTGGTAGGTCAGGATGGACATGGTCCCCTCTCTCAGGTTTGGGGACTGGGTCTTCTGAGATGTCCAGTGTCATCATATAGGTGCCGAATTATGTTTTGTGTGTGTTCATGAGAAATGCAAGCTTAGTTCTGATCTCACATATTTGACTCATATGTAGTGACTACCACAGTATCAAAATTTAGGATGGTCATGAGTGATTTGGAGTTTCCAGACCTGGGTTTTTTGGGCTGTTCTGGAGAGCAGTAGCTCAGGTCAATGATCCTGCGTGGGATTCACATCTTGACTCTCTCCTGCCTTGTCCCCAGGCCTGAAGAGAAGGAAAGCACTTTCTTGCTGAGCTGACTCAAGGTGGTGGGCAGTCGTTCCCTAAATAAAGTTCGACTCTACTTTGGAAACTCAGAAGGATCCTTGACAACCATATGTGTCTTACTAGGCTAATGCAGTTGTTCTCAGATCCTTACAGGGTGTTGTTTGTCCCTGTTATTTAGCTGGTGGGAGCATGGCCATCTGTCCATCTCCAGCTAGCTATAAGTTAGCATCTAGTCTAATCTGCTTTTCTGTGGCCCTGCTATAGAGGTCCTGCCTGAGAAAGAGAGAGGAACTTATTTGCTGCACTTGTCTTGGTCACTGCCATTAGAAGTGAATGAATCTCTCTTTGGAAGCACCCACCAATTATGGAAGGAGCTCAAGTACCTCTCAGGTTAAAACTTGACTTTTACATAATCAAATTACTGAAGGTTGAAACCAATCTCCTAGACTAAATAACAGAAGCAAAGGTTGAGCTTCTCTAACAACCAGAAATTTTTATTGAGGGTTTTCATAAATTCTAGCTGCATCATTTTAGATAGTTAATATTAGATGACTTGAACTGTAACTCAGCTAACTCTCATGGGAACAGGGCATGTTCCTTACCGTGCCTTTGTGGGAGTCGAGCCTCTTAACCTAACAGCAGATGCCACTGTTTTTTTGGACCTCTTCCGTAGAACAAAACCTGAAGCTTAAGGATCCATTGATAGTGCTGGTGGGTTCTGCTGGCAACAGAGAGACCATTTAAAGCCTTGGGAAACTTATAAGAAAAAATATGGGAAAATCTGCAAAAAGGAACAGGAGCATGTAAGTATGTATACAAGCACCACAAATATTAAAATAGACTTGATCTTTTAATCCTCATCCTATTTTAATTTAGGACTGCATTATATTAATATAAAAATGACAGCTGTGTTTATTTTATCAAGGTTTTGCTGATAGACTCACAGTCTAATACAGTTTATCAAGTGAGTATCTTTTTAAGATCTAAACAGAGGTGAACAGATGGCTCTTCTTGCGCGCGTGTGTGAAAGAAAACTGGTCTCTGCAAACAGGGAGTGTCAGGTGCGTTACTTCAATAAGTAAATGGAACGAGCTCAGGCTTGTGCATTAAATTAATTGTGCAGCGTTACAGAGTTCAGTGTCAGGCTAGCTGCTAGTCAGAACAGGTAAATTAACTTTCCAGGGTGTTCACAGAAGAAAACTGGGCTGGATTTGCCCATTTTCTGGGTAGGTGTGTATTCAGAGCACCCCTCTGTAAAAGGGAATGGTTGCAAATGTGGGCTCTGAACTCTGCCATCACCTACAAGCAAAATCCATAGGCTGCAGTTTAGTCTAACCTCCAAGGCACTGGGAAGGAGGACCAAGGAGCGTTTTTGTTCCTTGCTGTTATGAACAGGAGTTGATCTGATTCAACCCAGGGCAAGCACTGTGGTTGCCCGAAGTCTGTCTCAGATAATGAAATGGATCAGTGATTAATACATCTAAAAAAAAAACTAGTTACAAAATCGCATTGAAGAGTCAGAGACTTTGAATCTAGGAAGAGCCATTAATGACCATCACAACCACACGCAACACATCATCACCACAACTTCTGTATGACAGAGGAAAATGGTTTTCATGTTGTAATGCTCAGAAGTGTAATATTGTGTTTGACTCTATTAGTAATACAATCAAATGCTATAGTGTACCTGATTACTAATAAAATCAAATACATGTAAATGTATACAAAACTCTACAGAGTTAAATCTCATGAGCTGTATTAAGAATATTTAAATAAATCTGTGTGATTATCTAATGGATTGATGCTGCTAAAAGACACTTGACAGCTCCCACATGACTGTGAACATCTATGATAAGATTCTCTCTATTCCTTGGGGAAAAATAGGATCTTGAAGACTCCTTGGACCCTTTCTGGGCATCTTCATTACTATGTCTACGAACATCAGTGATTCTGCTGTTCTGCACTGATTGAAAGAGGAGGTAATGGTTACTACAGAGGTAAATGTCTGCATTGCAGGCATACATATTTATTAGGTGCATCTCACTCTCTTTTAACTGGAAGACTTTAATGAGAAAAAGAGTGTGTTTCTTACAGGAACCAAATGAGGGCAAAATAAAAGAGCAGCAGCCAAGTGGATAGAACTTGACCTGGAAGAGTGTGTAAATTGGCCAAATTATTGAGATTAAAAAGTTTGAGGCTTATCTATCATACTTCAGAAATAATAAAAGGAAAAAAGTCAGCCCTGAATCCAATGTATTTCAGGGATTTTCCTAAACAAAGGTTGCTGATTGAAGGCTGACTGAAAGGGTACAATTAAAGTACACATCATAGGGATTAACATTTTATCAGCACTAATCAAAATCAATGGCAATTGAAGTCTTTCAGATGTGTAAAGAATGGTGAGTGGATAAAGGCAGTATAGACTGTGAGTAATAAACACACATGGCTTGTAGTCTTTGTTGTTTTAAATAGGAGCAACGCTGCCAAAAGCAAAAGTGATTTTACTTGAATATTCCTTCTGTCTTGTTATTATATTGCATGAGTTGTGTGACTTTAAGCTGTTAGTGTTTGATACCTCTCTTAACGGTCAAGAAATTTCAGGGAGAGACAGGTATAAACCACAAGGAGAACTGTTTTATATTAGGGTCAAGATAGCCATGTGTCATAAAAGTGTGTGTTCCATTTGTGTTCCAAAATAAGCCTGTTCACATTCGTTGTTTAAAGATTTTTTTTAACACAAGGGTTAAGGAAAAAAAAGAAGTGGATTATTGGTGATGGTGCTGAAATGTGCTGGAATATTTACAAAACAGTGGTCAAAAATATCTCCCACGTGGAAGGGAGATGAGAATGGTGAGATGAGAGAGGCTTTCCCCGTTTTACAAGCTGAGCATAAGCAGAATAACTCCATTGCTTGGCAGAGCTTTTGATTCATCTGCAGCTCCAGGAGCTGCTGCTCATGACGTGGTGGGACGTCGGGAAACATCTTCTCTGCTGCTAAGAGCCAACTTGGCAGAGCGGAGGGGAGTCAACGTGGTGACTCTGTTTATAGAGTGGGACACGGGAACAGGTTTGGGGTCATCTGTTTTATTTCTTTCAGCAGCTGTGGCTCACGTTGCAAGCTGAGCTAGGGAGCGTTGGCACATGCAGATGCATGTGGCAAAGGCACGTGGCCACACTCAGTGGGGAGGGCACAACTGTAACGGCGCCAGCAGCCCTGAAAGCCCTGGGCTTGCCTCTCCTGGCACACACGAATGGCTTGACCTTGTGCACTTCTCCTCTGCGCCTTTTTTTTTCTTACCCTTAGCTACTGACATTAAGTTGCTGTCTGGCCTAGAAAAATAACTGGGCCAAAGTGCACTTAGGCGGGAAGAAGCGAAGGAAAATGTGTGTTATGTTTACATACATTTTATAGCTGCTATAAAAGCATCAGCTTCTCTGTGTCAGATTCAAATTCTGATAATAGCAGGGGCTGGGTGAGACTTTTCCATATAGATTGTTTTTTAAGGGGGATACTGTGCAGTCCCGGCTGTCATCCAGATTGGCATCTTGGGAAAGAATTCCCCGCTGTCCAGCCAGCTCTCTTGTGTCTTATGTGCCCCCTCCTGTTAATAGTGGCAGCCTAGCTGTGTCCCAGAACTGTCACTGCAAAGCTTCTAAACATTGACTTGCTTCAAAGTTATTTGCCAGGAATGCTGATTTGGTGGCCAATTCTGAGGTCTTTTTTTTTGTATACATTTGAGAGGAATTTGTCTGCCCTTCAGTTTTCCCAGGTTCATTTTCTTGCTTGCATTTTCCAGGAAGATGAAGCAGCACGAGAGCTGTGCAGTGCAGGATGCACATCCCGGCAGCCTGCAGAATGCCTGTGAGCAGGGAATGCTGAGCGCTGTGCATGTTCCCTGCCTCTGTGAAAGCCACCTCTTATCCTGAAAGTGAGAAAACTTATTTACACATAAATACATAAAACTGCATTTTACACAAACTCAGCTCTTTTGACTTGACTGAGGGAGCAGCACAGACACATCCTTAGCATGAGTGTCCTTTTTCCTCCCCTTCTACAGACCTTCAGCATTCACCAAGCTGGCTGACCTGTCTCCTGCCAGGGGTTGAAAATCCATCCCCTACTTGTCATTTTGGCAGCAGTCTCATTAAATGGAGCCTGACATGGCTTTCAGATAGGAGGGATTCAGTCTCCTCTGAGGAGAATGCTGCCTGGAGGATTTCAAGATAAAAAGTAATGAGCCGACCCAGATTATCCCTACTGCTGCACATGAGGCTCAAAAGCCTTCTTGATGTTGCCATTAGTTTTGCTTGTACACAGTGCTCTTTTCATATTTTCTAGTAGTGTCTTGCAGTGAACTGATAACATCTGACTTTGTAATGGCTTTCTGAGTGAGATCTCAGAGTGTTTAAATGTGGTGGATAAGTGCTCATCAGGAATTTGATGATGACTCAGTGATAGGGTGGTAGAAGTTGATATAGAACTGATCTTCCTAGTAGGAACTATTTTTTGGGCCTATTAGGCACAAATCCAGGCTTTAGGTTTGCCCAGACCCACAGGTGCAATATAGTGAGAGGTAGTTAGTTTGGAGGTGATAGTCTACATGATGTGACTGGGAAGGCAGGGGCATCTGATACAGTTGGATATTATATTCGTTTGCCTTAAGGGCACCAGGCATGTGGTCTGGCAGCAGAGGAAATAAGATCCTGTAGCGAAGGCAGTGTGGCTTTCCAAAGATGGAGCTGGCCAGCTGGTCAGTGTGGATCCTGCTTCAAGCTTTTCTTGGCCATGCAAACTATCCCACACCCCAGAAAGTGATGTCCTGATGTGCAGAGGTTGCCTGTGTCCCTCTTATTAATTTTTGTGGTGTTCTTTTTCTTTGAGTCCTCTCTATCCACTGAATTAGATTGAAAGTGCCTGTTTGGGCTAACATGTCAGAAATTACTTGGATTAGATGAAGCCTGGGACACTGAGCAAACTATTTTTGTAAGCAGGTAAGGATGCGTGATCTCCCACTGTGGATGCAGATTTTCTGCTCCCATTCAGGTGCTCAGCAGCTCAACTCCTGCAGGGGGCATGTCCCATCCTTGCTTGCCAGAGCAATTCAGATCCAGGAGGACTTGGACTTGGTGACTGAGGCTGTGCAAGATGCCTTGCCCAATTTGACTATGCAGTTGCCCCAAAGTCCTTTGGAGCCCAAGATTGGCATCCTCTTTCTTACCTCTTGCTTTGCTTTCTTGTAATTAGCTTATAGTTAGATCATTGTTCCTTACAGCAGCTTTGGTGGCACCAATGGATGTGCAGAGGATCTTTCTCATCCCACAGATCTTGTCCCCAGTGCCAGCCTCAATAAACTAGTTAGTTTTTCTTTCTGCCCCATTCTCATGGGAGTAGCTGGGATCACCTAATGCCATTTATTTAGGAATTGCACTTGTGAAAACAGTTAGTAACTAATTAGTGCCAGAGCCGTGGAACAGGCTGCCCAGAGAGGTTGTGGAGTCTCCTTCTCTGGAGATCTTCAAAACCCGCTTGGACGCAGTCCTGTGCCACGTGCTCTAGGTGACCCTGCGTGTGCAGGGGGGTTGGACTAGATGACCTCTAGAGGTCCCTTCCAACCTTAAGTATTCTATGATTCTTAATCATAGAATTTGAAGCAAGCTTTAAAAAGATGGAATTTTATAATGTTGCTGGTCACTGAAAACCCACAGAACTATTCCCAAAATGGCCACCCAAAGCAGGACTACTTACGTTGCACGAACATTTGCTGAACTGTTGAGATCCTTGTGATCAGTCTGTGCAGCTTGAGATAAATATAGTCCACAGCAGACTGAAACTTCACAGCATCCTGCTTTTATTTGCCTCATGGAAGGGACTTCAGAGCTGTGCATTTAAATTGGTTCAACTCAGTGAACTGACAAAGGGTAGCAGAGAGTGTGGTGGTAACAGATGGCAGCCCCACTGCTTCTGCAAGTGCTCCTGAAGAAGCAGCCCCCCAGCACCAAGGGCAGGGACACATACATGGAGCTGTCCCCTAGCCTGTCCCTGTCCCTTTCCCTGCCTTGGCCTTGGGCATGGATCTAGAGGCTGTTTTTGCTATAAAGTCCCCCAACGCGCTCATCTCATTATTTCCCCCATTGGCCAGTTCTCCACAAGCTGCTAATCTGGAGAGTACAATTAATTTAAGCTCTTCCTTCAGCATGTTCCAGTGCTCAGGATCTGTGTGAATGCTACATTTGCTACCAAATAGTCATCTAAATTATATTTCACCTCTGTTGATTTTTTCGCTCCCAAGATAGAGATGCAGTCTACTCATCTCACAAACCTGGAAAATGGATTGCTTGGCGTTTTCATGAGTGACTGATAATAATAAGCAACTGAGAACAACATTTGATCTGTAAAATGGTCCTGCTAGTGCTGTTTTCACTCCTTGCCTCATGCGGCTGCCCCAAAGTCACAACCACTCTCGCAGCAGGAGAGTGACCCCTGCCTCAGTCCTGCGGTAGAGAAGCCCTGCACTATCTTTTCTCCATCGCTTAAATAAATCCGCTCTTCTTTCATGAAGAAATATACCTCTTTTTTTCAAATGTTTAAGTAAACCACAGCAGTCCCCACTTTTCTCAGTGAGACACCAGTGGTCTGTAATGTTTAACAATTTATATATACAAATTCACATGCTTTTGTGCAGTAAAGCCTGGTAATGAAAATATTTCTTGTCAAAATCCCTCAATTGCTGCTCTCTTTCTGCTGGCCTGGCCTGACCTTCCTCTTCCACCTCTTTGAATGTCATGCTTAGAAGCTGGAAGCACTGTTAGAAGCTGGGAAAAAAAGAAAAAAAAAGCAACTTTTCTGGTCTCTGCACTGCTTTGGTGATTTATGCATGGGGTTATCTGCTGGAGCTTCAAGGATTATCAGTCTCAGGTCATCAGCTAATTCTGCAGAGGCCAAAAGCTCCCATGAGAAATGTTCACAGTTTCAGCTACTGAGCACTGTCTCCTGGAGACTGATCTGCAGTCACTTGAGAAGTCTGAAGATTTTATGAAAATAGACATTTTCTTTCTTTCTCTTTCTTTCTTTCTTTCTTTCTTTCTTTCTTTCTTTCTTTCTTTCTTTCTTTCTTTCTTTCTTTCTTTCTTTCTTTCTTTCTTTCTTTCTTTCTTTCTTTCTCTTCCTTTCTTCCTTTCTTCCTTTCTTCCTTTCTTCCTTTCTTCCTTTCTTCTTCCTTTCCTTTCCTTTCCTTTCCTTTCCTTTCCTTTCCTTTCCTTTCCTTTCCTTTCCTTTCCTTTCCTTTCCTTTCCTTTCCTTTCCTTTCCTTTCCTTCCTCCCTCCTTCCCTCCCTCCCTCTCTCCCTCCCTCCCTCTACATAAGGGACAGAAAACAGCTGGACTTGCCCCAAAAAACAACCTTTCTCGGTAGTGGGAGAAGGCACTGCTACTGGCGCAGAGCCGGTTGGGCTGGCCCGGCACCCAAGATCCCTCCCCGGGCGTTCACTGGCTCCTCCATTTGGAGAAGGAGTCGAGAGGGAGTCAAGCAAATGGTTTCACTGCTTTGGATGCTGCTCCTCTCCGCTTTGCTTTGAATGGGAACTCATCTCGGACCTAGCCCAGGTATCTTCCGTGCAGTTTTGGTATGAAATAGCTACAGATCCAGACTGGATTTTCTTATGGCTCCCTGCAATCCTTGTTGATGGACAGTAGCCTCATGCACAGTCAGATGAAGAACAGATATGTGAAACAGCACAAGGTTTTTAAAGCAAGGACGGAGAATTTCAAACCTCAAGAAGTGAAAAAAAAAACAGTTCATAATTGATGGCTGCCCGGTAGGCAATTAAAGAAAAACCCCGTTCTTTAGATAATCTTGTTAAAACAAAGCCAAGGAGATTAAGCAATCTAAGACCTGTCTGGGCAATTAGCTTGTCCTATTTCTAGTGATCTCCCTTATTTCAAATACCTGGCATTATATTTGCCGTCCTTTTGTATGAAGTCTGTTGAAATACCTTATTTGTGGTGCAAGCTACTACAGAGAGGATCTAACCCACAAAATAATCTCTTACTTTACCAAATAGTCTAACGTTGCCCCAGACAGGCAGAGTAACTGATGATCTCTGCTTTACTTGAGTCAGGATATGGTTGTAATACATACGGCGTTTCTGTGGGCCAAATAACATAAACATTGGCTATAGCATCCGTCAGTGTTGGATTCACATTGCTAGTTCAAATTCAGCATCTGAAAATAACAAATGCTGGGAGGTGTGGGGCCATGGCCAATACTGAGCAGTTTCCAGCTGCAGTAATCAGCCTTTAGGTCACAGAAAGAGCGTTCTTCATAAGGCTGGAAAAAGCTCATGTGAAATCCCTGAACTTTTCTCTCTGGAGCAGTCCCTTCAGGTAGCCCAGAGAAGTTCACTCAGCAGAAGTACCTGAAGAAAATGCTGAGGTTTCCCATATCACACGGAGGGAGAAAGTTTACAGTTTTTCTATATGAAACAAAATGTTAGACAACGTAAAATTCAAAACGTAAATCTGAATATAAAGCATATAACAAGTATTGGGTACAGGGTGTACAGCATTTCTTTAGCTTTGCATTAACGAAGAGATAAGTTCATGCCAGAAATCCCATCAGCATTTACTTTAGCCCTGTGATAGCAGGAATATGTAATGTGTTTTGTATCTATCTATCTGCTTTATATCTGCTCAAGGTACTTTGGATGCATTATTTGTTTATTTATTTATTTCCCTTTTTTTTTTTTCCACTATGTGTACACTGTGTTTGTCTTGTTTGGAAAAAAAATACGAAATTGAGATGTCCTAATGCCTCTGCATTTAGGTTTGTGATGAGCAGAAAAACTTCGTGGTCCCATTTTTAATACAGATTTTGGTCAGTTATGTCTTGTAATGCCTAAGTACATTTTATGATCTATATCTAAATGATTTTGTAATGGATGTATGATGAGTTACTCAAAATTTAAAGACTAGGTCCTGAATTTGGCAATAGCAGGAATCCTGCCTTGGGCTGTATTTGCTCAGCTGTCTTAGAAGTGATTTTTGGTGACTGAAGATACTGTGGGAATAATCATTAACACCACTTAGGGCTTCTTTAGATTATCTGTCTTAAAATCTCGACTAACTTGTCTTCACAGCACATCTGAGAAGCTGACTGACTCTTTGCCTATCTGAGAGAAGGAAAAACTGAGCTGTGCTAATTTCTACAATTATACATGCTGAAATTATACATGATGTGTTTCAGAGCCTCCATTTCCTGTGCTTCACCCTAGAGGCAACTATTCAGTCGCATGGGGAGTCCATTCATTTTGCCTGCCTTCTGAGCAATTTTCTTTCCTGCAAATGGCTGAGCAGAAAAAAATTCCTGAAACAGCAGGAGTCTGGCAGGGTGTTCAGTGGAAGCAGTATAATGCTGATATTTCAACTACTGTAGGTATGTAGTAAACATCCAAACCATAAAAAAGTATTCTGAATGCAAATGAAGTCCTGCCTTAATGCAATTATGTAACTTAAAATGCCAAATAACTTTTCAAATGCCAAAATGCCAAACAACAAACAAAATCTCTCATCCAAGGTATTATGTACTAGCTATGTAGTTCCAAAATATATTTGGAACTCAACCAAGGTCTGGAAAGAAATATATATTCCTTTAAAGTATCTACTAAGCCAGGAGGAAATTTATAACAGAACCCCCAAATAAAAAAAACAAAATCTGTTGTCTTTTAAAAAAACAGAGCAAATCAGAGCCAAAACACTTGCCTAAACCTCCTTACCAAAACCAGATATCAGCATACTGCTAAGTGGTGTATATACATCTATAAATTAACCATCCCTCCTCCTCCAAATCCTTGAATGAAGACCAAGTAATCCATGTAAAGTGAAGATGAATTGGAAAGAAATGTAAATATTGGCTAGGTTTGTAAGGAAGTGCATGTAACTGAATAACTTCTCTAGATGCTCTGTTTCTATATATGAATGATGTGAGAGTAATTCTTTGGTGAAAGTCGTTATTAATTTAGAAAAAATGTGTATGACTTTCCAAATTTAGAAACTATATCTATTAAATAAATCAATATTTTTTAAAAATGGTATTTATCAAAACTAAAGCTGTTTCCAAGAGAAGATTGGCCTTGATAGACCCGGTGATATTTTTAACACAAAAAAACAGCATTTATAGCTCAAAATGGCTTTAAATTATTTAAGATATTATTTCTGGCAAGTCAAAAATAGCATTAAACCAAAATATTTTCTAGCTACATTAAATCTCTCAGGCGCTCACTGTAAATAAAGGCCTATAGCGAGTTTTGCCATATCTCAGTGAAATTTCTCCTGTTTGCCAGCACAAGCCATCATTCTCAGTCAGGGCAGCTGCTATAAAAGGAACCTCTGTGTTGCAGGGGCTTGGCCTGAGACTGACAGGCAGCTGTGATCAGACACAGGACTGGAAAAGCAACAAGTTCCATCCTCATCCTCTGCCTAATTCCCAAAAAGATATTCCATATCAATCTACTCATAGCTTGGTAATCTTCCCAGGTACCTTCAGCCACCTAAGACTTCAGAGAGAGGCAGGGGAGGAGGACAAGCACATCTGGAGGGACTATCAAGCCACCTGGCTTAAGCACTGCTTTTAGGATGGCATGAATTAGCTCCTGAAGGTCCCTTTTTCTCTGCAGTGGTTGTGTGGAATCAGGCCTGCCAGATGTGTAGATTTCTGGGAAAATTGGAATACACCTGCAGACCGAGAAAATCTAACCACAGGATACAATTTAGTCTACCTTCGATATGGTGTTTTTTCAAAAGTCTGACTTTTATTAGAAATAATTGATGTAGGTACTTCTTTACTGCTTGTTCCCTTTAGACTTGTCATTGTATTAAAGACAGCATCAATAGGCCATAAAGACTGAGTACCTGGACTCACATCAGGTCTGCTGCTGTCCCCGTGGGTTATTGAATATCTGCCTTGCTTAATTCTGTGAAAATCTGTGAATATTGCTTAAGCAAATAGGTGCTTCTGCTTCCTTACCCCTGTGCTTAAGGTTTGCAGGTTCAAGCCCATTATCCTTAGGAGCATATTACAATGGGGTTGATATTGATGTATTAGCAATACTGGGTGGCGTGAGCTTTGCAGAGCTCAGGGTAACGAGTCTGCCCAGGTGTCTCTGCCTCTCTAAGCTGCACCAGCATCAGTAGCTTCTGCACACAGAAGCTGCTGCACACAGTCGAACCATGCTGAGAGCACCCCAAAATGTTGCCAAGGGACAGAAAACCCCTTTGCTCAGTGACACATGCTTTCCACTAACCCCATGCATGAATATGTGCTGAAGTATCTCTACTTGTGTTCCTCCAGCAGCAAACCAGCAGGGTCTATGCCCCACATTTTTGCCCATACATGGACCCTCCTTCCCAAAAGCTCTGTTTTCTCTTCCTATACAATCCCTCCTGATCTTTGGAGATAGAAGCTGACTCACCTCTGCATGCACTCAGATATGGCTTCAGGTAAAACCCCTGTTCACGCTCACACTTCTGCCTAGCACGTGAATATTTAGATGGTTTATGACTGGAATAAGCCCCAGAGCTGGCCAAAGAGGAAGGACAGTGTCAGGCTTATTCAAGGATGAAATTGGAGTGAGGCATTGCACACAACTGCAGTATTTCTGTGGAGCTTAAGGCCACAGCAAGTGAGCAGGGGGTTGGACAAGATGATCTCTAGAGGTCCCTTCCAATCTCAGCCATTCCGTGATTCTGTGACACCCCATTACCACTGCCCAACAAGGGCAGAGAGAGCCCTCAGAACTGGTTGGAAGGTGGGAGAGAGCCCTCCGTGACCTCTCTGATTCTCATCAGAAAAAGATGACAAATTACCTTCTCAAGCATAGTCAGGGTTCACGAAATCCATTAATTTATGTGTTTCCTAGAGTCTCCAAAAAGTGACCTTTTTTCCCTACTTGGATGACAGATGAGCATGCATTGGCAGAGACCAGAGGAATTCTGCTGGAAAAATAACTCACTCATTTTGAGAGCATGACCTGGCAGCACAAGGCAGTGACAAATTAAAAACAGGAGAAAGCAGTCAAAATGCCTTCCCACATCAACACTTTGCAATCAGCTTTGTTGCATAGAAAATTCAGACTTTTGCTGGCAGTATAATCCAACAAAGCACATTTCAAATGAATAAATTAGCTTTTCCTGAGTGCAAGACATGTGCAGAGATGTGCCAAAGTATTCAGGGTAGCTATGGTGACAGTATGTTCCTGCTAACAAGGAAATACAGGGGAATTAGAGAAATATTTGCAAACAACCAATAATTGTGCATACAGATTGAGTGAAGTTGCAGGGAAAAAAAAAAGAGCTGTAAGGTTATTGAATGCAGGTTTTCATAATACACTACTTGGATGTTGCAATTCGACTAAGAAAACAGCCAAAACCAGTACATGCCTGATTAGCTGAAGGGGAGTATCTTGGCAAGGATAACAGCTTTCTGTCATTTGTAAAGGCTCTGGTTTACCTCTGCTTGCACAATTTTCAGCTTCTTTAGAAGAAATTTGCTTAACTTTTCATCCAGTTGGTGTTTGTTCACAGTCTGGATGCTCCTAGGTGGAGCTGCCTTGTTCCCCACACAAATCTCTAGAGATCTTGGAGAGGATGGGCACAAAACTTCTTAGGCAACTTCCCTATCTGTCCTATAGTATCCACCAAAGCACGAATCCACCATAATCACCCCTGTACATAAGAGAATTCATTGTTTGCACTGTGTTTCCCTCAATTTACCTAGTCCCATCAAACCTATGTGGTTAGGAGATCCAGAAATTTACCTTGATCTCACTGAGCAGTGCAGCT
Source organism: Tinamus guttatus (assembly GCF_000705375.1). Next base: position 53,406 of record NW_010579839.1, on the reverse strand, counting down.
GATCAGCCATTAATGAAGAGGTATTTACACTCATGAGTTTGTGTGTGTCTGCTTTGGGGAGTTAGATTATTGACGTTAATCTCTTCAAATTTAACAACGACACCCAGTCTGATTGCTTTACTTGCAGCTCCTGATACCTGGCCTCTCGAGCAGCGTGTGAAACACAGGAAGCCTTGATAATGGAAACACTTGCTAGGCAGCTTCCAGCCTAAGACCTTTCTGTTGGCCATTTAACTGACAAATGGACACACCATGATCATCCATTGCCTACCCCTTTAATCGCACACTTATTCCTTGCTGTAGAACAGATAGTTATATTCGACATATATATTTTTTTTTCATTTCCAAAGAAATAACAAGAGGACATGACCTTAGGAAACACAATTAGCAAAGCAGCATCGCCAATGTGAATATGTAAGTGTGGAGGAAAAGGTCCTCATTTGAAGCCTGTGAAAACGTTTTGTGTCCCTGTGAATCACTAGAGGGTCACTGAGACATGAGAAATCCATGATACCCTTTAACTCTGGATTTTCTGATGAATGTTTGTAAAATCATGGGTTGTCTGGTGAAAGAAAACAGGGAACGAAAGGTCACTGTCTCTTCACAGCACAGATGAGGAGTACTACAGAGCAGGTTCAAAACAAACTCCCCAAGGTACTCCTTCTTGCAACATACACCTAAATGTCTAGCTGCAAGATGTTATGAAGATTTTACATGGGTTTGGTCTAGTAATTCCTTGAGGATGGAAGAAAGATCCGTCGAAGGCTCTTAAGCTTCAAAATCTTACTCTCAGCTTGTAAAGTCCTTGAGCAGCAGTTTGCAGAAGTACTCCAGGGCAACGCTGTGCTGTGGTTCCCTGTCCTTAATCCTAAGGCTGTGGTGTGTGGTACTTAGCATTTTTATTCCCTGCCTGCCTAAGAAAGGTTAGATTGTGTGGTTATTATTAGCACGTATTCAAGCTCTTAGCAGTGTTAGGGCACAAGCAGCAGCATGTGTGAGGGCATTCAGTAATGTGACCTTTTGTTTGTGCCAGAGCATGGGCATGAGTTCATGGATACAGAAAGTACCCGATCTCCAGCCTTTCCTACCTCCCTTGATCTATTTTCAGGTGCTTTATTTAGCACCGTAGTTGCAGTTTTTAGTTTGACCCCATCAAGCATTTTCATGGTAGCTTGATTTCTTCTCACTCATTGATTGATCATTTGACACCAGAAATATGCAGTCATCTTATTGATTTATTTATTTTTGCCTCTACAGTTAATTTTATGAGCTGCTTCTTCAAATCATTAGGTGAATGAATGGTCAGTACTTCATCATGGCTGTTATAGAGACGTATGCACCTGGTGCTGAGAAATGAACCAACACATTTCTGTAAAATATGAGCTCAGTTTGCTCGTTAAGTGCACAATTCTTTTTTTTTCTTTTTTCCTTTTTTTTCTTTTTTCTTTTTTTTTTTCTTTTTTTCTTCTTTTTTTTTAATAGGAAATGATGATGTAAAAGATGATCATCCAGGAATGAAAAAGTGAAAAAAAAAGAAATAATATTTAGTAAGTACATATCATCTTTCTTCTCAAGATTTAGAAGTGCTTTATTAATGACTAATTAAGATTCAAAAATGGCAGGATGTTGCTGTAATGAGTACTGAGACATCCTACTTCTCGCTGAGCTGGAAACAGTTCAGAGAATGCTAATAAGTTTCTATTGCAGATCTCCCGATGGTCGGTATTAGCAAAGGTCTAAATGGTTCAAATAGACCAAGCAAATACTCATGTCAAGGTAAAATCCATTGTGGTTTACGAAGGCAACTATGAGAGGAGATTCTCCTCAAAATGCCTCTGATGAAAACTTCAGCTCTTTGTCTATTAACATGAAGATTTACTTGCCTAGCTGGAGGAAGGACCAGCTCTTAAAATTTCAAATGCAAAGTTTCAAAAAAACACCTGCAGTGTTAGTGCTTTTGATATTTTCTTCTGCAATCACATGGGAGAAGCTTTTTGTTTTAAAGAAAGGAAGCGATCAGAGAGCCATGTGATTTCAGAAGTTCTGGTTTTAAATAAAACACCAAACTTTAAGAGGTCTTTGATAAAATGATTAGAACTAGCAAAGTTAGGAAAAACAAGTATTTATTGAACCTTGGGGCAAAGCAAGTCTTGTTCAATATTTTCTTCATGGATCAATAGGGATTGTAATGAAATGTGAATGGCTATAAAGCAACTTCTGCAGAGGGGTAATAAAGGTGATAGTAAATTCTTACACTCACAGAAATGAGAGCAGGAAAGGTGGAATGTGACATTAACCAAGTTGTAAAGAACAAACTTGTCACAGATAAATTTTAAGGAAAGTTTGCCATTCCTAAGCCAGTGTAAGTATCCCATCCCACCTATATATGAAGATTTATATAACCGAAAACATAAATGAGGCCCCAAGGATGATGCTTCTGTGGTTTGTCAGTGAACTAGGCCACAAGAGAACTAATTCCTCCACAGGAGAAACTAAGAAAACCTTCAGAAAGAAACCTTCAGAAACCTTCTTCAAGTTTGCACCCAGATCCAAACGCCTAAAGCTCAGTTTTGCTGGACTGTTCACAAATTAAACTACTAATATCCCATCAAATATGCATCTTCTGTCACTTCTGTCTGAAACAGAAATAGCTTCTAATGATTTCTGTTCATGAGTTTGTTATGTAACTGTAATAATATGATAAGCTTTACATTGATAAATTTTCGCCCACCCACTCAAAGATGACAGTTCCATTTGAAATTTTCTCTATGCAAACTGTGGCCCTTTCCACCCATGAAGGCCACTGACGTTTTGCTACTCTGTGGCTGTTTATAGCCAGGTTTGATGTATTGTTCTGGCTTACTCTGCTCTTGCTCTGTTACCCTTCTTGCATTACATCTTGCATGGTGGAAAGAACAAGGAATGAGTTTCAAAATGAAGAATGATCCCTTTCGACTTCTAATTGACCAGACAAAGTAAATAGCTTTAAAAACCTGTCTTGGAGTGAACTCCAAACTATCTTGGAGTGAACTCCAAACTATCTTGGAGTATTTCCTCATTTTTTCAGTATGCTGCAAATAATCCTTGCAAATAATGAACACAAAAATGATTTGTACTTTGCACCTGATGTTATATTTTGCTTATGTAGATCTGTCACTTGCTTCTGTGACTTTTCTGAGACAAAACTTGTGCATACAAATTGTTATAACTACCACCAAGTCAGTGCACACCACTGACCATGCAGCAAACTGATGCAATGAACTACTTAAACCTGCAGTAAGACATTCAGAATGACTAGGAGTCGTTTCATATCTATACAAGGTGACACATAATGCACATGTGAGCCATCGCTTTCTGCATCTCCAGAAATAAGCCTTGTTTGTTAGAAGATAAGAAACCTCCCTTAAACAAATCCTTTCCAAAGCCCGTAGCATAAGTCCATGGTGCAGCTGATACAGACATGGGCAGATACAACCACCTGTTTTGTAGAAAGGGGACAGAACCTCTTGATTCAGGTCTGAAATGTCTGTGTTTTCCATATAAAAGAGGACAAATCTAATCACAGCTTTACAGTTTGTAAGGGCTTGTGGAATATCCTTCTACCTGAAAGAAGAGGTGATGAACTTGCAGACTCCAAGCTGGCAGATGAAACAACCTGGAAGCAGCCTCCATTGCTTTTGAAAGGACTACAGCTGTTTAGAAATAAGCATCACCTCTGAGATGTAGAGGTATGAGAGCCTGGGATACCTAAGAAGCTCCCGACTGTCTCTTCCCTTTATGCACGGCTGTCTCAGATTTTCTCCACTGTAATCATGATATTACAGTATATATTAAAATATTTTTTTCCTTTCTCTAATACATAAAATAAAAATCTTCTCCACCTCTGTCTGGAGAGCTGAAACCAGCATCGTGTTTTCCTCCTGACAAAGCAGTGGATGGCTTTTATTCGCGTCCTCCACGAAGGCCATGCAGCAGTAAAGCGGTTGTGGCGCTGCCTCGCGAGTGACAGCAATGCATCCATGTCAGTGCAACTTCACCATGGTGCAGCTCCTTCACAGCAGAGCTAGCTGGGTCATTTCAGCTTGCTATATATGTAAGTTTGCCTGTGGTTTGCACAAGAAGGCCATATATCCCCCTTGGCAAGTGTAAATAGCTGCTCTGTTCATTTCACAGCCAACCTAAATATTTAATATTCACTTTTATTGCAGCCAGACATATTCTCCACTCTCAGTGTGCCCAGTCTTTACCTCCAGCTCACCTCCAACCGCAATTTAATGACCTTTCAGTCAATACTTGTAGATTTGCTTTCTGCTTAAGCCAGACATAAACTTCAGAAGGCATATATATGCCTGTTATTTGAAATTCACTTGGGCACTTTTTCTTGCACGGTCACAAATGTCAGGAACAAAGTCTGCTTAGATGTTATTGTAGATCCATTTTTTTGAGGAGCATAAATCAAATGCTATGGAAACTTAAGGTAACTGGCAGAAATACAGAGCAACTCTGTGCTGCCTTCAAAATCCCTGTGCTTTTACCTTTTTTCAATTAACTTTCCTGATTTGCCAGTAGAAATTGATTTTGCCAAATCTAATTTCAGCCAAGCTGCCCATGGAAGAAAAGTGAGGACTGGGCACCTGGCTGACACGCAATGAACAACAAATTAGTGCAGAGCTACAGGAAATTCAGTGCATTCTGCCATGCTCTAAGTAAGTCTGTGCACATTATGGAGGCCAGAAAAGGCTGACTCAAGGGACACTAGAATGTGTAGGAACAGGCATAAAGAATATAGTCTGCAGACAGAAGTCCTTAATCCTATGAATATAAATAGTTCAGCTGTGTTGCTATAGATCAGACTTCTTGTCCCGACATTGAGAAAGAAATATTGACTGCATATGTTGAGGAACCATATAGAAATGGAAATTATCCTTCCCCGGTGGTGCTTCCTGCAGAGGAATGGGTCAGATTCCTGCAGAGGAATGGGTACAGAGGGACAAGGTCCCAAAGTTTTGGTCAGCTGCTTTACACAGAAGATTGAACAGGAGCTAGGAAAAGATTAGGCACCTGTTGGGGTAATAGGGGTACCTGCAATTAGAGCAGACAGAATAAAAGCATATGTGTGTTTGTGGAAGGGATTTCTAGTTTATCATTTCAGGTCACGAGGTAATTAACACCTGAAAAAGGGTAGGAGGAAGGCCCCTTTCTGTACTCTCTCCATCTTGGAGATGGCTTTTCTTGGAGGCAGAGGACCAGGCTGTGCAGGCTGCATGGAGAGGGAACTGGCCTGGTGGATCCTGCATGTCCTGCCTAAATGACACGTCTGAATAACCAAGTCATTGAAAACTGTGCTGTGCTCATCTTGGGAATGTGCTGTAGCTTATACCTACCTGGAGCTGTGGCCTCCCACCTGTGTAAATCCTCTCTGCAGCTCTGAGCAGAAGGAGCGAGGGAGCATTTTTATCACTCCCTATTTTACTTCTCTATACAATGCACAGCCCAGTTTTAGTGGTGAGCAGAGTGCTGCCTGAGCCAAAGTTTGCCTAGTAGTTGCTGAGCTTGCAAAGTACTTTGAAACCAAATGGGTGAAAAGTGTAGCAATGTGCAATTTCTTGTGAAGAGGAAGATTGGCAAGATGTTGGAATGATCTGCCAGTGCAACATCCTAACAAGCCTGAAGTTGTCCTTCCCCAGGTTGGCTGGATCAGAGAGTAGGATATTTCAATTAGCCTTCAATTCACTACACTCTGTCTTCACCTCCTTCCCCTTAATTCTGTATCAACAGAATGATAATTCTGTATCAACAGACAGTAATCAGTAATTATTAACCCTTGTGGCCTACATTAATGCTTGCTTTGATATCTGTCCTTCATAGAAATATAGTTTCTGCGGTTTTAGCATGATGGAAGATGCTTTCTGGTGTGTTTCATTTGCAGGCAGACTGGCTGATTCACAGGCTGGGTTGTCAGGCTTCAAACATGGGATGGAAGAACATGGGCAAACACAGAGATGCTGGCTGGTTTCCCCTAAGCTTTTCTACCCTGGACACCTTGCAAGGCTACTCCTTCCAGCATTTCCTATTGCCTGACTTTGCACATTATTTCAAGCAGTGCAGTGACAGTTTTCAGGAGACAGGCAGAGTGATCTGGAATTGAAAGGCTGGACTGCAGCTTTAATACCCTAGTTTTGCAGGTTGAGGAACTAAGATTGGGCTTTAAGCCCAGTGACTGTGGGCTACTCAGAGAACTGGAAATGACTCAACACAATGCTGAGCACAGGAATGATCAGCAAAGCCCTCTCTATCTTTCAGTTCCTTCCTCCCAGAGCTGTTTTCCAGTGCTGTTCTTGCCAAGCAGGGGAAGGAAGGCTGGCCTGCTTCATGCATGATTCAGGCATATGCCACACCAGCATTTCAAACTGGTATGTGGAACTCTTCCCAGAGGGGAATCGAGATGAAAATGAGGTTTTCCTGGGGTTGAACCAGGTCATCAAGATATCTATACAACTACTATTAAATTCTCATATTCATAGCTACTATAACAATATATGCTTTTTTGGAAAAACTTGGGCCAAATCATATACAGAGAGGAAGAGATAGGGTTATTCAGTGCTGATATTATAATTCTCCTTTTCACACACAGGATCTTGAAAATAATTGAGAAGTTATGGGACAAATTTCCTTTGGTCCTTGATTCTCATCTATGTCCTCCCTGGAGAGCCTACAAGGACCATTGACATTTTCATCAGCAGCTGAGAGAGGCTGAGAGGAGTGATTTGGGAAATGCCTCGATTTTAGCAGGAAGTCACACTGATGTCTTTGTGTCATTATTCACTTTGAGAGGGATTTATACTAGTTGTTCTTGTATTTTAGAGGACTGGACAATTCCATACAGTGATACAGAGCTAATTTTATGAGGAAAGACGTCCTCATTCTTACTCTTATACTAGGGACACTGATGTCTATGGTAACTATAAGTTGAGATATGTCATTCAAGGCTGTTGTGGCACAAAAATAACTCTATAGATAACCACCCAAATGTCTATAAATAGGAAAATGATTTATGTTGAGGTCAAAAACCTGAAGTTTGGGATGAAAGTTTTGAGGCAGGATTTTTCTGAATAAGTTACCGTTATCCAAATACATTGTGGCTGTTTGAGTTTAGAGCAGCTAAATTTTGAAGCAGAACTGATACACTTTGTAATCTTACTCACTGTTTCTGTTATTCAACAGACAGAGCTGTATTATTTGTTTGTTCTTGGTGGTGGAATCTAAACCTTCTGCTAAATAAGTTGGGCTAGAACATTTTCCTTGTAAGCTGAACAGACCTTGCGTCAATCGAAGTACAGGGGCAAACAATAAACCTTTAAGCAGCAATCACTTTTAGTTTGATTGTTACTTTTTACCATGTTTTGAAGAGCGTTTTGGTAAAAACAAGAAAGTTAGCAGAGAGGTTTTTTAAAGTCTGCTTTCCAATAGGACAGAGCTTATGCAATTGCATTTGTCTGTCTGTGAGTCATTTCCTCCCAGTATCTTACAAACCCATCTTTTAGACTGTTCTTGACAAAAATGGGGAACTTGGTGAGTGCCTCTGAGTATCAGAGTTAGAGAAGAGAGATATAGGTACCAAGGTACCAACGCAGTTCATGGCAATGGAGGAGCCTGGCATGCCTTTGCTGCTCAACCTTCCTCTGGTCCCAGGCAGTTTTCCTGGCACTAAGAGGTGACAAGAAGGTCATCTCTGCTCTCCCAGGCCTGGATTGGCAGGGCAGCCTTTTTCTGCCTCTTTCTTCCTGATGCGCTCAGAGATACAAATGGGAGCAAAAAAATAGCAAAATGATATTAAATTGCAGTGATAAAACCTTCCCAGACAGGGGGTCCCTGCCCAAGACAGGGGTCCCATAAGCATATACATTGGTGTTCTGCACCTGAAGTTTCACTTATGCATCTTTTCAGGGTGTGTTTGTCAAGGCTGCGCTTGCTCTCTCAGCATTACTCAACGTGATGTGCACCCTGTGGTCTGGACCCACCACAACTGCTTCTGCTCCTGCTCATGCCCACAGCAGTGCGGGATTTAACAACACCAGCACTGGAAAACTGAAGTCAGCAAAGATGTTTCAAAGAAAAGAAACTTTCTCTTTTGTCCTCTCAACTTGTCCTCCCCACCAAGAGCCTTGCCGGTCGAGAGCACCTGGCTGACCAGGAGAGCTGAGAGGAGTTTGGAAAGCAGAGATCAGCCCCTGGCAACGAATTTGACATGCCAGTGCTATTAAAGCCCTCGGATATAAAAACATTGGGCTGTTTTATTATTTTATGAGTGTGCCCAGCTAGCTGAGTTTCTTCAGCGTGGGAACTGGAATGGCTTGGCTTGCTGATCCCATGAGTCACTGCTTTTTAATTCTGTTTTATCATCTTTTCTTTGCTTATATTCTCACTGTGCATGCTTTAGTAAGAACTGCGTAACATGAATTCCAGTTCATTCAGTGTCTGGATTCTGTCACCAAGAAGGAGGTTATCTTTAGCCTTAGTTGTGTTACTGTTTTTCTTAGCTGCTTGACTGGAGCTTCCTTCGTAGTCTTCCCTCTTCTCCCCGTAATATCTCCTGAAGGCTTTTCTACTTTCTCTCTTGCAAAGTTTGCTAATAAGGATATAGGGAATATATCACTGTTCATAGGGGAACTAGAGTCTTAAGACTGAAAAGATTATGTTCTGTTTTTTTTTCCCTTTTTATTTTTGTAAAAGCCTATAGGCATTTGAGGATTCAAAAAGGCATTAAGAATGAATTCCAGGTTTTGCACAGTGCCCTATATCTCCTAGACTCCATGTTTTCTGAGAACAAATATGCTCAAGGTTTTACGTAGAAAAATGTCATCACTGAATTATATAGACATTTTTTGTTTATTTTTTAAAATAAAACCATCCCAAAATGTTATTTGTCCAGACAGGAGCTGGTCTTGACTTGCTTAGTGTAGCAAAAACTCAAAGGCCTGACACAACTTCTGACCTTTTTTACAGAGTGAAAGATGAAAAAAAGCAGAAATGAAATGATCAGAGATTGCCGAAGGCATCAGCACCGTGATCAAACCCAGGTCCTGACACATAGGGATGAGGTTACTTTTGCTCTCTGCCTGCAGTTCTTACTCAGAGAAACTCTTCCATTTTTTCCAGCTTATCATACAGCCTCCTGAAAGAGATGCTGGTTTGAGGTTGTGATGCAGAACAAAACATACAGTTCATAATACCCATTTGCATTCCTTTTTCTAACTACAGTTATTAAATTAATATCCAGAGTCATTTGACAGTAAAAGGTTGATGATTTAATATTTAAGAATTATGGCAACAAATAGGATAGCACTTCTTCCTCTGAATCTTTTCCATATTAGCCCAAGCCACAGGGGCAGTTTTCCAGAAGGAAAAAATCCCAAGAGAACTGAATTCATTCTGTCAGGTTATGATAATATATAACAATAATAATGTAGACAATAGTGATACAGTACAAACCTCAGGCATCAGCAGAATAGGAAACGACCTGTGCTTTTTGTGTGTTTACTTTTCTAAAATGTGGAAAAAGCAGAAAGCAAGAATTCCCTACAGGAAAACATCTATGGTGTTTTCAGATTCACACACGCCCAAAAGCAAATGCATTTTTTTTTCAATTCTTTTTTGCTTCTAAAAGGGCAGTCCAGTCCCAAAAGGTCTTTTATTCATTTTATTGTAGTAGAAATCTGTAATCCTACCACCTAGATGGAGTAACAAGGAAAACACATTTGCTGCCATGCCTTGTCAGATCCCAGTGGCAGAATACTAGAACAGACCGTGTTTCTTGCACCATAGCAGCCCTCTCAAAGAAACCCTTGCGGAAGGGCCATGTGACAGTACATTGCTTCAAACTACCTTCCAGAAAGGAATAAGAAGCTGACAAACTACAGTGAACAGTTAGGGAAATAAAAACGGTGCTGTTGGATCAGCTGCACTACGGACTGGTGCATCCCCACTGGTCTTTTTTGGTCAACCCACACATCAAACTTAGCTCTATCCTCCCTAGGATAGTTATGAAAAAATAGATCATTTTACTTGCATTTTAATGTTAATTAAAATTATGATTACTGATAATTAAAATTTTCAAGAGTGAAGCTGTAGCAAGGGGACGAGGCTAGTTCCCATTCCCAGCAGAGGTGATGGGTGTCTCTGTAGGCTTTGAACTGTGACCCTTCCTAATGTGTGACCACCTCTGCTTCTTGATGTCTTTGCTGGCTGTACTATTTCTATGTTTGAACCCTCATGAAAGTCATGTTTTTTCAGCTGGCATCTGGTTATCCAGGCATTTTTCTCAGTAAGTTTTAATGAACAATTTTTCTTCTTCATTGTGAAATGGCATTTCAGAATTAGGGCTTTAATGGCTGCAATGTTAATCTCAATGCAGTGGTTTAGAAGACGCACATTCACGCTTGTTTATAGACATTCTCATGTTCTAACCTCTGCAGCAGCCTCAGGATGTTCTTGAAAATGCTTTTGCCTCTGTTAAAAAGCAAGACAGATGCATTACTTTTGATAGAGCAGGACAAAGTACACAAATGCATTTTGGCCATTTTGTAAGGTTGAATTATAAACAAATTCTAATCCATTAGAAATTAGGAATTGAAAATGTGACAAGAAACTCTTTTTTCTTGCATCTCTTTAATGTAATCACAAAGTTTTTGATTATCGTAAAGGGGCAGGATCATGCACATTATGAAAACACATTTGGAAAGGATGATTTCAACGTACTGCTCAGCTCTATAATATTTTTGCTGCTGCAGCATCTTGTTGGAAATCATTTCAGCAGTTTGAATGACAGATTTACTGCACATCTCTCTCTGACACAACATTCAGCACTTCAGAGGTGAGCCTTAACCTAATTAAAAGTTATTTTATGTGGTATGGAAAGTTTGTTCTCCAGCTTTTTTAAATCTTTTTCCTTTTCTTGTCTTTTTTTTTTTAAACAATCAATTTCAGGTGTAACTTTGGCATTCAGTTGTCGCTTGAGTTGAGATGATTCCTCACAGGCTTTCTTTGCCTTCTAGCTCACTTCTTATTTTCTCCAGTTCAGTTAGTCTGAGATCAGCCGACAGAAATAATCTCTTGATGCTTCTGCTCTGCTCATTACAGATTTTGAGTTTTTCCCCTGCATTCTCTTGAAATACAGTTTCAAAGTGCCAAGATGCAGCCAGGGTTATCAACGCAGCACATAAATTCCGAGTGAGATTCCCTAGTATCCTCCAAAGGACTAACTGGTTAATCATGCTTAGCTTTAATGCACCAACATGTGGAATGGCTTATGCGGTTCAGGTGGCTCCATCTCCGAAGAGTTCAGTAGAAGGTGATGAGGACACTTTCACAACTTTTGTGTGAGGAAAGACTTTAAAGGGGACTTTAGTCTGAAGCAAAAACAACAGAGAGGAGATGTGACTGAGGTCTGTAAAATTATGAGCAATAGAGCGAAGGTGAAAAGGAAAGAAGTATCCATTACTCCTCATAATACGTGTCCTAGAGAGAATCCAGTTAGATTGCCAAGGAGCAGGCTTAAAGGGAAGAAAACTATTAGACACGGTTATCTGGATGAAGTTTCATTTGCAAAATACCAAAACACAAATTGCAATGTGCCTTCACTCTCTCAGGGTCTTGCTGCAGACTGGCCCTAGTCTGGCTGGGAAGACCACGGGCAGCTGGAGGGCTGGGGGTGCCTGGGGAACATCTCTACTGGTTTCGCTTCATCTGACAGCGGTGCAGATCCTCTCCTCCAGCATCACTGCAGGGCACAAACCAAAACAGAAGAAGATCAGGAGATTCGCTCCAAAAGTACGTGCCTGGTCTGGTGAGGATTCACCGTCACACAGTTATGGATGAGTGAGTACCCTGACCTTGGTGAATTTACTTCCCTGGGAAGCGGAAGATGGGAGAAAGACCATCCTCATCCCATTTGTATTTATACAAGGGCCAAGGTATGGTATGATTTTAATGCATCTAAATGCAGAGAATCACTAAAACATCTCGTGATACCGTGAAACCCATGGAGGTGTATTATAGGTGACCATGTCTAAGCTAATGGTGAGTTGAGGGGGATCTGCTTGTTGCTCGTGGCTGCCCCAAAGCCTTGAAATTTTGTTCCTGCACAGACCTGGTTTCATAGCACGTGTGTCTCCTGATCCAACCGCAGAAATTTTAAGGATTATAAATCAGTATTGATAACATATTTGGCTCTGGATTAGATTTAGGCTTCAAATTTCATTCCTTCAAAGCAATACAGCACATAAAAGCTGTCTTGCTTTGATATCCTAGAAATAGAGAAAGAAAATGGAGGGAAAACTTAGAAATTCTGACATTTGCTCCTTTCTCAGTGCAAAGATATACTCCTTTTTTTTTGCAACTATTTTATCTCTGCTGCTCTAAGAACATCTCACAAAATGGCTGGAGATTTGTAATTCAGAATATACATAGGAAACAGGGTTGTTCTCCATGAACCAGCTGCAAATGCCACAGTGACAGGGCAGGACAAGCTCTGTCATTTCTCCTGCGTTGTGAGCTCTGCTCTTTGACTGAGTGCCGCAGTGACTTGCGCTTGCCGACCAGCATTTATTTCTCACAGCTTCACTTAAAAGGACAAGTCTGCTTTTAAGGGGCATGATCCAATGCCAGCTTCAATAGTAACACATTACTTCTGCATTTATGCATGAATCTGTTTGAAAAACTTTTAGAAAAAAAATATAAGACAGGGTTAAAAGCATTCCAGCAATGGAGCACGGGATTCATAAGGGTTAACAGCAATTTTTAAGAGGAATCTTATTACAGCGGAGGTTATAGCAAGTTACAGCAATAGACATTTCTGTCCATGGGTAGCTCAGCACCTGGTTTTGACTCATTTGGTGTTTCCTAGGTATCTGCAAGCTTTTGCAATGGCGTGTCATGTAATGATTTATGAGTAGATACGTGGCTTCAATAAATGCACTCAGCAACGTTGCTCTGGGTTTCTAGCTTTTTGCAAAGGAAAAAAGGATCAGATGCTAGTGGAGGCAAGAGAGGGATACACTGTTGCTGGTTCTTATAGTTTTGATCCTGGTTCCTGGCTGATATTATTTAAGAAATTTTATTTCTAATTTTTCTATTTTTTCTAATTTCACCTTTTTTTTTTCTTTTTTTTCATTTGAAGTCTCTCTTCTGTGATTGCAAGGCAAACTGAAAATAAAGCCAGAATAAAACAGACGAGCTCAGGCAGCAGAAAGCAAAGAAAAAGATGTTAAAATATTTATTTAAAGTCTTAAAAGGATTACATTAGTGGTTGAGTTCTGTGGCCTGAACAAGATCTTTTAAACACTGCTCTTCACTTACCACCTCTCCTGGGAACGTGGCACAGCGGAGTCTGTGACGTGCACGTCCTGTGGTTTGGTGGGAGACCTGGCAACTCTCCCCTGCAGTTGTGAGAGCAGGAACTTGCACTGGTGTCTCATTAAATGTGCTACTAAGTCACTGGTGACTTCACATGAATCAGAAAATCAGACGCTAAAAACAATTTATTGCTATTCACTTGATTACTGCACATAATTACTACACATAACTAATACACATGATTACTACACATATTTATGTTGTATTGATCATGCTCCTAGAGAAATGTTAGGAGGTGCAAGGTACAGACTGATGCTAAGCTTAGTACATGTCCTGTCTGAACCGTGTACTAACATCTCCAAATTGTGTACTACAATCTCCAAAGCATCAGGCAGCACGCTGGATCCTTATCAATTTGTTTCTACAAACCTTTACCAAGGGGAGGACTATGACCATCAACATTTTGCAGGTGGATACGCACGACGTAGGAAGATGAAGGCCAGCCATGCCATCTAGTTACTGTTTTGGCAAAAGCATGCTCCTTTTTCAAACTATGAGGATGTGGCAAATGTGTAGTCTGAGTTTGTCCATCCCAACTGAGGTGTTAACCTGACTTGAGTTTCTTCATTGGAATTATAGTGGAACAACTTTCTTGCAAAGGTACACCATTACACATAATGAAACAAAAATAAAACAGTTCAGTAGTTGAGTAATGCTGAAGGTGGTGATCAGTGGTGCCGAGTCTAGTTGGAGGCCTGTAGCTAGCGGGGTCCCCCAGGGGTCAGTCCTTGGTCCAGTCCTGTTCAATTTATTCATCAATGACCTGGATGAAGGCACGGAGTGCTCCCTCAGCAAGTTTGCTGATGATACCAAACTGGGAGGAGTAGCTGATACCCCAGAGGGCTGCGCTGCCATCCAGAGGGACCTGGACAGACTGGACAACTGGGCGGTGAAAAACCTCATGCAATTCAACAAGTCCAAGTGCAAGGTCCTGCACCTGGGGAGGAATAACCCCAGACACCAGTACAGGCTGGGGACTGACCTTCTGAAGAGCAGCTCTGCAGAGAGAGACCTGGGTGTCATGGTGGA
>NW_010579839.1:21980-38924 GCF_000705375.1 Tinamus guttatus | reverse complement strand
CAGGGCCCCAAGGATGATCAGGGGCCTGGAACATCTGCCCTATGAGGAGAGACTGAGGGAGCTGGGCCTGTTCAGCCTGGAGAAGAGAAGGCTGAGAGGGGATCTGATCAGTGTCTTTAAGTACCTCAAGGGAGGCAGTGAGGAGGATGGTGCTGGCCTCTTTTCAGTGGTGGCCACCGACAGAACTAGAGGTAATGGTCACAAACTGAAGCACCAAAAGTTCCACAGGAACTTAAGGAAAAATTTTTTAACAGTGAGGGTGACAGAGCACTGGAACAGGCTGCCCGGAGAGGTTGTGGAGTCTCTCTCTCTGGAGATCTTCAAAACCCGCTTGGACGCAGTCCTGTGCCACGTGCTCTAGGTGACCCTGTGTGTGCAGGGGGTTTGGACTAGATGACCTCTAGAGGTCCCTTCCAACCTTGAGCATTCTATGAATAAAAATCTTCAGCTGAACTCAGAATGAGCTTAACCCAGAATAGCTGGACAAAAAATAGAAAAGGAGATGTCACTTCTGGAGCATGGAGTTACCATTCACTGAGTAACTAGGGACAGAGAACAGCCCAGAGTCCTTGCAGAACAGCAGAGTGCACTGCCTCCAAGGGCAGCGCTCTTGTCAGAGCCGTGATGTCTGCTGAGATGCATACAGAAGTTCAGCCTATTAGTTATTAAAGAACCAACCAACCTGGAAACCAAAACCCTCACAAGAAAGACACCTCACAGAAAATATAAGCGAAGCAATATGTCTTCAGCTGGCACGTAAGTTTGGAAAGATGATATGAATAAATATTAAAACTAGTCAGAAATTTCAGGCACTCTGTTTTGTCTAATCAGCATGATTTCACCAGCTCTTGGTAATTTTATACTTTTGTCAATTGTGCAAGTGTGCTCAGCCCTACAAACACTTGAATGTCTTTTTCTTTATGTCCATAGTTGCTTCATTCTTGCTAGCACAGAACAGCTTGTCAATTAATGTGCCAGAGGTCACTAAGTTTGACAAGTTAGTTGTAGCCTGCAGCCAATAATTTTTGTTTAAATAAAGTGATATATCATTAAAACCATTCTTTCACAGCAGCTATAAAACATAGGGCTAAAATTTCAAGATCTGATAATTTACGACTTGTTACAGTTCCATATTTCTTAGAAGATGTAAATCATCACCTCTAATCCTTCTTCCTGATGGTTTGTATGCTGTAAAATCTTTTGTTTGTTGATAGTCTACAATATCTCCATTGAAAGGTAGCCAATAACCTAAAACAATATTCTCACCCTGTTGTGCTGAAATGAAAATGAAACAGATATAGAAGGAATATTGTTACCTCCTTTATAGATGCACAGTGAGAACCCTATACATGATTTTGAAAGGTATTTAAGTGTCATATGACTGCAAGTGACTGTGGTAGCAAGCATTTTAGGTCCTATGTAAATCACTCACCCAAAGCCGCTTTTAAGCAGGATTTAAACTAACCCTTTCTGTTCTAAGATGACCCTAGCAGCGGAATGTGCCCATGATCTGTATTGCACCTGGGAAGTGCAGAATCTTCAGCTCAGCAGTTCAGTAGCTGCGTGGCCGCAACTGCACAATGAGAACACTCATTGGCCACCTAACGTAATGTCTGTCCCTAAAGAAAAAAAACTGAAAAGCCTAAAAGAGTTTTCAGCTTCACCCATGGACTCTGTATGTGGGAATAAGTGTTAAAAAGTCTTCCAGTGCTTTACGCTCAGAGAGACACTTCTTTTTTCCCCTTCAGTTTATTCAACAAAGACACTGAGGAGCAGTCTATTGAACTGAAGAATTCACTGAAGAACTAAAGTAAAAGGCTAACTGTGCTCCTACAGTGCTGAGAAATTGTCTGACTGAGACCAGTTCTTGCCTGGAAAGTTATCTGGAAGATTCACTATTTCTACCTCCCATCTTCTGGTGCCTATTTTTATACACTCCTATTTCTTGACTTGGATAGTCCTTTTGCCACAATCTGAACTCCAAGTTCCTTGTTCTTGCAGTTGCAGGAAAAGACATTAAAAATAAATCTAGTAGCTCAAATATACTCAACAAAAAGCTAAGGAAAAGATTTTTTTTTGTCTAAATCTCACAGTTTTAAAGGCACAATTCTGTACCTGATTCCTGTCTTTTGAACACTTAGAGTTGGGAACAAACTCTAGAAGAGTAAAAATGGGAGTAGTTTGGCTGAGAGATCTGCACCCAGAGACTAGTGTATCCATTACTTATCACTTCTGACAGATTTTTACTCCATGGAGGATTCCTCAGCCTGACTGGAAAATATCAGAAGAACAGTAGATCACCATTGCACAGCTTTGCTGCTAAGATATATAATTTTCTCCTCATTGCCTGTGATTTAATTCCCAGTCTCAGAGCAGCTTTGGGGAGCTCCTGAGCAGATGGCTTGTTGGACTCGAATGAATTATTTAAGTGACAGCTGTAATGTGCACTCTGGTCCATGATCCTGTGTTCTGTGGTATCTCATATGAGCAGACTTACAGGCAGGAAGCTGGGAGAGATCCATCAGGGTCGGGGACAGCTGGTCTACCTTTTGTACACAAACTACTGGCAAAGAGTGAGCACTATGTCGGTTTGCTGCCAGCTTGTTGGCCACAGTGAAATCTAAGCCACTACTGAAGTGCCTGGAGCAGCTGGTTATGCAGGGCCTATACAAGATGTTTTTGTAGAAAGCGGAAGGAGGCAGGCACACCAGCTCCAATGTGGTTTGGTCTCTGTGTAGCTGGTGGTAGCAGAGAATCAACGCAACTCCTTCACAGACCACAGGAGTCCAGCATGGCCCTGGGCAGGCTGATGAGGAGCAAAGGGATGGAGATGTTTGGTCCAAGGGACCATTCTGAAATTCACCAAAATAACCCCACAACCACACAAAGCAAAAAGGGTTTCACCATCAAATGTTCTCATCTGCCAAATTATTTTCTTGAGCAGGCATTGCTGCTGTGGGCTGTGGGCTGTGCAATGAGTGCAGACCTCCTCATTTTTAAAACCATGTCAATTCCAAGCTCTTTGAAAGACAGTTTGAATGAATGCAGTCATGTTGTATAACCTCACAGTATCCTATTTTCCCATCTGTAAACCAAAAATAGTAGTGCTGCACCTAACCAGATACCGTGAAGCTAAGAAAACTTCTGAGGCCTGGCTCCTAGCAAGAGCTAGATTTCACAGCCAGTGTCTTTGATGATACTACTTTTGTATCCATCTCTTGCTTTAGTTTATTGATTATTTTCTCTTATCTCTCTCCTTTGTAGTATTTCTACGTGTTAGCTATAAAATAAATGGCAATATATTTTCAAATTGAAGGTTGAAGCCAATATATCCAAGTATTGAAAAAAAAGAAACCACCAACTACAGCTGAATTATTTTAATTTACCATCTGTTTCTAAAATATTTATATGAATAAATATTAACACAAGCAAAGGCTGTTAAATAATTTGGTGTGATCTGAAGGGTGGAAGCTTAGTCTTTCACCTCGGGACTCTTGGTCCGAGGCTAACAGCATGTTTTCAATAAAAGAAGCCTTCCAGAACCACAGCCAGTTTTGATAAGATTTCAAGAGCTGCAGAAGAGTGTCAGTTCCACGCCGAGGGTCAGCATGGAAACCATTTAAGGAAGAAATGAGATTCTTTCATTACCAAATATGACCTCAGCATCAGGGAGAGAGAGATGGCAGCTACAGGAATTTTAAATGACTGCCATTACTTCTCGGTTGTTTGTGAATCATGAAACAGATATTTGTGCTTGTAGTTACATACAGGCTCCCAGTTTTGCTCCTACCCACATGCAGGACATGCAGGCAGCAGACTTAGGATCTCTGGTCAGGAGACCACAACCCGAGACTGACCTGTGAGTGTTTCTTTAACTTCTAACTTGCCCTGAGCCATGCTATTGCAGATGGACAGGGCTGGCTGGCATTCAGCTTTTCATTCCCACCTCTGACATGACCATGATGCAAAGGCAGCAAGCCCATCCAACAAGCAAACAAGTGCTTTGAGATGGAAAGACTGTCCTCAAACCAGAGCTGCTCTGATTTGGAAGCAAGACTGTAGCTTTCATTTCTTATTATCAACTCACTGAATTATTTTCTGGAATATGGACAAAGCATGATTTTTGTCTCTTCATCCTGCTGGTTGAATCTACCTCTGTGAGCAGGACATCTTGAGCTATTGTATGGTTGACCCTGCTCTCAGTTCCTGAGAGTATTTGCCCTCTCTAGGCTGACTGACTTTATTATCATCATGCCTAATCACCTTCAGCATGGTCCAAGCAGTGTATGTTACATGACAGGTATTAGGTCCCATGCAAACAGAATGAAAAAGACCACCTTTATGGATAATGCATTGCCAATACTGCTTTATATCACACTTAGGGGGCCAGTGTTGCTGAAGGTGAACAGTTCAACGTGAGGAACTCACTTCAGTCAGTGCTGAAACCACCTTCACTTGTTATCTTGATATTTAGCAGCCTGGCTAACACTACACACATAATAGAAAGTGTGTTATGCCACAAGGCTGTTGCTGCTGATTGATCTTTGGTTTAGCAATGCCACAGAATCGAGAGAGAGAGGGATTTTCTGGCACCACCTTCTGCTGATCTATAGTGTGGAAGAACAAGCTGGAGGCATGATCTCATTGGGAAATAAATTATCGTCTCATTATGCAAGTAGATTTTCAAACTCCCAGTCCTGTAGTCCTGTACCTCCTCCACATCTTGTAAGGTCAGGATTTTTTTTTTTTTTTGAATTGTGCCTATTTGTCTCTGACCAAACCACTCCTCAGAGGTTCAGGTAACAGTGAAATAAATCATAGCATATGCAAGAAGTGGGATTTTACATGATATTTTAGCTTCTCGGTGCTAAGGGTGAAAAAGGAAAAATGATTGCCAGCCTGTTTAGAAATCTGTCTTCATTGCAGACTTTGATCTTATGAGAGCAGGGTAAATAACTTACACTATAGACATTGAATAGTTTTGCCATATGAACAAATGAATGTTGTGGACAATGGCTGAACTTCTCAAAAGCTTCATGGGCTAAGGTAGTAATTAGAGGCCCATCAAATCATCTCCAGTCACTTGAACTAGAGCAACTACCCATGTCACCACAATAAGCCTGAAAAACAAACAGCATGTGAAAAATTCAGAAGAAAAGAATCAACCTTAACGACCTGTGATAAAGCCTTAAATCACTTTATTTTCCAAGTGGAGAGAGCTAATACATTGTCCACAATCAATTATTAATGATCGAGCGACAGTGTTATTAATGTATATTAAAATCATTTAACTTTATATGCTCACAAAGTAGCCTGGCAACTCGTTCTGTTTTGATAGTCAATGGAGAGACTTGTAGGCAATGATTCATCCTGTCTGTTTTAAACATCATTGTAAAAATAGACAAAATGCACCTTTGAAACCTTATATCGCTTAGGAGAAAATAACAATAGCTTGGGTGTTTTTCAAAGTCCTGCCTACAGGCTGGAAAGCTGAACACAGGTACCCTGCCCTCCAAAACGCTAGAGGTAAGTGTGAAAAACTATTAACATAAGTTCATGCTGATTTTCAGAAATAATTTATTAGGTTGAAAGGTACCCAGAGGAAAAACGTCATTTAGTAGCAATCTTGCTCTGAAATAGAATTCAATTACTGAAGGATTTTAAGAGCTTTTCTTTAAGTGGGACTCTTTCCAGATTATGCACATTAGAAACTTTATTTTCAGAGAGTCTTGTACGCAGGGCACAAAAAAAAAAAAGTGCACAACTCAGCCCTGATTTGTCTGCACAGCCAATGCATTCAGATGCACAGGCCATATATTTTATCACAAGCACTGAGCGTGCATACCAGGAGCTATTATCATTTCCTGGGTACCCATGGACGTGGCTTTGCCATTTTTGCACTCCCCACCTACCACTGTCACCAGATCCCTAATCTCGCAGGATCTATCTGTATTGTTTTTTTCCACTATAGAAGTTGAAATCGATTCATGTGAAGTCCTGCCTTATGATTCAAGGCCTACTGTTGTTTAGATCTGCCCTCTTGTTTATTGTTAGCCCCCAGTTATTTGATATCACTGCCAAATACGATTGATATTGTGCTGCCCCATTGTGTCCTGCCTCTGAGTCTAGGGAATCACTCTCTCCTAATTCAGCTCAAGACTTTCCTCTTCCCTTTAGCTCATTCTGAACTCTCAAGAGTTTCTGCACTTGTGTGTGTAAGACAAAATGTAAAAAAAAAATTCCCCCACAAATGGATCAAATATTCTCTTTGCCCTGTGTCTTTCTGCTGCTCATTATATTATCTGCTTCCAGTAAGAGCTGGAGTTATTATACCTATATTATTTTAAATGACTGCTTGATGTGACCGCAGCACTTACCAAAGACAGAGCTGGCAAGCAAGCGGATTGCACAGTGGGGTTTAGATTTGAAATTATGTGGGAAGAATTCCTGCAGGCTGGGCACACTGATAAAGAAACATTGCCTTTGGCTCATAATCTCTGTACAGAATAACTAGTCTCTTAGATGTTTGGGGGAAAAAATTATCTTCAAAAACATTTTTTAGAGAGGAGTAATCAATAGGCTCCTGCTTAACAAGGATGGATTTTCAATCTGAATCTCCATCAACCCCTATGTTATCTAACCATTTATTTCAGTGCAAAGTGAATGTAAATGCCTTCCAAAATCAGAACAGCAGCATTTCTTGCTCGCTCCCTGCAGTGGGAGCAGCACCATGAGGAGCAGTGCTGCAGAAAATCGGACCATTTGATCCCTAAATGTCACTGAAGTCACTGCCCTTCATTTTATCTGTCTGCAAGTTAGACATCAATGATAGATTGATGTCTGGATCCCCTCTATAGGCCAGGGGAAGAGGTAAATGCTCTGCCTTCTGGAATAGGCCTCTGAAGTTGATGGGATCTCCTGTTTACCTGAGAATGGCGCGCTCTCTGTTTTGAATGTGAACCAGCATTTTGACCCACATTTGATGCAGGGAGCTATGGTGTAAAAGAATCGATGTTACACGTGTATTACCCAGACAGAGAGGAAAACTCTTCCCAGCTTAGTAAAATGAAGGGCTTGGTTCGTTACGCAGACCCAGCTTGACAGCTATAATCATACAGGGGATCAGTCAAGTCCGTACTGGCCTCTGCCAGCTCTGAAAATGGGGCCCCTTGGCGCTTGTGGGCCTGAAGAGGGACTTGTCATGGGAGAAATGGATATAAGTGTTCCCCGTCAGAGGACACCAGGTAAACCTTGTCCAACTGCAGTTTTCCTCCTCCTGCTGCTCCTACAGGATTTGGCCAACCTGTTCCCCACCGTGCTGCATAGGCAGAACATGGTGTATGTCTGGATGCTCTTGGACAGTCTCTCAGCACATGGATTTTACATGATATTTTAGCTTCTCAGTGCTAAGGGTGAAAAAGGAAAAATGATTGCCAGCCTGTTTAGAAATCTGTCTTCATTGCAGACTTTGATCTTATGAGAGCAGGGTAAATAACTTACACTATAGACATTGAATAGTTTTGCCATATGAACAAATGAATGTTGTGGACAATGGCTGAACTTCTCAAAAGCTTCATGGGCTAAGGTAGTAATTAGAGGCCCATCAAATCATCTCCAGTCACTTGAACTAGAGCAACTACCCATGTCACCACAATAAGCCTGAAAAACAAACAGCATGTGAAAAATTCAGAAGAAAAGAATCAACCTTAACGACCTGTGATAAAGCCTTAAATCACTTTATTTTCCAAGTGGAGAGAGCTAATACATTGTCCACAATCAATTATTAATGATCGAGCGACAGTGTTATTAATGTATATTAAAATCATTTAACTTTATATGCTCACAAAGTAGCCTGGCAACTCGTTCTGTTTTGATAGTCAATGGAGAGACTTGTAGGCAATGATTCATCCTGTCTGTTTTAAACATCATTGTAAAAATAGACAAAATGCACCTTTGAAACCTTATATCGCTTAGGAGAAAATAACAATAGCTTGGGTGTTTTTCAAAGTCCTGCCTACAGGCTGGAAAGCTGAACACAGGTACCCTGCCCTCCAAAACGCTAGAGGTAAGTGTGAAAAACTATTAACATAAGTTCATGCTGATTTTCAGCAATAATTTATTAGGTTGAAAGGTACCCAGAGGAAAAACGTCATTTAGTAGCAATCTTGCTCTGAAATAGAATTCAATTACTGAAGGATTTTAAGAGCTTTTCTTTAAGTGGGACTCTTTCCAGATTATGCACATTAGAAACTTTATTTTCAGAGAGTCTTGTACGCAGGGCACAAAAAAAAAAAAGTGCACAACTCAGCCCTGATTTGTCTGCACAGCCAATGCATTCAGATGCACAGGCCATATATTTTATCACAAGCACTGAGCGTGCATACCAGGAGCTATTATCATTTCCTGGGTACCCATGGACGTGGCTTTGCCATTTTTGCACTCCCCACCTACCACTGTCACCAGATCCCTAATCTCGCAGGATCTATCTGTATTGTTTTTTTCCACTATAGAAGTTGAAATCGATTCATGTGAAGTCCTGCCTTATGATTGAAGGCCTACTGTTGTTTAGATCTGCCCTCTTGTTTATTGTTAGCCCCCAGTTATTTGATATCACTGCCAAATACAATTGATATTGTGCTGCCCCATTGTGTCCTGCCTCTGAGTCTAGGGAATCACTCTCTCCTAATTCAGCTCAAGACTTTCCTCTTCCTTTCAGCTCATTTTGAACTTTCAAGAGTTTCTCCACTTGTGTGTGTAAGACAAAATGTAAAAAAAAAATTCCCCCACAAATGGATCAAATATTCTCTTTGCCCTGTGTCTTTCTGCTGCTCATTATATTATCTGATTCCAGTAAGAGCTGGAGCTATTATACCTATATTATTTTAAATGGCTGCTTGATGTGACCACAGCACTTACCGAAGAGAGAGCTGGCAAGCAAGTGGACTGCACAGTGGGGTTTAGATTTGAAATTATGTGGGAAGAATTCCTGCAGGCTGGGCACACTGATAAAGAAACATTGCCTTTGGCTCATAATCTCTGTACAGAATAACTAGTCTCTTAGATGTTTGGGGGAAAAAATTATCTTCAAAAACATTTTTTAGAGAGGAGTAATCAATAGGCTCCTGCTTAACAAGGATGGATTTTCAATCTGAATCTCCATCAACCCCTATGTTATCTAACCATTTATTTCAGTGCAAAGTGAATGTAAATGCCTTCCAAAATCAGAACAGCAGCATTTCTTGCTCGCTCCCTGCAGTGGGAGCAGCACCATGAGGAGCAGTGCTGCAGAAAATCGGACCATTTGATCCCTAAATGTCACTGGAGTCACTGCCCTTCATTTTATCTGTCTGCAAGTTAGACATCAATGATAGATTGATGTCTGGATCCCCTCTATAGGCCAGGGGAAGAGGTAAATGCTCTGCCTTCTGGAATAGGCCTCTGAAGTTGATGGGATCTCCTGTTTACCTGAGAATGGCGCGCTCTCTGTTTTGAATGTGAACCAGCATTTTGACCCACATTTGATGCAGGGAGCTATGGTGTAAAAGAATCGATGTTACACGTGTATTACCCAGACAGAGAGGAAAACTCTTCCCAGCTTAGTAAAATGAAGGGCTTGGTTCGTTACGCAGACCCAGCTTGACAGCTATAATCATACAGGGGATCAGTCAAGTCCGTACTGGCCTCTGCCAGCTTTGGGTTCAGCTCTGAAAATGGGGCCCCTTGGCGCTTGTGGGCCTGAAGAGGGACTTGTCATGGGAGAAATGGATATAAGTGTCCCCCGTCAGAGGACACCAGGTAAACCTTGTCCAACTGCAGTTTTCCTCCTCCTGCTGCTCCTACAGGATTTGGCCAACCTGTTCCCCACCGTGCTGCATAGGCAGAACACGGTGTATGTCTGGATGCTCTTGGACAGTCTCTCAGCACATGGCACAGTTGTTATGGAACCGTGAACCGGAAAGCATGTGGTCTTTTGGAATCTTGGGACAACATTTGATACTGTCCCCTTGTGCTTGCTGGAATAGTTAATGCCATCTTTCTGCAGGCACTTTAAGCTCCATACCTGCGTGCAGTGCCACGAGGACCAGGGCATTTACATGCTAAGAGTGAGGGAGAACAAGGCAATTTTAAAGACTCCACTTCCAGCCTTGATATGTGTCAATATCTGACAAATTGCAGCCTGCAGGATAGTCCTTGTGAAAAGGTAAGATGAGCAACAAGTTTCATACCCACTCATGACCAATGGACTTGACAATTATCAAAATGAGCTCCTTACAGAAAATAAAGTGAAGCTTTTCCTAGCCTACCAGGTTACCCTCAGGCAAGGGAAGACCTTTCTGGACTAAGAAGGGCCAAAGAAAATGATTCTTCAGTAAGTATATGCTATCTACACTGTGCAGCCCAGTTTACTGGCAGCATCTCTGAGACTGGCACTGATCCTTCTTGGAGAGAAGAATGCCCTATGCCTTTGTGAAACCAAGACTTTCATGCCTAAATTGACTATATGGAACTTTTTTTTCAAGGTATAGTTGGTCTTTAAGCAATAGCATTTGAATGGCGTAAAGTGTCCATGCACTGTACAAAGTGGGCTTGATGCCTAATTTTACTGTTGTGAAGTCTGAGTAATTGAATCTATTGGTGTTTCAAGATAGTTTTGGACTCAACTCAGCAGCTGGACCCTACAGGATGGTGGGACCAAGCCATGTGGATCTCAGACACAGGCCAGAACAGCAAGTATTTTTTGCTCATTAAACTAATACCTGCAGATGTCTTCTTGATTTCCTTACTTAGTGGGCTTCCATTTCTTATGAAACAGAATTTTGCCACACTATTTTTATAAGACATTTATTTTTTCCTCATTAATGTCTATTTTGTCTGTTTAAAAAGCTAAGATGTTGGAATGGTGGAGGAAATTATCCATGTAACACAGACTAAGCAGTAACAAAGGACTGAAAAGTATTTGGATGCAAACAGATTATAGTTAGGCATGTAATCAGGCCTCCGGATAAGGATTTGGAAATCTCACAGTTCTGTTGAAGGATTAGGACTGGGTTTGACCTCAATTCATGGAAAAAAAGCCCCAAAAAAAGCCAAAAACAAACAAACAAAAAGCTTCTTTATCGTATTTATTACTTGTCTTGAAACACCAGGATTACACTGTGCTAAGCACTGGGTAAAGAACAAAGTAAATTCCTATCTGAATGAAGTTGCCATCTAGGGATAAATGAAGCAAAGCATGGGTCACATTCAGGAGCACGTGCCTGTGTTCAGAGCTGAGGATTCAGTTCTGTGTTCACTTTTAGTCTGGGTTTCCAAAGCAATCGGCTTCTACCACATTTAGTAGCATGATGACCTGAGTCAGAAATTTCAGTCACAAACGTGCATTTGCAGTAGATGAATTAGAAAGGAAGTGTTCTTATAAAATCAGGGTTAAAATGTCTTGAACAAAAGAGGCAGTGTTTAATGAAATAGATATCTACTTGCTATGTTACATTACACACAACCCTTCCAAATAAGCTCCATTAGCTGTTTTATGTGCTGCTTGATTCAGAGCATCATAGAGGATACCCCAATGAACACACTTTGTTCTTGCAATGTCCTGAGTTTTATTTGATGTCTGCTTGCTCCCCTCAGTTATTCAGGGAAAATAGTTATGCTTGTCTTTAGTATTTAGAGGAACATGAAATGACTAAAATAAGTTTTTCAGGTGAGAAACAAGTTGTTGACTTCTGCAAGAAACATTTATAGTTATTCATGATTAATACTTAGCAGCATGAGATCCTGGGTAGTGCTCATGGCATGTATGGCCACAGAAAGCAAATATGAAGATCCTAGTTAAAGTAGGGACAGAGATGTCAGCAAAATGTAGTGCGTTTGCTGAAAGATGTGGCAGAAGGACAGTAATGCATTTCTCCCTTCCCAGTCACTTCCACACAGCATGCATAATGAAGGAACTAGAGAAACAGGCTACTGAAAGTTATAGAATGTCAACAGGACTACAAAGCATGAGGAAATGTATTCCCAAACTGAGAGCAGGGTGGGACTGCAGGGGTGACAGTAGCTGTGGCAATTCTTTACAAACAGGAATTCATCCAGTTTAAAAATAGAAGTTGTCAGGCAAAACAGCAAGAGCTGGAGGCAAACAGGCGGCTGCAGCAGATTTCTGTGTGAAATACTAAAGTAGGGGAATTTTCATTTTCATCCAAACTCCCTGCTTCTTGAGAAGCAGAGGAAAGCTGGAAAGCACGTTGAATTTTTCTTGGCTTCCTACTTTCTGAGCCTTCCTATTTTCCCTCTTTCATGGGAAAATGAAGCTAAAAACAATATGAATTTTCAACACTTCTCCAAACATTATATTGATATTCTCTTTGCTTCCACAGTTCAGGAGGTTACTAGAGGTCAGATACTCCTTATAAATGTGATTAATTGTCTCTGTTAAGTCATACCTTTCTTGCAGTTTCTCTGAAACATGCACCCTACTAATGCTTGCAGCAGGTACTTCTGACAAGGAAAGAATCTGATCATAAAGTAACCAGATCATGTCAGAAATGGGAGCAAACAGAGAAGCAACAGCCAGAATAATCTAATAATCATTTCAGTGGGCACTTAGCAAATAGCCTCTGTGCCCTCACAGTGCAGGAATTTACTGGCAATGCTATCACGTAAAACTCAATACACTGCAAGAAGAGCAAAGTGTGTTCATTGATTATACACTACATTCAAACCAATAAGCAAGACCTAAAACCATATGCTTTTCCAGATTACATGTTTTAAACTGATTGGGCATAAACCTTTGTGCCTAAAATATGTCTGCTGTAGCTAGATAGAGAAAGACATATCTTGTGGTTTGGATGGCTGTAGTGCACTTCCCTGCATCTGAGTGTCTCGTCCTAGACTCCTGCTTTTGTCAAAGAAAACTAAAAAATACGCAATTTATGTATCACAGGTACTGGATTTAGATACTGACTTTAGAGTGAGATAACAAGCCTTCATATGCCTAATTCTCTTCACTAACTAATAAGTAAACTAGATAAGTGGCTGTTATGTCCTCTTCATTACCTTTGATCAGATGAACTTATCAAAGGAGTAATTATCTCAACCTGCAGTGTTTGCTGGTCTTCCAGGATGATTTCACTGATCTGCTAGAACTGGTAGTTTTTGATCTTTGTCTTGATATTTCCAGGTAAAATAGCCTTTTTTTTTTTCTTATGCATAATAAAAGCACAGCAAGGAAGGCCTTGTGCGAAGACTATAGCTAGCCATAAATAGACAGATAGGCAGTCTCCGGGCAGCCCCATCTGAAGCAGGTCTCTTTTCTGGCCTTCTGTTTTCTATCTCCTATATTTGAGGATGCCTGGGTGCTGCACCTCTCACTTTCTAATGACAGTAATGACTGTAAGAATTGTCTGCTAATACAGATATTTTCAGTTGTGCCAGTATGCCAGGGAATTAAGAAGGAAGCTTTGATTCCACAAAATAAGTATTTTCAAAGAAGCATTGACAATTTGAGTATTATCAGCTGCAACTTAATCAAATGTATCTCTTCATTCAGTTCTGATTTTCTTTACTATACTGAGTTGATGGGATACTGGCTTAAGAAAGCTGTTCACAGAGATTATTTTGCCAGCATGCTGTTCTGTAACATTTGCTAATGTTACTTGAATAGCATTTCTCCAGATAGCCCACTGGTAGCTGGAAATAAACAGTAGGATATATATTGCGAGTTTCCTTTCAATTCGAAAGCAAGATTAAGTTCATATGCAATTATCACATCTCTTTGGGAAAATGACTTCTGGTCGTAAATTATGCTGTAAAAGATGGAAATATCTTCTGGGTTTGTGCAATTAAGAAGCAAAGATCAGACTTAAAAAGTCATGGTGCAAAGTCAGTAATGACCTTATTTGCACACTCAGTTATTTTCCCTGTATTTCTCCTTCTGCTAATAAACTATTGTTCTCCTTGTTCTAACTACTGTTTTTTTTTTCTGTGGCAAACGTACAAAATGCTGCATGCATCCTCACTGTAAAATTTTAAATAAGGAGCAGATTTGACTGAGTGAATTTGAAGAGCTTTTCTCTAGCTGATAGAGAGAAAATATGGATATGAGGAATCAGAAGGAGCACAAAGGGATAGAGAAGGATTTTATTCTGTGCATATATTAGAGAAATCAATATGAGTGCATATTTTTGCATGCTCAGGATACCTGAGGGAGGGGACTTTATATGGCAGGCAATCAAATATGAACTTTGCAGTACTCTCTGGATCCTAACTAAAGCCCATAGGCCTCTGCTATGTAGCTCCGAGTGAGCCAGCCCTGCTGGAATTGTAAAGTTGTCACCTCGCCTTACCTCTGCCTTGGCCTTCTAACGTCTGCAGTGAGCTCCGCTTTTGCCAAGGCTTCACTATCATCCTGTTCCCAAATCATTATATGGAGGGATCCTTGGGAAAATGCCTTCAACATTTCCTCCTCCTTCTCCTTTCCTTTCTAGTCTATGTGACATCTCTAAGTGCAGTAATATAATTGTTACTACAATAAAATTATAATATAAAAATATAAAAAGTATAAAAATTATAATATTTAATAGCTCATATATCTACCATGTTTTTTCAGAAAACTTACATGATGCTTCTAATCCAGCATCTCATTCTTCTGGGGCAGAGGCCTCTGTGGCAGAAGGTGAAAACAAGGATGGTAGGGCAAGCTCTTTGTCAGTCTTTAGACGTTTGAGAGTTCATGTGTTTAGTCTTAGCTGACCCTATAGATATGGGTCACCCAAGAGAACAATTCTTGTCTCAGGTGGGGATGTGATTCACTCTACCAAACTTCAGACATTGCCGTTTGATTTAACTGCTTCAGGCTTCTTTTCCGGTCAGTGGAGAGAAACGCGGTACAATTACCATGTCAGCTACAGGATGACATGAACTGCACTTGTCTCTCTCTATTGATCATAACGGCAATCAGTGAGCTAGTCACTGACAGGTGTTTATATCATAATAATAGATGTTTGGTGAGTCAGATTTCATCCATTGTGATAAATGCCACTGTTCTCTGTGGTTCTGACACAACACTCAAGTCTGCTTGCTGGCCTGAGATGTATGCCATGGTCAGACTCTGCCCCAAAGTACAAACCAGTTTGTGTGATGTTGCCTAGTTAGAGATGCAACTTGTACCCAATGAAGCCAGCAAACTTCATAGCTAGAAGATGTAGTTGAAAACAGAGGCCACCCATCACCTAAAACTTGTGGGTAAGAGGGTAAGAAAGCAAGATAAAAGGACCACTTCCTGACATTTCCTGAAATATTTTTGGTCTTCACAGTCTTCCTATTGTGGAGCCTGACTCAACAATTTCAAATGTATCTCTCTCTCGAACAATATGAATTCATCAATGCAGAACAAAAACAATGTGTTTGTTTTATTCACTGTAAAAAGAGAAAGATAATCACAGAAAATAAAGAAGCTCTAATACAGAACCATTTAGTGTAGGCTCAGAGGTTGACTGGTCCATCACTCTTGCTTCCCCCCAGGGCAGGGGGATCTATATGTGAGCCACAATGGGCATGTAATGGGCATGTAATCATTCCCATTTCCAAGGAAATTGTAGAATGAGCCCATTTTGTGGTTATTCCAATCTTTTCTTGTTTCTCTCTTAAACTGATTCTCTAATACAGAACCATTTAGTGTAGGCTCAGAGGTTGACTGGTCCATCACTCTTGCTTCCCCCCAGGGCAGGGGGATCTATATGTGAGCCACAATGGGCATGTAATGGGCATGTAATCATTCCCATTTCCAAGGAAATTGTAGAATGAGCCCATTTTGTGGTTATTCCAATCTTTTCTTGTTTCTCTCTTAAACTGATTGAACTCATATCTGAATAGAAAAAAAAAAGTGAGAGGAAATAAATAACCCAGAAAAAAATAAACTTTAAATCTTTTGTTCAGCCAAGTGTCCCAGTGGAGTGACATTTTCTTATAAGTCACATACCTTGTTTAGTGCAAGCAGCTCACACTGCCAACTCTCTCTTCTCCCTAGGCTCATTAGCTGATATAGGTGTCTTAGTACAGGATTGCATTTGCTCTAATAAGGGCATGAGCAGAACAAGCAATTTCAGACTTCAGGCTGTATTTGCTATCTAAAGGTCAGCTAGCTGGTTAATTGAATGGATTACTTCATTTTCTGGGCAGAGTGGACTTTTCCAGACTTTACCTACTTCCATCAAGTGAAAGGAAAGATGGAGCATGTTGTGCTTGGAAGTAACCAAAGGATTAGTATTGGCTATTTTCAGAAATAGATTTTTGAAAAGATGGATATTTGTGCTGCTTTGCTCCTTTCCTCTCTGATGTGCTCTTTTGACCTCAACCTGATCTCCTTGTAAGCAGCACGTAAGTAGGGGGTAACTGGACATGCACCATGTAAGACCAATCCAGTGTGCAAATTAATCATCTCTCCCCCCATAAACAGGGGTCAGCCCAGAGCCCATTGAGCTCTCCTGCACAGCAATGAGCTACACTGAAGAACCTCCTCTTGAGCAGGGACATCTCTCAAGGTTATTCTCTGAAAGTTAGAGATTCCTTATGTGTGACAGATCCTTGGTAAGTGATTAATAGCATGCTAAAGTTTGCAAATCTAGGGGAAATGCTGCTAAGGTCTATCTCTGATTGACTGTGCACATAAATCTGTAGATGGAAACTCTGGACCAAATCTGGGACTAGGATTGGATCCAGCCTATCTTAGACTCCTCTTGAAGGAATTTGGAAAGCTAAGGAGGTCCATCCCAAACCTTGTGACTCAATGGCTCTGCTTTGCATACTTTGCTGGGAAGTCCTTTAGCTATAAACTGTTGACCAAGTATGGGACTAGAACTGGATCCAGCTGCACCCAGGCTCCTCTCAGAAGGAATTTGGAAAGCAATGGGGTCTATTCCAAACCTTAGGACTCACACTGAAATT